>OY757915.1:51618594-51982379 GCA_963585895.1 Sepioteuthis lessoniana
ATAAATGTAAATAAATTTATATGATTTAATGTTTATTAAACAGAATTCTAATTCATTAGAATTATATTCATTTTAACTTTAAACCTAACAATTCGATTATTGTCATATATTCTAGTTATCAATTCTGTCATAGAATAATCTACAGCATATAAACTTTTAAGTTGTTTAAATATAATAGTTTTGTAAATATTAACAAACTTGTGTTCTAAAAATGTTCCATATTGAATTATAATATTTGTCACATCATCAATAACTGGGTGGAAACATTTTAGGTAGTATCATTTAAATTACTTGAAGTCAATTGTTATCTAATATATATATATATATATCGTTGTATATACATATTTTTTCTTTGTCTGAATATGCAGATCTTACTTTTAAAAAATAAAGGGTCTGGTGAAATAAATATAAAAAATATGAGTGATTTTTAAAGGTTTTTCTTATATATATATATATATATATATATACAGAGAGAGAGAGAGAGAGAGAGAGAGAGAGAGAGAGAGAGAGAGAGAGAGGGAGAAAGAGTGAGTGAGACAGACAGACAGATCAAGGTATTTTTTCATAATGCATGTATATCTTCAAATATTGGCCTAGTTGGAAATTATTCAGCTAAAAATGAAAATATGATTTGAAAAAATCTGTTGGTATTTCAAACTTTCCTTCGGTTATCATTTAAAATGTGATTGTTTCATGTAAATTAAAATTCAATTGTTTCATATGTATTTTTATGATGATGATTTTATTCAATATTTTAAATTTACTAGATCACTTCCTTTTTGTTTTCGTGAAATGAATGACTTTATATAAAATATCTATTCAATGATTTTAAAATCGAACAGAATTGAACACCACCGTGTTTACAGTTTTATAGAATATTTACAATATGCACGTTTTGCTTTGAAATAACGTGGCTTTTGTCTTCACTAAAGTAGTATTCATCTACTTACTCACGGGGTCAAAATTAAGTTAGGGGCTCTATACGTGTACCTGTGGACAGTTCTAGAAATTCACCAATCTTTTTTCAGACGACTCAGACATAAGTGATCGACTCTGAGCCAACTTCGTTAAGTGCAATTGGTAGTCTGAAGACACGATCTTTATCAATTTCTTTTATTTGTATTTAACAGATTACAATTTTGCATCGCTTTTACTGTCCTCACTCTGTGGACGTTTGGAGCCAACGGTCAGGCCAGTGAGTTTTTTCTTTCTCTTTTCTTTTTAATGTATCACAATATTTTTTTGGTTTGGTTTTTCTGTTTAGTGACGCTTCAAACCTTTTTGTATCATTTAACTTCAAAACTTTAACTATTGTATTTATAAAGTAGAAACATTATATAATATATTTATTTCTAACACATTTTTTAAAATCTTAACCGTAATTGTATGGTTTCAACTAAATAACAACAATAATAATAATAATAAGAAACAAAAATGGAAGGAAAAACAACTCTATGTGCGCTTTAAACGACTAATAAACATCTCACACGAGAAATCCTGGATGTGGCTAAGAAAAGGAAACTTTATGAGAGAAACAGAATCTCTCCTAATAGCAGCACAAAACAACGCCATAAGAATCAATCAAATCAAAGCGAGAATAGATAAGACGCAACAAAATAGCAAATGTAGGTTATGTGGTGATAGAGACGAAACCATCAATCACATAATAAGCGAATGCAGCAAATTAGCACAGGAGTATAAGACTAGACACAACTGGGTGGGCAAGGCGATCCATTGGAAGATGTGCAAGAAATTGAAATTTGACCATACATATGGTATATGCACAACCCAGCATCTGTCCTAGAGAATGATACACACAAACTCCAATGGGACTTTGGCATACAAACGAATCTCAAAATCTCGGCCAGAATTCCAGACCTTATAGTAATCAACAAAAAAAGAGAACTTGCAAAATTGTGGACTTTGCTCTCTCGACTGAACACAGAATAAAACTGAAGGAAATTGAAAAGAAGGATAAGTACCAGGAACTTGCTTGGGAATTGAAAAAACTATGGAACATGATGGTGACAATTGTACAAATTGTGATTGATGCTTTCGGTACAGTAACTAAAGGATTATTAAAGGGACTGGAGGACTTGGAAGTTGGTGGACGAGTGGAGACCACCCAAACTACAGCATAATTGAGTACGGTCAGAATACTGGAGACTTGAGGAGACTTGCTGTCCCTGAAACTTCTGTGAAAGACTATCAGCTGATGCTGATGTGAAAAACTCTCAAAGAGTAAATAATAATAATAATAATAATAATAATAATAATACTCGCATAAACTCCTATGGGACTTTAACATACAAACGGATCACCTAATCCCAGCTAGAAGACCAGATCTCATAATAATCAACAAAAGAAAGTGAATCTGCAAAATTGATGACTTTGCTGTCCCGGTGGACCACAGAATAAATCTGAAGGAAGGTGAAAAGAAGGATAAGTACCTCGACCTTGCAAGAGAATTGAAAAAACTGTGGAACATGAAAGTAAAGATTGTGCCAATTGTGATTATTAAAAGGCCTGGAGGACTTGGAAGTTGGCGGACGGGTAGAGACTATCCAAACGACAGTATTGCTAAGGACAGCCGGAATACTGAGACGAGTCCTGGAGACTTGAGGAGACTTGCTGTCACTCAAACTCCAGTGAAAAACCATCAGCTAATACTGATGTGAAAACTCTAGAGGAGTAAATAATAATAATAATAATAATAATAATAATAATCTTTTGTAAATGATTATAACTTCAAATAATCATTCTTAATACAAATCATTTGCACCCAATTCTATGGTTCCAAGTATTTCTTTTTCAAACAGATCTATTTAGCGCATTGACAAGCACTACCACTCCGAGTAGACCAGGGAGTAATGACTACAAAGGGCTGGCTCCACACTCCCCAGAGCTGTAGAACTAATGGATAATCTAGTGCCATACC
Source organism: Sepioteuthis lessoniana (assembly GCA_963585895.1). Lineage (NCBI taxonomy): Eukaryota > Metazoa > Mollusca > Cephalopoda > Myopsida > Loliginidae > Sepioteuthis > Sepioteuthis lessoniana. The sequence goes on from OY757915.1 coordinate 51,621,533, forward strand.
CTGGACACCACTTTTTTGGAGAGTGGGGCGATGCAGTCAGCGTATTCTAAGCTCCAGTGACACGCTAAATATAAATCGATTTTATCGCAGTAACATGTATATGTAATGTATCTTTGCATATGTAATGCAGAGATAACTCGTGGGATTTTAAGCAGAGTTTCAATGCATTATCCCTTTTTCTCAACACTTGTAAAAGTTTAGTTATTGAAGTAAATATTATTACAGCTTATGTTTTAGCATGAATTTCACACGGGAATAAACTAAAATATAATGGCATTTGAATAAAAAGAAATATAATACTGTAAATATTGCACAATGGTCTAAAAAGGAAAGGCTGACAGGCAGTTTTTAAACCCAAAGAAAAAACAGAAATTCATATAGAAACTCTTCTTTTAGAAAGTATATGATATAAAGTGTTGGGTGATTGAGTTAGGCTTTAAGACATCGAAAAGATACTCTGAAATATGTGAACCTCGTCGGGCTTTAATGGTTAGTAAGTCAGTCATGTAGAAGTTGTGAGTTGGGGCTCTATATTTGAGACCTTGTGCTAAATCTAAGATATGCTTAGTTTTTGAAAACGTCTCATTAGGTGAAATTGGTAGAAAATTTGAACGAGCGGAAAATTAGTCATGAGTTTGTTTCTCGTAGAGTATGTATGTTTCTAACCTTGTGTCACAACTAAGCTAAGCTGAGTAAATAATGAGATATGCACATTAGTTCTTGCTTTTAAAATTGATCCTCTTAAAACTTCTAAAGGTAATAATCTTAGTATTATTGTTGTAGAAAAAGCAGACGACGAGCACTGAGAATTGTAGAAAGAAGCCGAGTTTCGAAAATTCTGTTTACTGGTTGATAAAATGAAATGTTACTTGATTATAATGTACTACCTAACTTTCAATCATTAGGAGGGAGCATCCCACGATTTGAACATTAATATTGTCCGAACTTCTTTTTTTCTTAATTAGTTTAACTAAACGGTGAAATAGATCATCTTTAAAAACTATTAAAAGCAACAAAAATATACTCATGTATAAGTTATGATTAATGATCACGAAATCATTCATTCACACATTTAATTTTGAAACCAAATAGTTACTGCACGCTTCTTGCATTATATTTAAATTTCAATCTTTCAAAACTATTCAACATATTCGCGTTGACACTAATGTTTGCTAATTCGCGTTTTTTTTTTTCAATATGAATACTATTATCCGTTTTAGGTTCCGGAGGCGTGCATGAGTTAGCTCAGCTTTTGTTTAATCGGTAAGTATTCAACAACAGAATGTATATTCTAATATAATGCATGTTTCAATCTATCAATATATGATGAAAATTCACATTATGTATGTATGTATGTATGTATGTATGTATGGCTACCTAGAATTGAATCCATGGTTGTGAAGAGTTTTCTTCGTTGGGCGAGTCATGTCGTTCGAATGGATGACAGTCACCTACCAAAGCAACTGCTTTATGGTGAAATGTAAAGGGAAAAGAAAGGCATCAGAACCTAAGAAAAAATTTATGGACTAAGTAGGAATTTGCCCAAGACAGTTTTGCATATCGGTGGACCAATGGGAAAAATGGCACTGGATAGAAGTCAGTGGCGCAAACTGATTAATGGGGGCATAGAATACTTTGAGAATACCTGTTTTCAGTATGCCATTCACAAACGATCAGTTCGTAAGAGCGAACAAGGACCAGCACCAGATTCACAAAGTCACCACATCAACTGGGAAATATATGAAAAACTCTGTCTCTCATTTGCTGGTCTTAAAAGCCAAATGCAGAAATATACCCAACTTGCTGCTCCGCATCATGACATTCATGTTAGCAAAAACGACCCACAGCCTATGAAAAAATTCCCGCAATTTGGCCGGCTTGAAAAGTCATCTGCGAGTGCATACAATCTGAAAAAATGTTGGAGGAAGGAAGAAAGGAATCGCAAAACTGAATAGGTGGCTATACTCGAAACCATGAAGACAGCCGATATGTATAAAGTAGGAAAGATGGTATACCATAGCTGTCACATTTTTATTCTCCCTTTTGCAACTGATAAATGTGTAGAGCGGACTAGGCTGTCTAGTTTTGTTTTAAAAGAAAGAAAATTCTGAACTCAAAACTTGTTGCTAGAATCACTGAAGCAGTTCAGAGAAATGTCGTTGGTTAGCTGTCTTTTCAATTGTATTGCATATAACTTGAAGATTGCAAACCAACTTACATGAATATGGGTTTGTGTACATTTACCACGATGATATATTTTGGATTTTATTAATATCTGAATTTAGAAACTACAGTATATCGCGTAAATGATGTAATTCTATATGAGACAGAAGAAATTGGATAGGTAAGACTCTCCTGTTAGTTTTTTCTTGTGCGGTAATTTAAATATGAAGATGTTCTATAAAGAAAAAACAAAAAAATTAAACGAAAAAAAAAGAAAAGAAAAAGAAACGAGTCATTAATTGCATTGAATAAAATGATCAACATTTTTAACTAATGTTTTAAGTGATGTTTTGTTTTTTGGTCTTTTAATTTCTTTTTATTATTTTCATTGATTATAATGTATAAAATGGTTAAATATGATTTTGTTAATTTTAAAAAGTCTCTATTTTTAAAAATAAATTCTATCATTTCATTATGATTTGAGCAGACAGCCTACTTTATCTTGGTTATAGGATGGTTTTGTTCATATGATACGCCAGTTTTATTTGCAGACACCAATGAGCTTTGTTCATTTTAATGAGATTTCAAATTTACTGTGTCGTAACATAAACATGAGGGTTTGTGTTCAGATCGACGACATACATAAATGGGTAGTTAGTGTCAGAAAGAAGTCCTGGAAAGACATCTGGAGAGGCAGTTAGTCCAAAGGGGATCCGAAAGAGTCCGTTAGAACTAGCAGTGTAAAGATACGAGATAGTTCAATCAATTGGCGACTCTTAACTGTTGTTCCAGATGATCGTATCGAGCAAATGTCCATCTTTCTGCGACCTTTAAACAAACGAAGGCTATGAGGATAAACAATGAAAGGTTCGATGTTTAAAATGTTTGTTAGTTTTATGTTTGTTTCTCCCTCGACAAAAAAGACGATCAGCCATCATCATCATCATCATCATCATCATCCAATATAATCAGGAGAACCCAGAAAAATGATTTCGTTCCCGTTCAATATAACAACTGCTGTTCCACTGTCGTAGTCATCCACCTCTTATGTAACGATATATCAGCTGTCCAGGCGTCTGTGTAATTGACATCTCGTATTTGACATAAATTTGCACCTGACGCCGAAGCCGCACATTCCGTATCTGTGTTTCACATTATTTTAGCACGTTTCATTCTTCTGTTCCTACTTTGCATTTAAATCTTTTAAAAAATTCATTTAATTTTTATCAAGGACGCAACCCGAGAATTTTCTCTCATCTACTGGTAATAGTCAAACTTGTCCTTACTCGGCAACCATCAACTGTGATCAGGCAAAAAAATTTCGTACGATTGATGGTTCATGTAATAACATAAAGTCTCCTTACATGGGAAAATCAGAAACTCCTTTTGCCCGTCTTTATCCTAACCAATACAAAGGTAAGTACAATAGTTCAATACTAAAATTAACTTTTGTCATTGTTAATAGTCTTCCTGAAATCTATTTATACAACACACACACACACACACACACACACACACACACACACACACACACACACACACACACACATATATATATATATATATATATATATATATATATATAATTTGGCAGAATAATCTCTCGGGTGAAAAATGCAGATGTTAGTAGTAGTGAGTATGTGGGAGTTATATCTTTGATCCGCAACAGTCATGTCATTCAATTACCGTGTTGCCATTATGGTATCTAATGGGGACAAATTTCCAGTGTGTCTCATTTCATTGTGCGGTGACATTCTGAGGCCAGATCTCTCATCAGATCTTTCATCAGATCTATTCTCTTGTGATTACTTAGGGATACCTGAAGGATCAAGTTTTTAAATGAAGGCTGCAAACAACTGATAAACTGAAAGATTCTATTCATCATGAAATTGCAGCAATACCAGAGACAAGTACTGCACAAGTTATGGATGAGGCCTCAGGAGAGTAAAACTGAGGAGGGAAAGCATTTGAATCATATAATCTTTAAAATAAAATGATGACCACAGCAAAACAAAATAGCAAATTTCCTTTAGTAAAATTGAATTTTGAACAGCACCTATGTTACCTTTTTGATTTACGTTCTAAACTCGAGAGATCATTCTGCTGGACCATATGTATATGTGTCGTTCATGCCAACTGATCATTCGACGAGGTAATTGGAAATTCTGTTGTAACAGGAAGCATTTTAGAAATTCAGCAGTATTTAAGAATTACAGATCGACACATCTGTGTTCTAAACTTGCTAATATGATTGATGCCCGCATCTCGAACCTATAGACAAGCAGAATTTGGTTTGGTGTGGTTTCTTTGTTCATTGACATATCAACCTTCGTGGGTTATTTGATGCCAAAGGCATCCTTGTAGAAAGAAGAAAGACATCATTGACTATTTAACTCATAGCTGGGAAGACAGGCTACAGTGTCAGTCCATATGTAAATGATATTGTCATTTATGACAAAAACATATTCGTACGCATCTTATTTTATAATCTATCTTTATGGAACGATCTGTCCAATAATTTCGTTAAACTTTCTCTAATATCACTTGATTCATTTCAGTATTTTTTGTTACCATTAATGTTTTTATTTGAACAATATGAAACACTATATTCATTCATATTTTTTCTTCAGGAAAAATAGCTAGAATGGAATCATATGTCTTATAAACTGTGTTTTTTTAAACAGATCTCAAACGTGAACCTAGGGTTTTCAGTTATTTCGGTGGATTATTACCTATCCCGAGGAAAATAAGCAACGATTTGTTTAAAGTAACAAGTGGCGAAAGTACCAGACTTTCCAATATGATTGCCGTCTTCGCTCGCTTTGTTGAACATGATTTATATAAAACGAAGTTAATAGATGGTAAGTTGCCTTTGATCGATTAAATAAAATTCCTTAAAAAAAAAATAACAAATGTATTAAAATACTAAGGGCCTCATACACATTTAAGACAGTTTTCGTTTTGGGTTGTTAAATACATGAATATGGCATTTTGAGTTTAAACTTATCATAAATTGCTTCTCAAATCAATATCCTTGGAAATAAACATTTTAGAGACATAGTCAAAATAAATATGATTTGAGACATCAATAAAATGAACATGTTTAGAGACATAGACAACGCTAATGAAGCACAAATATCAAAGAATCTATCGAAACAGTTACCTGTTATCAGAAATGTTACCTACATTTGTGCTAGGGGATATATTTAGTTGCATTCCAATTTACAGAAATCCAAAATTAGAATTTGTGTATCCTTTGATATCCTAACCCTGAATAAATAGAGAAGAAAGACGAGATAAACTCATAGAAAAGAGAAAATCATAAACATTGACACGCAATCATACATCCTTACACTTATTCATTATCAAATGAACTGAAATATTCATTACAAAACTCGTAAGTGTAAATATTTGTCACTGAAAAATGGAATTTAATTTTTTTTTAATATTTGAAAATTTCCATTGATGAATGATAATGATGATTATTGTTACTTCGTTTCAGCAACTGGATGTTGTACAACGTAAGTAGAATCTTTTTCTAAGTCTACTAACACTCTTATTTATATTTCATTATATTATATGAAGTGCATGTTTTAAGGGAACTATTATATTTACAGTTAATAGTCCAGCAAAATGTATGATTCCTTAAAATATTTACATCAAAGGAATGTTTTTCTGACTCAGATTTATATATAAAGAAAGAAGAAAACAGAAAGAAAAAATACAACGGTAATATAGATAAATACTACTTACAATTTGATCCCAAGAACTATGTTTAAATGGGGGCGGAGTATCCGTAGATTAACTTGCGAGACTGCGACATTGTAGCTAACGAGTTCGAACTCTAGTCGTGCCATTACGTTCACTCTCAGACTAATACCCTAGGGAAAGGTATGAACCCTATTATCCTTCCAGCTATGGGTTAAACAGCACTACTACTGTTCTTTAATAAGGAGGGCTTTAGCATTAAATAACCCAGGAAGATTGATATACCTTTAAACAAGCAAAAAACAAACCAAACCAAAATTATACATGTCTACTATTCAACAATCAATCAAGATTTTAGCTCTTATGTTCCGATCTTTAAAGCTTGAAGGCTCGTTGCTTATGCATTCAGCTCTCTCGATAATTTATCTAAATTGACTTCAAGTTGGGACTCTGACGTGGTCACTCTAAACCATTTCTTTGCTAATGTCGACGCGTGTTAGTAATTTTTGTTTGTTAAAATACTCACTTATGTTCCGTTTTTCGACAGATGTTTTGGTTCAAAATCTTTATATATTGTCCTATCTTCATCAATTTTAACATTAACTGAAAAGATAACTTTATAACATAACTTCACCTCTTTATTGACAAATTAAAAATTCTTGTACCCAGGAATCTCAAATTTTGTAATCAAATTGCAAATAATACTTCAAAGGAAATGCAATTTTCTCCATTTACGTTTTGTATCATTTCTTTCATTTTTCTTATTTCTTTATAATGATATCTTTAAATACTAATTTAGGTCAGAAAACAAAAGGATTCTTTTAAGGAAATTACTTTAAAAATCACAAAATTTTCGGAGGCTAGGAATAATTTTGATCTTACATACACATATTTATTATTGATGATTGTTGTTAGTGAGTAAAAACTTTGAAACTGGAATCGTTCTAGAAGTCGGCCGAGTGGTGGTTTAAAAGACGGCCGACAGCCGAAGTAAATACCTGCCTGGTAGCAGCTTAGAAGTCAGTCTAATAGCGGCATAGAAGTCAGCCTGGAGGCGGTCTAGAAGTCGACCTAGAAGTCAGACTGGTAGTGGCCGAGACGTCTGTCAGATAGCAGCCTAGACGTCGGCCTTGTAGTAGCCAAGAAGTCGGTCTGATAATGTTTAAGAAATCAGCATAGTAGCTGCTTCGAAGTCGGCTTAGAAGTCAGCCTGGTAGCAGCCTAGACGTCAGTCTGGTAGCGGCCTAGACGTCAGCCTGGGTGGCTTAAAAGTCGGCCTGGTAGTAGCCTAGAAGTTGGCTTGATAGCAACCGACATTCAGTCTGATAGCAACCTAGAAGTCGACATGGTAGCGGCTTAGGTCGGTCTAGACGTCAGCTTGATAATGACCAAGAAGACTGCCTGGTAGCATCTCAGTAGTCATCCGGGTAGCAGCCTAGAAGTCATCTGGGTAGCGACTTAGAAGTCAGCCAAGTAGTGCCCTAGAAGTCAGCCTAGTAGCGGCTTATATTTGAGACTGGTAGCGACCCAGACGTCTGCCTAGACATCAGCAGCGTCGACGTCAGCTTGATAGTGGCTAATATATCTTTCAGGTAATGGTCTTGAAGCTGGGTTGGGTTGGCTTAGAAGGCGACGACTCGTGAGGTGGTAGATGTTAGTCGCTGTTCCGAGATTTGCTGATCTTTGATCGGTCTGAGTGGTGTTTAGATCTTAGATTTCTGGCTGTTTTGCGCTTACGAAGACCGAAAAATGGTCGGACAACCTCCGTCAATCGAGGAAAAAAATCTCGAAAATGCACCCGGAAACCATACGAATTTTCCGATCTCTCCGGAGTCTGTGGCAACTCGAGGAATTAATTAACCGACAGGAAAACCTTTGCAGTTCCTCTTTGTACGAGTGCACCTTGATTTTCACTGCTTTATTAGATGGTATTCTTAGTCTAGATCTAACTACATATCTCTGGTAGCGTTTGCTAATCTCGTACTCCAGTTCCCTCGTGGCTAAATCTATCTCAAGGGATGTCTCCACGCAAACGTTGTTTTTGCCCAATCTAAGGCGAGTTGTTAACAATATTGGATGGTGAAGTCCCTCACCCTATTCTTAAGGGATCCCCACAACCTGTTCCCAGTTACCTACCCCACTAATGCCTACAGTATTAGGTTTTCCAATCGGCTCCGGAAATCGTATATCTCCAGCAAGGAGGTACTACACTTTCAGTATACGGCTAGGCTAGGCCTATCACCTAAAAGAAAGCTGGCCAAAAATAGTTCGTGATGAACAAGCTCAAACCAGTGGAACGTGAGGCAAGACGAGGATTCTATGTATTCTCTTCTAACACTCTAAGTAGGATCTACAATGGATAAAGAGCGAACTAACAAGCCAATCTCATATCTCCTTCCCTGAATGATCTAGACGAAATCTGTCGACCAAGTCATGGTTGGTCTTGCCTCTCCACAACGTGGTTGGGCGCGTAAACTGCAACTTTACATCCATTTGGCTCCCGTCATCTGCAAAAAAGGACTGATATATGCATCCAGGCTGTGTACTATTAGTATTAGGGACTCCAGCATTGTGGCGTTTGCCAAATGCTGAAAGAACGATATAGCCCTACTCCAGCACTTTACAATCCAACACACAAGTGAATTAAATCTCCTGCAACACAGTTACATCTACATCGAAGTCTGAGAGTTCACTCAGAAAATGCGCAGAGTAGCCTCTATCCCCCAGTTCCTTCACATTTACGCTTGCAAGGTTAAGAGTCATCAATTAACAAATCACTCACTAACCTCCTCATCAATGTCAATGACAGTCTTGAAGTCCTTGGAGTCGGGAATGCCGATGTCATGTCTCAGGGATCCAGTTCCGAGTTCAGTTGTGACTCAAACATGACCGCAACATCGAGAGGAAATGTCAACTTGAGTGCTCGAAAGAAAGAAGGGTGAACATAAACAGAGACCATTCCTGAGCAATATTGCGTCATTTTTTTCTTGGGAGGAAATCTCTTTATCCCGTTTTAAGCACCACAGACCACCTCCTCCCGGCGTTGTGGAATCTGTTGGTTTGTTGGCAGTTGCATTGTGGACTGGTTTTGTTGACGTCGTTGTTTTTCCTTGAGGTGTCTTATCTTACAGAGTTGGTTCCTTGTTTGGAATTCTTTTTTGACAGGCTCTTACTATGTGATCCTGCTGATGACACGCCAAGCAGTGAGGTCGTCTTCCCTTCACGACCATCGTCAATTGGAGGGCATTATCGAGTGTGATGTTAGTGCGCCTTGTTCCCAGATACTCTGGCTGGAGTCTGTATTCTTAGCAGGAAATGTTATGTAGTGACAACCTCACCGTTTCCGCTCGTGTTAGGAGCAGTATGTCGCACGTTACGTATCTTCTCCTGCATGAATCTTCTTCATCTAGGTCTTTGGAGAAGCTCCTTTTGTTTTTCCTTGAGCTGTTGGGATGGCTTCCGACATGACTGCCCAGTTGAGTTCTTAATTTGGCTCTTTTACCTTAGGTCGTTTGGTTGGCCCCTGAATCTTCACTCGACTCGGACCCTCGGTTGGCCCACAACTCTCTGAATATTTCTGGGATAGGGCTAATTTCCGTAGCTGAACTCCGAGTACCCTGGACACCCGACTATTTGTCTAAGTGCCCTTCTTCATTACTGACAATCTTAGAGGCCCCCCAAAACAAAAGAAAATAGAAAATAAAAATAAAAATAAAAAGAGTAGCTTCAGGTTACGACAAATGGAAACAAATAATTACTAAAAGATTTTCGCCTATATGATGACCATCAGACATTTTTAACAACTTTGCGTTTTCAAATAATTATTCATATTTATTAAACATTATTAAATATGTTTATTGGTGGTAAAATAATTACATAATGCTATTAGTTACTACGAAAATTCAGAACAAAAATAAACATATTTAAATCGATAAATCATTTAAATGTCGGTTGTTTCATTATTTTTGAAATTCTCGGCAAAATTCTGTAAAAATTTTCACATATATATCAACTTCACAAGACAAAGGAAATCTTTTAGAGCAGCAATTATCATTTGTAACTGTTTTGTGAAAATTTTTGATCAACAACCAAAACATTTAAATTGTTTCGAAAAATAGATTGAGGGGATTGTTTTGTTTGTCTTGCCAAATTTGATCACTTACCATTTATCTGAAGTAGAAGTGTATTCCAGTTAACATATACGTGTGTATGCGTGTTTGTGTGTGTAAAAATTATCAATTTACTTTTTGAATCCCTTTTTAAATTCGACACAAGCTATTATATTTTCCTTTGGGACGCTTACGAAAGTCGAAATAGAAAACTAGAAATGTTTAGTGATTGTTCTGAAAGTGCTTGGGTTCTCACTGGCTGATATAAATTTTTAAATAACAGATTCACTTATTTATGTGTTGACTTAATAGAAATGTATTTCTATATTTCTATATTACACTTCCGAAAAATTAATCTGTCGCGTCAATACAAGAAATAGTTTCTCTATTTTCCATATATTCATGAGACAAGCACAACTGATCGATTCTTACGCTTTCCTTTCCAGATTCTTTCTACCTCTTCTATCTTTACTTTTTCTCTATTTTAAATACAATCTTTGGCAAATGACATAAAAAAATTTGTAGTATAAAACAAGGGTAAAATTACGAAAACTATTTCAAAGTGGATTTGTTATCATAAAACAAAGAAATAAACATGGAATGTTTAACTATGATTTGAATCCACTATCCATAACATATGCTAATTAATTCATCAATAAATGTATTTTCTATTAGTTGAAATTGATGAAAAATACAGTATATACTTGAATTTGAATAACTTCAAATAATTAGTATCAACATGAGTAATAATTTTGTAAGGTTGAAATTCAAATATAATAAAAATAATTGGGAGCAAACTTTGGTTTCAAAAATTAATTCCATAAATTATTTATTGCATAACTGATCAATGAATAAGATTATCTTATACACGAGTTCATATGATATCTAACAGTTGTTGAATATTAACTTTATAATTACTCTTTATTGTTTATTTTCAGATCGGAGAAAACAGGGTGAGAATTACAACAAACTTTTTTTTTTATTTTTGAAAACTTTTTCCGTAATGCAAGTATTTGCTTTTCAAGCTTTTCTAGCCTAAATTCTTATTAACATAAGTGAGTGAATTTTAGATGTTGATTAAAAAAGGGTTTCTTAAGTATTTTTCTTACACATTACTGAATATTTTTCTGACTCCTTATTAAATATTTTTCTGAAAGTAAGCGTTTTTCTGATTCTTCATTAAGTATTCTTATGATTCTTATGATTCTTATGATTCTTTTTTATGTATTTCCTGTACATCTTGATGTATAGAAAAACATTTTCTGTCCTCAAAGTCATAGGATGCTATAGGGAAATTTGTAATTAATTTTGTTGTCGATGATAAGACGCGTATTTGTGCAGACGGAGAAAAAAATAAGGTCAGTGTATGGTAAAAACTTACGGGTGTATAATTCAAATGTGTATTTTTATCAATTTGTGCGTATTTATGTGAATTTGGGTGGAAGGTCTGTTCGCGAAATACGATGGTGAGAACATGAGTAGTCATTGATTTACAGTTAAGGCACGCTTAAAGCAATGGTCCCACTTAAATGCCGAAGTTAAGCTGTGTGGAGACTATTCAGTCCATAGATAAGTGGACCACTTAGGAACAGAAGTTACTGTAAGCAATCTCGAGCACGCATGTCAGACCAAGAAAATATATCCTAAGAAAGAAAACACCAATAAAAAGGTATCGTTTCGTATTTATTAATTTTGCAATTCTCCCGAGTTGCTGTATCAACTTTATTGCACAATCAATGTTCTCAATGTCTATGACTCTTTAAACTGCCCGGTCAAAGGTCGGCTGAAGAGCTCAAAGCATCAAAGGACCTATGGGAAAGAATTGCACCACAGTTGGACTATGTGAAAATCCTACAAGTATTGCACCGCAATTGGACTATGTGAGAGCCTAACTAGTATTGCACCGAAGTTGGCCTATGTGGGAGTTCAATGGATACTGTAAAGAATTATTCAATCTGATTCAGTGAAAGAGGCTGATAAGTAACATTAACTTTAAGGCTTCAAGTTACCAACTTCAGATTGCCAGGAAGAACAATGACCTAATTGATAAAATAGTTAAATATATTTGGTTAAATGACTGTCAATTATTGCAATATACTCTGGTTTAGTCAAAGCAGCAGACAAATTAACAAGGGAGAATTAACTGATTTGAGATATCTTCTAAACATAGGCAGTTGGATATATATAATTTACCCTAATAGATTGAATAAAGGGTTCGAAGTTCACAGAACGTTACTGATTACGAAAGATATTTGAAAATGTCCTTAAGGCAAAACGGCCAACAAGTTGTCACCATAACACTCACTAGTATGTCACAATGTAACAATTTTAGAATATTACAGAAATTCAGAAAAAGATGTAATATCGTTATCCTCATCAATTCTTTTTATATTTACTTCATGTATACACGCAATTTATGATTTATTTTATTATGTTAACATTTTTCTTGGTGGCTTCATCATTTGACTTGTTTATTAGTATTAGATCCACTTATTTATGATTTTTGTATTTATAGCAAAAACTCACCTGGATCTCTAGTAATTGATCCTTTTTTCATTTTCTCTCTTTTCTAGTGTATGTTATAACGTAAAAGTAGAAGCTACTGATCCTTACTTTTCAACATACAAGCGTGTTTGTTTACCGAAAGAAAAAGCAGTGTCATCTCCAACCCGTGAATGTAAATCAGGTAATATCATCATCATCATCATCAATAACGACAACTGGAAGAATCGAATCCTGGAGACCTGAGGAGACTTGCTGTCACTCAGACTTCTGTTAAAACTGATATGAGAAACTTGTGTATAATAATAATAATAATAATAATAATAATAATAATAATAATAAAGAATGATAAGTATCTCAACCTTGCTAGGGAACTGAAAAAACTATGGAACATGAAGTGACAATTATACCAAATGTAATTGGTGCTTTCGGTACAGTAACTAAAGGGTTATTAAAGGGACTGGAGGACTTGGAAGTTTGAGGGCGAGTGGAGACCATCCAAACTACAGCATTATTGAGAACGGCCAGAATACTGGGAAGAGTCCTGGAGACTTGATGTCACTCAAACTCCAGTGAAAGAGCATCAGCTAAAACTGATGTGAAAAACTCTAATGAAAAATTCTTTTGTAGTAGTATGAAAACCTTTTTACTTTTAAGAGTCAATCACTACCAGCCACAGAAATAGCTGCTGCTGCGGCTCCTCACACTCAATGGAAAGAGACCGTCAGTCTAGCGGTTTATCCATGTCTACAATCGAGTCCGAGTATGTATTTACTAACTTCTCCGAACGGGAAGGGTGAGACAGAAGGTCAATTTTTAAGCAAGGTTTAACAGGTTTTAATTAAGATTTTTCCTTTTCTTAGACTGGTTGCCTAACAAAGGCTAAAGAACCCTATTTGTCTTACTATTTACCCATAGCTGGAGGGAGAATAATTGGATTCATACCTTTCCCAAGAGTATTAGTGCTATGTGAAATGCAATCAGCCTCGTCTAAGATTTGAACTCGTGTTACCGTGTCCATTTCCTGCGACAATAACCATTACACCACGAGTGCCTCAAACAATCGAGTCCTAGTAGCTTGCACAAGAGACGCATTCAATGTTCCATTAAGGCTACAATACCGAGTGGGACAACTGGAGCCCACGTTGTTCCTTATCTGCATGGATGTATAACACAGAAATTCGAGACCAATGGCGACATTGAAGGTGATATTATCTCAACGACATACGATGTTGGCGATAGGATAGCATTCAGTGAGGTACAGTGTGGATCGGAAACCATTAATAAGTTCAAGCAGTCTTCCCTGTGGCTTAGGATACATGAGTTCGAATCTCACAAAGACCTAATCCTTTTATATTTTCGTCTGGGCTATTTCCTCCTTGCCGTAGATTCACATCTCGAGTAGCAGTTAAAAATAAAACTGAAAGCAAATGCTGATTAGAATTAATGATTATAATATATCTTATGCATTTTAATTTTTGTATGAAACATTGTGAACATTTAATTTTGCCTAGTTTAAAAACTGTGTAAATAAATCATTAAGTTTATTGGATAAATTAAGTGATCTGAAGTAACAATTGCTGCATTTGATTTCTATCTTGTATTAAGATATAAGCGTAGAATCTCTTTTTTTTTCTTCTTCCTTTTTTTCCTAATGAAGAGATATCCCGCCGTATAACCCAAGAAAATAACGTCCTCTCCTCACAAAAAAAAAAAAAAAAAAAAAACCCAACAACAATGAAATCAATTCAGGAGAAAAAAAATGAACAAACTCTTCAACCAGTAAAAATTGTCGAAACATTTATTATTAACGACAAATAATTTCATCGAACAGTTTTGATGAACCGCATTATTACCAAACTTTTGTTTCAATTCCAGATGTTTCACAGCAAGTTAATCAACATACACATTACTTGGATCTTTCCAATATATATGGATCAACAGACAAGGCTGCAGAGGAGCTTAGAACCAAAACAGACGGTAATTTTTCTTGTTATTGATAGGAGATTAGAAGTGGACAATCTGCGACTTTAAATTCTACTATTATCTATTTCATGGTTGCTTTGTCTTTGACAAAGATCAATTGCACATCTCCACTTTTGATGTACATCTTTTTTTTTTTGTCTGGTTTTCCAATGATTTCTAGCAAAAATAAATTCAAAAAAATTTAATTGTTTTTTGCGTGAGATCTTTAAATTAGACGTTAAAGAATTAGAAAATCGAGAGCTTCGTGTTGAAAATAGACAATCTAATTGCGTGAAAAACCCCTTCGTATTAAAAATAAAGATATAAAGTAGATATTTCGAATTTGATTATTCGTGAGTTTACCATCAATAACTAAGTGGGAATTTTCCCCCTAGTTTTGCGGACGACTGAGTAGCATAGACTCGAAAATCTAAAGAATTTTTTTTTTAAATTGTAAATAATGAATGCATAAATAGTAAAGTAAACTTGGCGACCGTAGTCGAGGGCGACCAGAACGCTCCCTTTTCAATAGCTACCACACCAAAGTATAGGGGAGGGCACTACCTCTTTCCCTGGATTGCTCCACTTTACCCTCGATACGTACCTTATTTTGCTAAGTGTTAAGCGGGGAGGTATCAAGTACCATTTTTAAGTCTGTGGTATGACGTGACCTGGGATTGAACTCCGGTCTCCCGGACCATTGGCGAACACCCTACCCGCTAGGTCAATATGTACTGTATAATATATAACAGTACGTAAAATAAAATTCAATAAATGTACTGCTATTTAAATAGTGTAAACACATTGCTTTATATACTGCATGGGTCTGTATGGTCCCACTTCCTCTATTATTAATATTTGTTGCGGAGACATACTTCGTCGAAGCAAGAGAAGGCGAATTGTTTGTACATGTGTAAGTAGACATTATAGACCTATGAGACAAATTTCGGCTAATCGATATTGAAATGGCACTGCGCATTCGTTATCGACCAGAACGAGACTAAAACAAGCGAAAGATTTCGTTTCGTGCCCGAGACCGAAGAAACATAAAACGAGATGACTTATGGTTTCAAGTCAGTTCGTCTTTGAGACCAGTGTCTGCATTGTCTTTTTGACTTGCACTTCTGGCCCACTGGGTTGAGACACACTTCGGCCGACCGTGTTCTCCGGTACGCGATTCAGGTCGGGAAGCCCAGCATTCACGTCTGCGATCGGCGTCCTTGAGTCTCATGGGGGCCGTCTCCCCAGGCTCTAAACCTCTCTGGAGAAATTAGATTTATCGCCTGGCGCCTGAGGCACCCTTTTTTAGGAGAATGCCGATGCGGCTCAAGGCATTTTGGAACCGGCGAGCGTGTGGGCTACGGTCCTGCACCTGGTACCTACAATAAAAAGGCCTTGGGCCAAACTCAGCAGTACGTGGGGCGCTCGACAAGTTGGTCTTTGAGACTCGTAGAGGCTAGACCTGTGTTCCAGAGAAAAAATAAGAGCGTGTGTGAGCGAGAAGAGAGGTAAAAATAGAGACGCAGATAGAATAGATTTGAGAGGAAGTTTGTTTTCCTACCACCAAATTTTCGTCTAAATACAATATTTTCATTTCAAATTTATAAAGAATACTCCCCCCGTGGTGTAATGGTTAGATAATGGTCAGCTAGATTAGTGACTTCAATTAACATTAGGTGGCCCATACTTTCGACAAAGTTAAGCATACTGTTGTGGTTCAGTGTATTGTTGTTTTTTTTTACATAATATATAAAAATCTATTACGATTTAAGGGCTGGCAAAATATATTCACGGTTTTTCCAGTCTGCACTCTTAATGTAAAGGGGTGGCTGTACTATTATTACAAATAGTTCTGATGAAATAAATGAGGATATAAAAAGAACTGGTAGATGAATAAAGAAATTGTTGGCGAAGTGTTTTTAATGTAAAAACGTAAATTCTTTGCCGATTAATCATAGAAAGAACCCTGTCGACAAAAAAATAAAAGAAAAAACAGAGTCGGTTGTCAGCGTTTTGATATGCCAAGTCCCTTTGGAACGGTAACTCTTAGCAAAATGCAGGTACTAAATTTTATTTGCTAGGTGCTAAAACGGACTATAAAAGGTTTTTAAAAAAAAACAAAAAACCTCGATTTTGTCATCTTGTCATTCTAACGAATATTTCTAATTTCAAGATGCAAAATAAGCAAAGGATCTTATAAATTCCCGTGTAAGGTTGTATGTTGTCCGTCTGTCCTAACCTGAAAGTTAAAATAGGTTAATCCGTGTGAAATACAATTAACAGAACTAATAATAAAGAAAAAAAAAGATGGATAGCAATGAAAAGTTAAAATGAGTTGTATAAACGCTGTCTGTTTTAAAAGTGAGTTAGTGAAAGAAAAAGTATGGCTATGAATGACTGAAAGAAAGAGTCAGTGAGTGAACGAGAGGGAGTGATTTACCGAGCGAGTGGTGGAAAGTAATGTGTAACAACACAAGTTGAAACTTTAAAAAGATATTGTAGAATAGATGATTTAAAAAGAAATGAAAAAAAAAAAAGAAAGGACTATTCAAGCTCAGCGGAAGATAGAAAGAGAGAGAAAAAAAGAAATAGAAGGAAATAAAGCAAAAGAGGAAAACAAGTATATTTTCGGTAGATTATAAAATACTTGAAAATGACAATATCGAAATAAAAAAAAAAAGTCTATTAATATAATGTTAAGTTGTTTATTTTCTGGGAAAAATGATCTGGTAGAAATGCAAATTGAAGGTCCGGCAGAAAATTTCCTAGATTTAAAATTGAGCAGGAGAGGTATTTTTCGGCAGCAGCAGCCATCAAGGCGTGGAATGGTGAGCATCGGGCTTTTCTGATTGGAATTTATTTAAAAAAAAAAAGTGACTCAAACATTGTAACACAATGTAGCAGGCTCGCTCATCAAATTTATCCCCTTATAATTGCTTCCTCCGGAGATTCCTGAAGGATCAAGTCTTTAAACGTAGATTGCAGACAACTGACGAATTGAAATATTTTATAATTCATAAAATCACAGCCACACTGTGGCAGATTGTAGACAATAACAGAAAAGAACTAAAAGAACGAAGGAAAACGTATGGATCTCTTTCCAGAATTTCACGAAATTAATTATATATTCCTTTAATCTATTGAATTCGAACACATTCTTCGAGTATTCGGGAGGTTTTTTTCCAAACTGCTTTTTGTTTTGTTTTTAAAACCATGTACATTTTTTGCATAGTCAGGTATATTAAGTTGTCACTTGTTCCTGAACACTCAATTACATAACATTTGTTTTATAATATTCCTTCGAAATTTTCTGAAGATTTTATCATTCGAAGTTTGAGCTTCGTCAGAATAGATATTGGAATTCATCTTTTTTCCTAAGATTTTTTAAATACTTAAACAAGAGGAACAATCACATGGCAAACCTCATACACTTGAACATCTTCTCATAAAATGCAGAGATTTAACTCTCATTAGACAACGTTTTTTCAACACAATATGGAGGATCAATTTGAAAATGTCGTCAGATGACATTTTATTCTTTTTTGAAAGAAATAAAATTATACCAAAATATTATAAAAGGCAAACATGATCGGTAATATACAAAGTAATCATTAGAAAACTATCCCAAATTTTGCTATATCGTTAAAAAGAAAAAAACAATTTCATAAAAATATAAATATGCAATGTATGCGATCACCTAATCTCTCGGCATAAAATAACCCGAGATGGGTTGACATGCTGTTAAAATCAATCACTCAAAGACTTTCAAATTTCCGTCTTCTGTTCATTTCTGTCTGGTGAAGCAATTTCCAAACATTGTCGATATCTTAAATTGATATTCAAATCTTATTTTCGGATTGTTTTTCAGGTTTACTGAAAGAAAGCAGCAGTGGTAACTTTCTGCCAAAGTACGATCTTAAAGAATGTCAACTTCCCCAATCGAATCCAAAGAACATACATTGTTTCTTAGCTGGTAAGTACTGAAATATCATTGTAGAGTTTCTAGGGAATGGTGTTTAAAGGTGGTATTATCCATATTCATGTAACAAGTTTAAATTATCAGTTTTCCTTCTCCTAGATCGATTTGTGTAATGCCAAATCCCTTCTGGTTGACTCTTACTCTGTATTTGGTACTATCATCAGACACATATGTACAAATTAACTTATATGCATAACGATGGCTATATTATGAACTCAAAACTGCGTAGACACACAGCACTGCAAATTACTGGGCACTTCGGGTGGTGTAATGGTTAGCAAGCTAGACTAGTAAACCTTCACCAGTGAGTTCTAATCTCATTTGGCCCCCATTCATACGACCTTGTGCCACATCTAAGCAAAAAGCTTAGTAAATTACCATACTGCAAATCGTTTCGCTTAAAATTAACCTTGTGTTACATATCCTGTTCGTGCGGAGGGAGATATATATATATATATAAAATCTCGGAGCATAAACCTTGTGCCACATGTGAGCATAAAAGCCTAGGAAATTACTATATTGCAAATGGCCGTTTACACAAGCGAAGCAGCATGACTTTTTTGCATTAGGCAAGAGCAAATCATAACGATGTAAGACACTAATTGATTAAAATATCATATAGATAA
The DNA here is from genome assembly GCA_963585895.1 of Sepioteuthis lessoniana. Taxonomy (NCBI): domain Eukaryota; kingdom Metazoa; phylum Mollusca; class Cephalopoda; order Myopsida; family Loliginidae; genus Sepioteuthis; species Sepioteuthis lessoniana. The sequence goes on from OY757915.1 coordinate 51,640,585, forward strand.
AATGCTGAAGTCTAAAAAATTAACAACATGGAATTTTGAAAACGGAAACTCCCTCTGATACAAATAATTTACTTTGAAATATAAGGTCCGTGTTCACAAATAATTGATTTTTAACTCCTTCATTTTTAAACTTTTCTTTATTCACAACGCTTATATCATATACCAGCTGACTTTCTATGGAATCTGGTGGTGACCGACCTTTGTGGATTGACGTATAAATGCGAATAACATAAACGATAGAAATAGTCCTAATACGAAATCAATTACAATGAACTCTTTATCCCAAAAATTTAGACAAGATCTATTTAATTTAGAAGCTGTAGAATATCAACCCGAATAATTTGCCGCACATCAAAAAATTCAGCATCAAAATTTTATGGACACATTTCTTTAATCAACATCCTCGACTCTAGTGTTGCTGCTAACGGATCCTTTTCTTTTTTTTTTTTTTTCCTCAATGTTTATTAATTCGAAACACTTCCTGTTGTGTTATTACTGGAGACTTGCTCTTATCTGATTTTTCTGAGTGAAATACTAAGATTTCCGAGGTATTCCTTCAATATTCAACGATCCCTATTAAATATTGTTGCTATTTCAAAGGTTGTATTGCCTTTTCCGACTTGGGTACAATAAAATTCTTAGTCTGTGATAAATCCCTTTTAAAATCCATGATTTAATTTTGCACTTTTATAATGTAAAACTATTATAAATATCTGGAGGTTGATGGATTTCCCGGGCGAAGTTCATTTTCTGTACTGTTATCGCTAAAATTTAAATGAGAATATAGTAGCATTTGTTTGTTTTATTCAGGTGATTTACGTGCCAACGATGATCCTTTGCTTATGACTATGTATACTTTATGGGTTCGTGAGCATAATTATATTGCTAAAGAAATAAAATCAATCAATCCAAAGGCTACTGATGAGACCATTTACCAGACGGCGCGGAAAATTTTGATTGCCCAGTACCAGCATATTGTGTATAATGAATTTTTGACAGCTTTGAATTCCAAGTCACCCTTGAAGCCCGCTGGTTCTACAACTGTTTCAACTAAACCACTGCCAGATATAGCAAACTCTTTCGCAATTGTTTTTACCGGACTTGTTGATTCAATGGTACGGCAAAATTTCAAATTCGACTCTTCAACGGTAGAATTGCAAAAGACTTGGTTCAACCCAGAAAAGTTATGGGAGAGTGATGGTATTAAAAAACTTGTCACAGGAATGCTGAGTGATAAAGCTGAAAAAATTGATCGGTATTTCATTGAATGTTTTTATTTATTTTATTTCTTTTGCCTATTAACTACAATTCTTTGAAGTTATATCATATAGCTTTGTCATTTACGAATAAAACACAAAATAATTCATACACAAATAGAAAAATTATTATGTAATTTATTAATAGTTTTACATAGTCACTAAGATATTTCCCAATTTCTATATGCTTGATAGGAAAAAAAATTTTCATTTTGAATAACTCCAAAGAAAATAGCTATTTGTCAATTTTTGCTCAACTTTTCTTTTTTTGCCTGACACCAATGTACTCGGACCAATATCCTCATCGTAACTCGAGAACATCTAGAGTTATAGCTACGAATTTTTTCAATGATTATGAAACTAGGGGGAATATTTTAGTCTATTTTTTAAAGATTCTAAATTTAAATGTCTTCAGTGAGCGTTTTGACTTACAATCAACGTATAATGCTAAAACGAGCCCCCATCTTACTCTGTTCGTCAGGTTAGCGAAATTGAAATTTTATATTTTTGTCTATCATAGACAGGATTTTTCCATTTACTCTTGTCAGACATTTTCTCTCGCCAATGGAAAATCCGAACAACAAATATCATGTGTTCAGTTCCAGGATGAACAATGGTCTTTGTTTTTAAGTTTAATAAATAACTTTAGACAATTATGAAAAATGAACGCAAAGACAAGTTGAAGAATAATTAATATTTCTTTTGTTTATTAAGATACATGTATTTAATGAAATGTAATAAGAACGCTGAATGAATATTACTTGGGGCTACTGAGCTAGCTTTATTCGAATAAAAATTACTTCAAGACTGCGTTGGAATTAAGTTTTTATAGTACGTTAAATTCATCACGTTGTTCCGGTTGTTTCTGTGTTAGACCTTCTATGGGTTGGCATATCACACCTTAATTTCCGTACACTAACATTGTTACCTCTTCAGACTTACGGTAAAGTCACGCTTAAAGCACTGACTCCAACGACAGCACTGTTAAACGGTAATAAGCATAGATGGGTGACCACTTAGGAACAGTCGGTATCGTAAGAGGTATTATCTATTATCTAGTAAAAGCTTCGTAAAATTCAGAGCATATTGTCGCAGTGTGATAGTTAACAAACTAGTCTTGCGTCTGAATAGCGAGTTTGATCCTTACTGCAAGCTGTATACCAGATTAAGTAAAACTTAAAAAATAAAAATGTTACCTTTCTAGTATACTAAAGACATTATTTTCTAATGAATTTTTGTTTCTATGTACAGTTTTATTTGGACACTACTGACTGGTCTCGTTCCAAGAAGCAGTTACCTCTCTAAAATTAAAAAAAAAGCTCAGAGGGTTGGTATGATAGTGATAAAGAGCATTGAATTAAAGTTTCAAAATAGATAACTTAAACTATTGACTTTTTACTATAAAAATACGCGTTAGCTCGCTGTAGACTAGTGCTTAATAAGTTTTCTTAGTTGAAAACTACTACCGCAGCGAATCATCATGTCGTGCCGCCAAAATCGGATCTCCCTGACTCGCTCCCGGCAGGTCTTCAAGACTACGTCCTATAACGGCAATATAGGTATATAGATTCTAGCTGGTGGTCCTGCCTTTGATCGTCCATGTGAAGGGGTCCACAGAACTGTCACTTATGAGTTCGTCCCTAATTCTCCAGCAGTGTCTCGCATGTTTGGTTCGTCTAACTTGAATAGTTTTCGTGATGGGTGGTAGGTAGTCGTACAGCTAGTGTTTTGTGGGGTGATGCTTCCGGGACTTTTTCAGTATTGCTCGCATCATTTAATAAATGTTTGTAATTATATCGGATGACACTACTGATTGTAAAATGTGTTAAAATGTCTAAATAGTGATTTTATTAAATATTACTATCATAATTTTTTTTTTAACATGAGCACATTAATTATATAGCATAGTTGAGTGGGGCAATAGAATACACAGAATGACTCTCTGCAGAGGAGTAAAACATCACCACCGACCAAACGAGTGACCTGGATGTGACACTAAACCATCTGACGATGAGGCTCCCGTCTTGCAACGTTTGGGAGTGTACTCCTTCATTGCCATTACTTCCTAGTCTACTCTGACTCGAAGTGATGGTGGGGTTCCATCGTTGGGTCAAATAGAACTGTTTACTTATTTACTATGTTTGAGACCAAATATTGTGCAAATAGAACTAACAGTGTTAAATAGCAATACCGGAAACCATTTAACTGTGTGAAGATAAATGAGCTCTGGGTAATTTAAAAATAATGTTACGACAAACTATTTACTGACAAATCCTATATGTTTGAATAGGATTTAGTTTTAAATAGGTTTGATATGCCCTAACACGCCAACCAACACTAATTATAGAACTTAGTGCAGTTCACAAGACATTACAGGTATTGCTGTCATTAAAGAATTCTTGTGAAATACTTCGATAATGAAAATAGATTCCGATTGACATATAACAATATAAAGGACAGAACCAAAAAGTTTTCCTTTTAAATGCAGTTTGTCCATATCTACGCAAAACCGTTGACAAGCAACTTAATAAAATAGCAATTTTGTAAGTCATTGTTTTTCGGTACGAAAACATTAGTTTAAGTAATAAAGTAAATAGGATTCGAGATTAATGTGTCTACAACCCTTTGTTTAAGAGTTCCATACATATTGAACAATGTCTATAATTATCTATAGAATGTAACTAGAAAGCTATTTTAGGTATAAAACATTCAATAAGCATATTCAACTGCTCAAACCAAACAATGAATCAAGGCCATCAAAGTTTAAAGTAAACCCTAATCCCACAAATGTTAGTTATTTTTAGTTTTTAAGAAATAAGATTGCTGATATTCGTTAAATTTCACCATTGTATTTAAATTCTATCGTCAGGCAAATTATTACAGATCAGTTTATTTAATGGCATATCAATCTTTTAATGTCAAAGCCATCTTCATAGGACATTAGTGGTACAATTAACCCATAACTGGGGCGGAGAATAAAGGAGTTCATGCTTTTTCCAAGAGTATTACTCCGGAAATGAACGCAATGACACGACTGGAGTTCGAACTCGCTTATTACGCTGTCACAGTCCAATATGTTAGCCACTACACTACGGGGACTGCCTCCCCCCAATATTACTGATGAATTTTATCTGCAGGTAAATTACAAATGAATTGTGTGCGACATTGACGGTGACATTGAATTTCTAATGGTAAATCCATCGAGCGTTAGAATACGGACAGAAACCTCTTAGCAATTTGCTTTTTAATGGCTTTATCAAAACTGTTTCGCAGAATATTACATATAATTCTATCTATCATGGAAGTTTTTTTGCGGCCAAACAAATCTGTTTAGTCATTTAATCGTAGAAATTAGAAATTATTTTTGTGTAACAAAACCCGGCCTTAAATTATGACTTGCCTATATTACTAGAATATCCGCATGGAATTATAAATCAATTACAGGTTTCATAGGATTCCATTTTTTAAAATAAATTGATTGGTATTTGTAAATTAATTTCTAAACATTTCTTTGTCCTCTTTTCAGTCATGTGGTAAAACCTTTAAGGGACCAATATTTAGAGAAAGTACCTGGTCAGGGTACTGATAAAGTTGCTGTAAATCTTCAGCAGTCACGAGAAAATGGTAACGCCAATTATTATATCATGAATGTTATGCTATTAAAACTGTTTAATGTTGAGAACTACCAAGGTTTGAAAAATCTGGATGCGACTGCAGCAGGCGCACTTAAACTATTATACCCGTAAGTGAAACAATAATTGTGATTCTTGAATTCATAACTGAATGTCATCAATATTTTCCACACATACACATACAAGTAGTTTTGCTTTTTAGGATTTTAGAAATATTCTCACTCTTTAAATATCGAGCTATTCTTAGATTTTATATGGCACGTTAGTTGATTTAAATTTTATCATGTATGTATGAGTGCATACGATTAAATAAGGCACGTTTCGCTTTTGCCAATTTCATAATTGTTCCGTTCAGTCGTTTGATATCTGGATAGAATAAATTCAAAAAGGCACCTTACTTTCCCTCTCCACAAATACTTTCAGCCCCTGCAAGAACCATCTTCAGGGGAATGGATGGTAAAATGACAATGACGAGTCATATGCATTTACTTAAAGAGTAAGAAGAAAAGAAAACGGTGGGGGGGCATTTACAAAAGAACTTTACTGGAGGTAAGGAAGAATTAGTGGGGAAAAATGTTAAAGGCATTTCAGAATGTGGCTGCCACATTTGAAATTGATCTTGTTTAAGGAAGGTTTGTTCATCTTTATATATAGAGCTTCAAGAATTTGGATTTTTTTCTTTGTGTAATATGGAGGTGTTTTCGGTTAGAATTTTTCAGTAATCGAACACTAGTTCCATCTCAACACCTTAAAACACATCTGTGTCTCTCCTCCAAATACGGGAAAATTCTAACATTTTCAAGCCAATAGGCAAAAGCGATATATCTATCGTATTTAATCAAACATGTTTAAAAGAGAAAATACTGTGTGTGAGTGCGCGTGTGTGTCTCTATCTGGAAAGTATAGTCATTTAATATTAAAAATTAAAAAAGAAACATAGCTAGGGTATTATCACACTTGTCCACCATTTTAAATACTTTCATTGGTGCATTACACACATACCTTCCAATTTTCAAAACAATCTGAAGATTTCTCTTTAAAGAACATCTAAGAGTTCTTTCATCGTTTGTTTCAAAAGACAGAAATCGAAGGGAGTCAAATCATAGCTATACTGTGAACAATAGCGAGAGACTTTGGCGATGCAATTTTTTTACCAAAACTGCTGCAGATGTCATTGTGTCCAAGCTCACTCATGGTATCTCACGAAAAACTGAGTAAAGCCACAGAAGGGTGACTGTTCATACCTGTGAAGTCAGATTATCTCTTTTTGGGTTACCAAGTAATATCAATCTAACTAGTTCTCAAATGAATATACCTGTTATAGCTGAAATGTTTATCGCTATGAGTCACTGTTGTTCTATTAATATAGACCGATACATTCATAGCAATAAACATCCCACAATATTTTTTCTTGTTTGAGACATGGACCTTTAGAAACAAGTCTTAAGATTTATTGTATAAAATTGATGGTACATTAGGATTGATCAGGGGTCTAGATGTCAGTCAAACACAGGAGTTCATTATCAGTCTGACCTTTAAATGACTTTTCTTAAAGCGAAGTAAAAAGTTAATATAGATTATCAGTATTTGACAAACAATGAGTAATTTTATTTTCATTTTGCTATATAATCTCAAACCTCGAATAATACAAAAGTATTACCTATGTTTCCTTTTTGAAACAGGGAAGTTTATGATATAGAGCTTTTACCCGGCGTTCTCAGTGAGAAGGTTGCAACTGACGCGCAATTTGGAGTACTAATGAAAGAAATAGTAGAGGATCAATTCAAAAGGCTAAAAGAAGGTGATGCGTTTTATTATGAGAATAAAGACGTTTTCACAGCAGGTAAGATTTTAAAGGTTAATCTCGTGCAAGAAATGTTTGTAATGCACTGAAAAATTCAAAATAATCTTCAGTTATAACATTTAGAAAACCCACTAAATACATTTTACATTTATTAGCACCGGAATTATTTAAGTGAAACATCATGACGTTAATATTGTTCGCAGGATTTTTGCTAAACTTTCTATGTTCGATATACGATAATTGTCGTATTTTAATGATTTTTATTAGTCTCCTTATGTGACTAACTTTTTATTAGTATCAGTTATTTGATCGAAAGATATTGTTAATCATGTCATTTTTTCCTCTTATCTAATTACGTACACAAATTCATTGCGCGCACACACACACACTTAGCATTAGAGCACATTTGGTTTAGTGTCTTAACATAAATTGCTCAACCTATATCATGCTAAAGTTGAAGTCAGTATAATTTAACTTAGGTGATTCAAAAGTTTTGCAATATTTTGATAATATGAGGCACACTTCAGCAGTTCCAGATGCTCTTGTCGAGATCGTGAAGGTGACGAACCATACTGAAACTGAGATACCGAATTTGCCTGATTCTCCCAGGGTGTCACTCGTAGTATATCGGGGGAGAAAGTTGCTTTTATTTACGAAGGGTTGCGTTTACACCATGTTGAGATAAATATCCAGTCTTGCTTCTTTCACGGGAGACCGATACGAGTTCGCCTCAACGGCGTGACGTCTACTGCCTCTCTGCTCTCCTCTAGGACCGGGGTTGAAAACTTCTGTCGTTATATATTTTTCAGGCTCCTTACATACTCTTCCTAAGCAATTCGTGTGGCATTTCTGCTGTTCCTTGTTTACCTTAAGACACAGGTACACATCCTGTTTTGAAATCCACATTAACTGGCCTATAAAAGGTCAATATGTAACATTCCTCATAATCCTATTTTTCAAAATGTTCACATATTTAGCGACCTTCTCCGACTCTTTACTTACAACTAACAAAAAATTCAAAAGGAACAGCAAAATAAAACAATCTTGATTCAAATTTGAAGGCGACCTATTCATTACTGGTATTTGTCGAGCGCTCCACGTACGCGTAAGTTTGCTACAAGGCCTTTTTATTGGCTAGATTGTCTAGCGACTCAAAGAATAGAGAAAACCCGTTGTTTAACAACAACAAAAAAATCGTTTTTATTGAAACGCGTTTATGAGACGATGAATAACAATGTTTGCTTTCCTGGCAAACAGAAGAAAGAATATCGAGAGAGGAAGAGTGACGATGGGGTGCGGTTAGAGTGACACTAACGTCTCTAAAGTCGTGTCACATAACTACTTCATTACCGTAGGTCTAAATAATCCCTTGCACGATTTGGATGAAATCCTAACCAGTTAAACTTGAAACCAGCCTCAACCCGAACAAAAAACAGTAAAGTGACTTAATATACAGAAATTTATTTCACTTTCCCACGAAAACTATCAAAACGAAACTACTAATCTCTCTTCCCCCCCCCCCAATAAATTAAAATCAAAATCTGCACATATCAACGGCAGAGGAAATTTTTTCATGAGGTGAATCGGTGAGAAAAATCAAAATGGCGCCTTGATTCAAAACAATTTTTCCTAGAATCAAATTACTAATTTTGATTCTGCCGAAAAAAATTTAAATCACCTCGTGTCAATGGATGAGAAAATTTTTTTTTATGGAGTGAAGAGGGGGAAAATCAAAATGGCTCTTTGATTCGAAAGAATTTTTCCTTTCTAAATTTTTCAGTGGGAGAAAAAAGTTCAAAAAATACATACTGAAAAATGCAAGCAACCGAAAAGTCATTCAAAATAACTGTATATGCCTAAAGTTCACGACTTAAAATAAAAAAATGTCCCCTCAATTAAAAAAAAGTTTCCTTTTTTTTTTTTTCTTCTTCCTTTCTCCCCTTATCAAAGTCTGTGCGTGTATGAACTCTTTCTTTACTTTTTTTTATCAACTTATATATATATATATATATTCACACTGAGTTGATTTTTTTTTCAATTCTTTTCATAACTTGCAAAATTTTTTTTAATAATAACCGTATTATATATATATATATATATATAATTTTCATTTTTTTTTTCTTCTAGTCATTTTCTTTCCTTGAACTTTTCTTTTTCTTGTGGTTCTTCCTTTGATTTTTCTTTCGATTCTTTTCCTGTTTTCTCTTCTCTCTGTCTCCCCATTTTCTTTTTGGCAGCTTTTCCTTTTTAGTGGATTCCCTGGTCCAGGTTAAAAAAAAAAAACCTCATGTGAATGAGTAGGCAATACCACTTATGTATAAAATCTCAATTACGAAAGGTGGCGAAATTGTTTCATGAAAGGGAGTCAATCAGGTACTGCTAGAGAAACGTTACGTTGAAATACATCTTGCTGCTTTCATGGGAAACTGATAAAGGGCTCCCTCTTAACCCGGGGCTGTCTGCCCGCCTCCACTCCGAGTTCGCGTCCAAAATGTCATTACATCTAGTGTTACTCTGCTCAGCTCTCTGATTGCTGACTGACCGTCGATTTGACCTGTCGGATGCTTACGCATTCTTCCTACGCAATTCGTGTGGCATTTCTGCTGTCCCTTGTTTACCTTAAGATACAGGTGGACATCCTGTTTTGAAATCCACAAACTAACCGGCCAACCAAAAGTCAATAAGTAACACTTGAATTTATTTCAATGGCTTGGAGCACAGCCTCGGAATCCACGATTTTAGGGTCAACCTGACTTTGCCTGATCGTCGAGGTTCTTACAACCCGAGCGAAATTTCTTCGACCATTTGGTTACTGTACTGTGATCAATTGCACATTCACGTTTTGCACCACAAATGTTTTTGGTCGCTTTTGCTGTGTTATAGCCTAGTTTGAACTCGTAAAGCATAAGTTTCCGAATAAGACTAGATTGTACGTTCATCTAAGTGGGTTTCAAATCTCACAGTGAAGCAATGCACAACATATCGTTTCTACCAACCACAGCGGGTAACTAGATAGACTTGAACTGCTTCGATCACGTGATATACATGCCAAGGTATTGCAAAACTTTTGACTCCTCTTAATGCACTAATTTAGACCAAACACTAACAAGAGTCCTGGTGATATTTCCAGGGATAAGAATATCTTTATCAATATATGGCTTTCTAAGTTGATTTGAAATTAAGAAAAAAAATTACACAATTAACTCACCACTTTTTATATGGACTTCATAAAGAAAAAACTAAACATCTGTGATATTAATGCAAAATTACTATCACTCAAAGAAATTTGTCATTACAGCAAATGTTGAATAAATGATAGTAAATTTTGGCCAAAATAACTAATAATTAAATTATAATACCACTGTAGGTGCTTTTTTATTATTTTGTATATCTTTATTTATAGAATATTTTTATTTCCCCAATTTTAGATCGATTGACCGAAATAAAAAAGATTTCAATGGCGAAAATCTTGTGTAGACAAGCCTCCCAATCGAAGCCTCAGGCCAACGTTTTCCTGCTGATTGACTCAAAGTAAGTTTAAAAAACGTATTTTATTAATTCAAATTTTAGTTCAGTTGTAAAAGCAAAGGTATAGTGATCAAAATGTTTAGGATTTAATCGAAAGCTTTTCCATTTCATATTGAAAATGAAAACTTATTTTAAGCGAGAGTAAAAGTTCATTTTCATGAGATTTTATTTGAATCTTGACAAAATCTTAAACGCCCATTTTTGCATGAAGTTTGGTCAGCATTAAAAGTGGAACATTTCAATTTTAAATCGATCGTGAATGTTCTAAACCAAAGAATTAATGCACATGTAATACGAATATTTCTAATTATATTCAAGATCCAAATGTCTCATTTTATATTAGCACAGAAATAATGGTTTCTACCCGACTGTTAATATCAACTTATGGGTTTTTCTTTTCTAATAAGTTCAGATAGATTTCTTTGCATTTTACTTTGCGTGTTAATGATTCTGATAAAACAAAAAGTAAATGATCTTTCACTTTTTTTTTTTTTTTTTTTTTTTCAGCAATGCTGAAACAGAATGTGATAAAATTAAATCTCCAAATCTCTGTATCTGGGCAACTTCTGGTTGGACAGATTGGGTCAAATCTGTTTGTCGAAAAGGCATTATAGTTTCAACGCGCCAATGTCAGTTTTTAACGGGTGGCAAATGTCAGTGTGAAGGAAAACCGTTTAAATTTGATACCTGTCCAAGCAATATACAGCAGGTATTGTCACCTGATGTCAAAGAAAAATTGGAAAATGCATATAACAAATTATTTGATTCTCAGGGCACTCCGTTCGATGGATCTCAAGATGTAGAGGGTCTTATCAACCAAGTTATAAAAACGGTCATTACTTAGTGATTATCCTCACTTTTGCCTTTCTAGTATATTGAAAGGAAAAGCAATAATCTGAAAGCCAAAACATGGAATTTTACTAATTAAGCTTGTAGTATGTACCTAATTTGTACTGTTTAAATAAGACTGATTTTATTCTAAAAGTAAATAAAGATTTTTATCAGAGCCGCTTTCATTGTTTCGAATTGTATTTTTACCTTTACCTCTTGCACTTTGAAACTTCGTTAAGTTGGTGATACTAGTACAATCATTTCTATTATATTTTAAAGTTATAGGTAACGTTTACATACAGTTTGTCTATAGGACCGGTTCTGGGATCGATTTTCAGAAATTTTCGATCTTGAAAAAAGAATAAATAATAGCATTAAAAAAAAAACTCAAGATATATTGATATAATTATTTTCGCTAATGATACTAATGAAATACACACTTCAAGAAACCTTCCAAAAAATTCGGTTCTTAATTTTACCCATGAATTAAACAAAAAAATAAAATTTGCTTTTTAGATGTTCTGATTAAAACTAACAATAATAACTTCACGACTTACAAAAAACATGAATAACTCCCGTACCCTTAACTTTAAAATTGAATGCCCTTCAATATAAAAAGCAATTAGTAATGACCCAATATCCCGTGAAAAATTAATCTCCTCCAAAATAATATTTTATAAAGAATTAAACAAAACTCGTCAATAATAGGTTCCTTAACTATATTGTTGATGAACAAATTAAACGTACAATTAAAAAATTTTAGCCAGCAAAATAAATACTGCAATATTCCACCAAATAAAGTAAAGTTGGCGACCATAGTCGAGGGTGACCCCGCAGGCCCCCTTTTCGATAGCTACTACACCGAGGTGTAGGGGAGGGCGCTACTCCTTTCCCGGATTGCTCTACTTTACCCTTGATCCGTACCTTATAATGCTGAGTGTTAAGCAAGGAGGCATCAAGTACCATTTTTTGAGTCTTTGGTATGACTCGACCTGGGATTGAACCCCGGTCTCCCGGGCCATTGCTAGGCCAATGTCCGGTTATATTCCACCAAATAAACAAGCATTTATCAAACTTTTGTTGCAACCAAATGCACTGCAATTATAAATTTGATGAAAATATTTTAAAAATGTTTATTCAAAGAAACATATGTTATTTTTACTATGATCAATGGGAGTATTATATACTATAATAAATTTAAAACCTCCAACTTAGTTATTAACAATTCCTCCTCATCCTCGATTGGAGTTTGCAAAACAAAAAACGTTATATATCAATTTAAATGTACTTTAAGAGATTATATCTCTGAAAGCAATATATGCGTTGGTTTAACTTCAACTACCCGATGGAGATGATTGCTATGCATTTCTGACATCAGTTCAATAGCCCAACATCTTAATATTCCTGTCCTACAATTGAATTTCGAAAAATTCTTACCGAAAACAATATTAGAGCACCAAAATAACAAAAAAATAGATTCTTGAAGTGCTACACATTAGAAACAAAAATATTAACCACAAAATTAATTTTGAATCCATGTACTCAAATGTTTTAACTGCAGCTGCTTCTTATAAAATCAAACTTAAAAGTGAACGTTACAATACACCAGTATAAATAAACGCTCAATTCTTACAAAGTCATGTACATGCAAAGGTTATATCGCTTTTGGAATATAACCCCCACCCCGATGATGGCTCAAGTATTAGGGGACCAATAATGGAAGGTTTATTAACCAATTCCGACTGGATATCATAACATCAATACGACAACTTGAAAGGATAAATACAAAAATATGCGTACAAAATGTGTATTCTATCTATTATGATCTTCTCTCATATTTTTTTTTTTAAATCAGAATAATTTAACCATGTCAACAAACTGAAATAATTTGCAGCATGTGGCTACTACCATAATTCAATCAAATTTCAAATTTATTGAGCAGTTATTGAAAGAAATGAAGCCCTACCCACCTATATATATATATATATATATATATATATATATATATACACATTTCGGGGTGTTATTTAGCAATACCCACTCTATTAGTCTAAATAATAAAAAGTTTAGAAATTCTTAAACTAAAACTCGAATTAAATGTTTACCGTACCAGATTGAAATAATTAAATATTAATGGGAAATGCTGATCCACACACTGAACAAGTGTAAAGTTTCTTTTCACTGTGCGTTTCCATGTTTATTTAAAAATTAATATTCTTTCAAATTTGAAAACACTTATTGTCCATTCCAAATATTTGTTTTTTTTTTTTTTTCATTTCGTCCGGTTTCTTTTCCTTGAGACAATGCAAAATTAGAGAAATGGAAGAAAGTGTAATTGGCAGAAAATGCTGAGCCACAAACTAGACAAGAAAATGGTTTCACTCCGGTGTGTACTCGCATGTGACTTTTTAATCTTGAATTTTTGGGAAATGCTGATCCATATACTGAACACCTGTATTTATATACATATTAACATTTGTATTTTACAAACTCATTTTTTTATGCTATGTTGTTTTGTGGCCGGAAAAGACCAAAAGTCCAATGTGCTTGTTTAGAAGTTGATATAATTTATGGGCGCGTGAGGGTGAAGTACATATTAGTGGAGTGTATGTTTGAATGCTGACAGAATGTGTGGTGGGGTGGAGATATGTGAAATCTAATTAAGGTAGTTCCATGAAAATAAGCAAACAGAAAGATAAGCCTTACTTTCGCAATCACTATGAATATTTTTGTGTGTGTGGACACGCAGTTGACGGGTGTGTTGTCATCGTAACGAAATGGAATTTTGGTCGGTGTTATCATGTCTATGTAGCTGAGAGAAGTCTTGTCATGCTCTCGCAAGTCTAGCCACTGGCTGTGTGCTTCAGTTGGCACTGAAAGTGTGAATAAATAGATTTCCTGATCAAGTGACCGGCTCCAAATGAAAGTTTTTTTTGCAGGAAATCGCCAAAGTGGCAAGTCCATTTACAAGGACGTAAGCGAAAGCGCTACAAATGACTATCCCGTCAGATTCCAGAAACCACTTATTTAATTTTGGATCCTAAGTTTTTTCTGATTTGTATTATTTTTATTTATTTTTGTATTAGGTGGTTCTGATCCGCTTTATGTGTGGACATTGCTTATTTGTGCTTCACTTATTGGTCATAAAATATAGGATTTTATATCCAATAATCCAAAGTACGGTTTTAGAATAAACCTCTATAGACAAAGAAAAAGATCATTAAATCATAATTGATTACTGCTTGCTGAACGACATTTCGACTTAAGAATAATTTTAGCAAAGATGTTTTTCGGGCAATTACAAACCTCGATCCATATAAAGTGTCAGTGAAGGAGTAAGAACAAATTGAAAAGAACATTTTGACAAAAAAACAAAACAAAAAAACAGTGACTACAGTGAGTCAAGTGCAATATTTTGGTTATATTTTTCTTTTGCCGAACACACCTGATACTCTCCGAGTGCTACTCACCGAATTTGTCTTAATGGCTTGGAGCACAGCCTCGAACTTCACAATAAAGGCCTTGTCTGGTCGTCGAGCGAAATTTCTTCAACCGTCTGGTGATCACCTTCATCTTTCGCACAACAAACGTTTCTCGGCCATTTTTGGCCCCCGGCTCTGGCTGGGCCACCTTCGCGTGGACAGTGTTCACTGACAAACATAGAACGAGACCTTCGGAGACAGCAAAGGCTAGCATCGTTCACATTGGACCAGGTGATTCTATGACCAAGCATTGACCAACAGCGCACGAGTTTCGGCATATGTGCGACTTCCTCCTCCCCATAATCCATTCTATAAAAAGATCTTGTGTCTAATCTTGCCTGGTGGGAGGCACGAATAAATATTAACAAATGTTTTTGGTTACTTTCACGAACGAATTCGTAAAGCATAAGTTCTCGATTACGATTAATTATCTCAAAGTCTTACTAAGAAATATCAAACACTGAGGGAAGCTATGCGCAACGTGTTAGCGCTCTAACTACCACAATACTACCAATTACAGAGGCTAACTTTTACGTCTTGAACTCCTTCTGTCACGTGATATACGCACCACAAACTGGATCTTACCAAAATATTGCAAAACTTTTAAAACTCACCCTAGTAGGAGTGATCATCATAAAAAATTGCCCCCCAACAATTTGAACTTGATAAACGTGTCATCCGTAAAAAGCTTTATTTTAAAAGATAAGTGTGAACGAGTTCAATTCGATCGGGGATTTTTATAAAGTGAGGAATCGAAAGTTGATATCTTAATGTTAAGTAAACAGCAAAAAATGAATTAGAACAACAGTTATTTACACATAATGACTGAAGGAAGTGTCATGGTTTTAAGATATATAATGTCGGTCCATTACATTAACTCTGTTGGTCCTCTGACCCTTGACCGATAGACACCCTGTACCTGAGCACATAAAATTCCCAAAAGTCGACCACAAAACAATCAATCTTTCCTCTGGGATGAAAACATTTTTAAAGCTCATGTTAAATGTTTAAGGCTATTCCATCATTGTATTAAACGAAAGACTGTGGATGTTATATTTGACCTTTTATTATAAGTTCACTTCTAAAGCCCGGAATATCTAGCTTAGTGTCTATTGTAGAATAGCGCTAACAGGTTAAAAAGTTAACAGAATTATTACCTCTAAATATTGAATAAAGTTATGCAATCATATTATATGGGTTGGTCGTAGTTTGTTTTTTTTTTTTCAGCATGGTTTTGTTTGGTTTCTTTGTTTAAAAGGTTATTTAATACCAAAGCCATTTTTGTAAGACAGTAGTGGTATTTAACCCAACACTGAGGGGAATAAGTGAACCTAATAGCACGATTGGAGTTTGAACTCGTTTACTCCGAAGAGGCAGTTCAGCACATTAGCCACTCCGCCACGGGGACTCCTCTTCATTTTTTTTTTTAGCATGATTAAATATTTGAAACACATCGTAATATTACAACTTGCATTGAAAACAATACTTTCACTTCGCACCAGTACTCTTGAAAAAGGCATTATTCTTTTTGTTGTCCATATTAACAATATATAAATTGTAGTGCCATCTAGATGAAGGAAAACCTTGAATTCAAACCAGCTATACTTCTCTTAATTTCATGATTAAACCTGCATAATACTAGGTAGCACCATGAGGCAAAAAATGAGGTAAAAGACTCGACTGGTAAAGAAGTTGTTTATTCGCAATGGGTCTTCGTTCCTTCTTTAAACCCTTCTTTGACCCTTCTTTGACCGTGAAACTAAAAACAAAATAGAAAACAACTTCTGTAATCCCTTTCACACAGATCAATAACTCGGGCAAATACAGATACAGTGTGTGATTCTTACCTCTGTTCGCCTCAAAGAATGCCCTCTTCGCAAAGTCTAAAATCGCAGCTGTCAGGCAACAAGTGTGTTCTGCTCGGAGAAATGGTTATAAAAAAAGTCAACCCTTCTAACGGTGTCACATGTGTCTGGTCGGTGTACAATAGTAATGTGTACCCAACTCTAAGACGCCCGTACCAAACAAGGTGGATAGCTCCCTCATTTACTCTAGGGTAAATAAATTTTTTGCAATATTTTATATATATTTTGCCGTGCGTATATCATATAACCCAAGCAATTCAGGCAATGGTTGGTACCCGCGGCAATTGGTTGTGTAGTGATGTGATATGTTCTGCATTGCTTCACTCTGTATGTGGCACAGATGAACATGCAACATTCAGGAACTTAATGCTATTTTTTTTATCATTTCACCACTGCTTAGTTCTTTACACCAGCGTATTTCACAGGAGTATAAGTGACAGCGAGTCTCATCAGCTCGCCAGGACTCTTCTCGGTATTCTAGTCGATCTTGACAATGCTGTAGTCTGGATAGTCTCGATTTTTTTTTTACCTATGGAGCATTTTCCAAAAATTTGAAAAAGAAGCACATGTAAACATAAAAGATAAAGAGCTCTTTTAACTACAAATCTCGTCTTTGTGATTTGTTGATTCAATATGGAAAAGATATTAAATTCAAATTTAGTTCTAATCAGTAAAAATTAATAGGATTTATGGGATGAAAACGTTGTTCTTTGCCATATTCAGAAGATATTGACATTTTAACATTGAACGAATTGCAAATTTTTATGCGAACTGTAAATGTCTTGGCAGTTTGAAATTGATTTTCATTGGGTTTTAAGATGGATACTGTAATTTTCTCAAGTTTTGTCTTAGTTTCTTTCCATAGAACATCAGATGGTTTTATCATGTCTGCCATTGTCCTTTTGTATTGTAACAAATCACTACGCCTGATTGGAAAAAATATCACCAAAAACCAAGGAATTATCCGATTTTGATGAAATTTTCCTTTTCATTTATTAATTAAGTAAATTTATAATGCGTCAGTTATTTTATAAAAAAGATTGCAAATTTTTAAAATTCCCCAATGTTTGGTGTACTATTTCATTGCTAGTGATATATGATATTGAATATAATATATCATAAAAAGATAAGTTTGAAGTCGGTTATATCTTCGGATTGCACGGCTAATCTGCTATCTGCTCACATTGTGTGTTTGTTTTTTTAAGATCCAGACAGCAGATCAATTGCTAATCGGTGTCGCTGATCGATGAGTAGACGGTTGAGACCGCACAATTAAGAAATCAAAAAAGTCAACGCCAACAAACCAAGAACAAAACACGGCTTGCAAAAATGATATTTAGTAAAAGAAAATGTCTTTAAAAATTGTACATATATTCATATATTCCACCATGCCAGAGGTGGGATGCTTTAGTCCGAGACCCAATTCACAAATCAATAGTCTGACGTTGGATTCTACTCTGACCTTAAGAGATTGACGTCTCGGTCATTGTCCTCAGTACGAGGCTGTTGCGTAGAATCTATATCGCCGAGAACAGCTCAGAACTTGTCACTCCACAAAATAAATCCCGGTCGAGACTCCCATTTAGGCGTATGGGAAATAAACAAATAATGTGGATGCTGGTTCGAGATTAGGCTGGTCTCTGATGTCGGTAAAGGGGTTGCCGATTCGTTCTTAAATACGCTACCAAGTCCTTGCCCTCCTACCCTTTCATATCACGAGGAACGAACTTCTAGGTTAGTTGACATTCACTGTAGATAGATTTCAAAATCCTCTTATATTGTTTAGGGAGGCAACGAGACGTGTAAGCGAGAATTAATGAAAGCGGGATGAGGCCGAGATATAAAAAACGTGCAAAAATCAATTCAACAGAGGAAGAGAACACAATCAAAACATTTCAACACAGGGGTGCATTTAAAATATAACAAAATTTTAATATGCGACGATCAAAACAAATAACGAGTAAATTCAAGAAACAGTTCTTTTTTTTTTCTCTCTTTTCAAACACCAGAAGTATTTTGCCAAAAATGTCTCTCAACAGTTCTTTTTCTTCTTTCTCTTTTTTTCTCTTCCTTTTACGTGAATAAAAGTATCTAAGACGCTGGACCGAGGCGTGTAGAAATGTTCATATAATATTTTTAGTAATTGATGAAATAGAACATTCACAGTCTTTAGAATACACACTATTTTCCAACATTTAAGATCTGGAAAAAGAAAACGTTTTGAGCTGTACTTATCTTTGATGGATATCAGATCTCAGACTTTGTTCTTTTTACGGGTGATTCATTTCTTTCTCCCGGAGCTCGTCGTATACAGCGACTTGTCTTAAAGCTGTTCCGCACGAAACTGAAGATTATCTATCAAATTTTTCAGTTTATCGACATTCAAAGTAAAGCTCAAAGCCTCTTAGTATATCTATGAATATTTCTATTCTCGCTTTCTATAGTCTGGCATAAGGCAATCTCAACCTTTAATATTTCACAAGTGCTGTAATATGTTAGGCTTCTTCGATTCTTTCAAAGTGTTGTAGTATGATTGGCTTTCTTCACTTTCTATACCTTTGGCAGTCGGGTACAAGGCCCTCTCGAAGTATCATATTATCTTCGTTCTATTCGCTTCTTTATCTCCGTGGGACTGGCAAAAGGTTATTTCATGTCCCAATATTTCAGGCTTCACTTCGCTTTTCAATTTTCACGGGTCTGGCACAAAGCCATCTCTCAAGGCTTCGCATTATCTTAATCATTCTTCGCCTCTTATAAGATTGTCTATCGGTAAGACTACATCACACCCAAACAATTTGTAATATGGCTTTTCTCTACCTTTCTATTCTGGCAGTCTGGCGCAAGGCCGGAGTTCAGAGTGACGTGAAGTCTTAGGTGCCTTCTTCTCGTCTCCTACTGGACTCTCTAAGTGTCGTGTATAAGCATTTTTCTTACCATCACCCAAAAGGTGCGGGTCTTCCCCAATTTGGAATAACTACAAATTTTATGCCGACGTTTTATGTCAAAATTAAAAACAACATATCTACTTTTCCTTTCTCATCAAATAATATATTTGAAAAATTCTTTTTCATCAAAATAACTAATTCTCGACAAACAATTCATGTAAAAAAATCCATTCTGCCAACCTCTACATTTGTAATGTATTATTTTATCCTTTCAAAATTCAAATCGGTCGAATCTCCTTTATTGGTTAATAAAATTTCTTTGGCTGGGTCTCTGGCTTCATGGGTTTATATTTTAAGTAAAAATGTAAGGAAAAAAGCAAAATTTTGTCACAAAAATAGGAAATTTAAAGAAAGCTAAAAATTAGCGTTTTTGAAGCAATAAAGTTTGTAGATTATTACCAAGTAAAACATTAAATCTCAAAAAGGCAATTAAAAAGCATTTTTATCTCACTATTTTGATAATCAATTAATAATAAATCAAAAATAATTTTTCATTCCCTAATTGTACATTCAAAAACCATGTTAATTTGCTTATTTTCGTTTTTCAAAATTCACATGCATCTGAATGACTGTGTGATAAATTGACGGACAAAATGTCTATCATCAATTTTTTCCTTAAGTTGAATTTAAAGACGATATCAAGTGGTATATTTATTAACGTGTGAATTGCATTTTTATATAAATCGGTTTTCAGCAACTAATTTCAATCAAAAATTTTTAAAAAGTGTCTTAAAATGCTAATTGCTTAACCTCAAGTTAGGTAAGTTCGTCAACTTCTCGCTAATTTAAATGTGTAAATGTATTAAAATTAATTAGATATAAAATGTTATTTTACTTTTAATACCGATAGTTATTATGTAACTACCTTTAGATATAAGACTAAAATTTAACCTTAAGTAATAACTTGAATTATTTTTTAATCAGTTTTAACGGAAAAAAGAACGTGAAAATGTTATTACTTGTATCGTGGCATCCAGGGGCATCCAGTTAAGGTTTATAAAACAATAAGCTAAAATATAAATTCATAGAAAGGAGTAAAGGGAAAAAGTCCTTAAAAATAATTCAAGGTCAATGTTCACCCCAATTCTTTTGTGCCTGTGTTTTCAAAGGATTTATGCTGCCAAAACCACATTTCTAGGAAAAAATTATGAGTGCATTAATTTCTTAATCTGCGTTCTCAGATCCCTGCAATGCTTGCCCTTATGAGTTATACACTTCTAAAGTTTTGCAGTGTTTACTTCGTCCTTACCTTGTATTACAGCGATTTTATGAATAAAATCTTTCAGTTCATCAGTTGCAGTTTAAAAGACTACACAAGGGAGAGTTCTGGTGAGCGTGTTGGCCACGAGATATCTCTAGGGAATGAGATGAGTCATCCTGGATTTACCATATTATGTCATGACGACAACGAAAATGGCTGCTACTGCTGCATAACACCTCCCACTCACACAGCGCTACTAGTGTAAAATAATTAGCGATTTTGGTTAATTATTTTACTAATAAATTGTTTTCTAGCAAAACTTGGGTTTCGAGGTTGGGGGATTCTCGATTTGTAAAGGTTAATGTAAATAAACCTTGTTTTGCATAGACGTGTCACTAAAAGTTTTAAGGATGACGTGATAAAAGTATTACTAAAGGAATGGCTGGAGGAACATTTATATAGAAAAGAGGTTCAAGGCAGTAGGGAGCAGTCACAGAAAGAGAAGCAAAAAGAGTAGTGACGCCACAAAAGAGAGACGCGGTTCCGAGGAAGGTGGCAACCGGGCCAAAGGAGAAGAAATGACTAAGTTTGTGGCTGTCCCTTTCACATTGCACGGTTTATTGTCTCTGTCTGTCAAACCAGTTGAAGTACTTCCTATACGCTATCTCTCTCTTTTCGCTAACTACTAACAATGAACTTTCGTGTCCATCGAATCAACAGATAGTGTTTTGTGTTCGTCACTTTTTATGGGGAAGTTACTACGGGGTCCGACTGAAACCTTACAGCATATTATTTTCGGAGCCGTAATGTTACACTTGCGCCTACATGGCAGTAATTTTAAATCCAAGAAATCATTCAATTTTTCTATAGAATATTTCAGTGATCTTAAATTTGACAAATGAAGTACCATTATTCAGTTATGTCTTAAATCTATTGAGGAAAGTTTGTATTATTGAAAAAGTAATGTAAAAAGATCATAGTTATGGTTTTCTAGCACGGAAATTTTCCGAAAGATGTCTGTTATATGGTAAGCCAAAAAGATAAAGATTCGGTGGAAATCAAATCTTGGTTAACGTCCAAAATTTAGGGACAGAGGTCAAAGACATCGCCACTGAAAATTGAGAAGTCGGCTTTCTTTTATGGAGTTTCAAACAAAGTAACTTCATTTTGCAGTGTATGAGTTCTCATGATAACTGAGATGTCGGGAACGATGGAACTTTTAGGGATTTCGTGTGTGTATGTGTGTAACTAACACATATAAAAAAGACTAAATATTAAAAGTGTCCGGTAGATGTATGTTGACTAAGTATTTCATGCGAGGTATCGATATATAAAAATATAGCAATGTATTCTAGGAGGCATGTGTCTTCTCCCATGTTGGTTGGTTGTCTCTTTCGGGGTTTAACGAAATTTCTGAGACTTTGTTCGAGGCTGGAAAAAGTTTAACCGAAAAGGCAGAACAAGAAAGAAAAAGGTTGCAGAATGTATACGCACACATGTTACGCGTATTGAATTGTGTCTTACAAAATGGCATGGTCAAGCTGTTTCTGGAAGTCGAAATGGAGAGAGAGAGAGAGAGAGAGAGAGATTGCTGTCTCTGTAAGTCGAAATGCGGGAGAGTGAGTTCTTGGAAGACGAGAGTATATATAGGCAATCCTTGTCTTGCGGTCGGCTCCAAATGCGCAGGACAAAATTAAAGTTGCGGACGTAGTTGTGAGCACATATCACGTGACTTTCCTGACCAATAGATTCCCGAGACTGATTAGTTTACTGACGTCTACCATCTTTGTTTCTTGAACAAGTGGTATCACGGCCATTTTAAGATATAGGAGGGTAAATCCTATAAACTGCAAATTGGTTTATTGGAAATTGGTTTAAAATTTAAATTAGCTTATCTTCATTTTGTGCTATGATATGTCATTTTTGTTTTGCTACGTTAACATGCACACTAATTGGATTATTATAATACACGTTTTGACCAATATGTGTTGCTGTTACTAATACTCTTGTTGTAATGATAAGGGTATTATTAACAGCAACACATATTGGCAAATATATTGAATATATAGATACTGCAAACGAGAATAAGCTAAGACTAAGATTGTTGAACTTGTGACTTTTCATATTACCACAAACGAGCATTGGATTAGAGTATAAGATAAGAAAAAAATCATTTATTTTAGACTATGCGAAATAGAAAGAATAAGGAATGAGAAATATAATTGCAGTCCAGATTACATCTATATTGTTGCTGCTAGTTTTTGTGGTTGCAGATATCTATGAACCTATCTGTATGCAATCATAACATATTTACTTTCAACTTCAATGAAATTCGTGTAAAAATTACGAATATTCTTTATATTTCTACACTTACTGCAGCCACAGACAAAATGCAACACAATGTCAATTTTCAAGCTGAGGACAACTAGTTTGAATTTAGTTTTCTTGTTAGCGTTGAAGTGAAATGTAAACAACTTCATTTGAACTCGGGCTGCACGTATTCCACCTCTCCAACTGCTGCAATATCTGTTATGTCAAGAGTGCACTGTGATTCTTGTAAATAAATAAGCAGCAAACTTATCGATATATTAGGAAAACCAAGGGCAATAACTTTAATAAACAAGAAAAGAGTTATGTCCCTTAAAACTAACCTTTTTTTCATAATTATCACTAAATCGCTAAATGTCTGTCTTAAGCTCAACTCAAATCTTTAGGGCACAGGATAGTTTTTTATGCAATGGTGAATATTGGTGTTGAGAAATTCTGATGTTTGTATCAGAATCCTTTATCTTCTCAACTTATGCAATTGTTATCATCTTTTTGTTTGTCGAAGCTGAAAAGGAATTAAGGGTTGAAGGAAAAGACAAGGATACCTTTAAACTCAAATTTTATTTTAGGGTTTACGACTATTTTGTGATGTAGAATGTTTTTCTGAACCAGCCGAAATACCCATGCTCCCTAAACAAAGAGTTTGAAGAACATCATGGAATTATCTTTAGCAAATTATAAGTTTTAGGTTCCATCAGGGGTATTTTCCACAGATGCTCCTACTAACAGGAGACACAACGTGTTGCTAGGCCCTTGGGAATAAGCAAGTTTGTGTGTTCCCACTGGCAGCCGAGAGAAAAACGGTTTTAGCCGTGGTAGTAAAAGCTTCTGACAAAGAGTTTCTCTTTGGTGCTAGAAGCTCCTCTTTTTAGGCATCGATTTCGCTTTCTGTCAGAAGCCTCTTGGGAAACCATTACTTTTGCATTATGTCTTCTTTTATTAATTATTCAATCCCTAAAGACTCCAATGTTTACTTATGTTGTAGGAATTAGTAGGAAATAAGTGGGGGGAAAGAGAAATAGAGAAAAGGAAAGGCTAATTTCACGAGGAAAACTTTGTAGAGCAAGACGGTTGGGCAAGTAGAAGAAATGGTAACAAATACTTTAAGAAATGGCTGTATTTTATATAGGGATATATAAAGGACAATTTTACGATATGAGTTCTATTTGTATTCCATATTGTTTTGCGTCCATATGAGGTTAGTTACGGGGTTCCAAAGAATACGTAAGAAAATAGTTGTTTATTGAAAAGGAAGCGTTGTCTTCGAGATTTTTACAGTGGTTTTTGTTTTGTAGTCTGAGTTCTCCTTGTGTCCATTGTAATCGTAAGTAGAGCTGTTAGCCAGGGTTTCAATGTGATTACGCGTGACAAAATGGAAAGAATCGTTAATAGAGGTCTCCATGCTATATACGAGTCGGCATGGATAGTGGGGATTAGGGATGGATATCTGTGTTGCACTTGGTCACGTTGAAAGGACCGTTGATGGTGCTGAAAGAATCTACGTTGCACATGATGGCGGAGATATGACCGTTAGTAAGGGCTTGAATAAAGTCTCTCTGCGTGAATAATCTGTGAGGTTGAGAAGACTAACTATGCGTTTTGGCTAGTGACATGGTAAGAAAGAGGTATTATGTGTGGCGAATCCGAGTTGGTCAGGTCGGTGGGAAAGAAGTATTATGTATAGCCAGGCCGAGAAGCCATTACATGTTGGCCAAGTAAGGCCGAAAAAAGGAGTATTTTATGTGTGCCTATGTCTACTATTTGTGATCAGCTAGCAAGACAGGGCGAAAAAATAAGAAAATGAAAGGTCTGGCATATTTATGAGCATTGGCCGCATTGCTGATTTACCAAAAAGAGTTACATGACCTACTGAACCTTGCTTCTGCAGAGTAGGCAGTCGGTGCTCTATACAGTCCACTGATTGTTCTATTTTTACCGTGATGTAAAGGGTCTGATATTGAGATCAGACTTGAGTGTAATATTTATCTTTGAGAATTCCAAGACTTTTAACGTTTTAGCATTAATTCTGTTCACACTATAATATACAAAAATGGACTCTTACTATGTATTCGAACCTCTCTCTTTTTCAACCATATCACTTTCTGCTTCACAGAGGCTGCCAGCTCTTTGGACAAGAAGGCAGTTTAAATAAGACGGAAGCACTCCACCAGCCTGAACCTCGGGATGTACTGCCCTCTCCACATCTACATTGTCGTGACTAGATTAAACGCGTTCCATTGGTTCACTTACTCGCGGTGCACCCCTAACGCTTCTCATTCGTTGCCGTAGAGGATCGGTACAGAATGCTTATCCATCTCTAGAACTCTGGTTCGAATCGGGCAGTTTCCAAAACAGCTACCAAGAACCGATGGTCTGTCTACCCCATCAAATTCTTTGAACAGATCCAAATTGATTAGAACGGCTTCGGTGTCGTCGTATATCCCCTCTATGAATAGAACTCTATTCTTTGAAGTCTGAACAAGAAAAATTCGTCGAAACGGACATTCATATTGTAAAATTGTCTTTTATATATCTGTATACAAAATACATCCCTTTCCTAAATGCAGGTCGTTTTGGATCGATCTTCCCTTCACAGGGTAGGTCTGCTCAGTTCCGATTAGATCGCTGGCAAGAACTCGCCGGCAGTTGGCTAAAATCCATGTTATGGGCCTGTTGTCATATAAGCACCACCACCTTGTCTGTCACCTGCAATGTGATCCCACCCTTAATGACATATCCATGGATGTCTCCCTGAGCAAACTACGATTTGAACATACCCGTCAGAATAGGCACAAACATGTGCGATAGCCTTAAATACTTTTTATGTAGCAAACCATCGAGACCTGGTGACTTGTTGAGGCCAACCTGCTTCAACGCATCATGGACATCCCACTCTGTCCTTATCCACTAGCATTTAGCCGGAACATGGGCGAAGTGATCTGGAAATGCGAGCGGAAAGCCTATCGAAACTCCCGATCCGAACAGTGTCTGTGCCTTTCTAGGAGAAACAGGACAATCAATATACCGATCGGGGAACCTTCGCATTTTCACTGCCTCGTTGGATATTTAGCCTACTTTTAACCTAGATAGGGCTTGCTAGCCACGCGATCAAGGTCGCTCCAAGCTAAATCTACACATAAGGACACCTCATTCACCGCCCAGGTGAGCTTATCTTCTATTTGGGCTCAAGGATAGAATTCCACTCCCTCACAAGAACTAATCGCTCAAAAGCCGAGAAATACGGCCCTAATCGCCGACACAATAAATGCCTCTCCTGTACGTAATTCGGTGCATATACCGGCAGCATCTGGCCACAACCAGCCTGTCCACCTCATCTGAAAAAATGTCAAGGCTGCGTACAATTAGAAAGAAATCCCGGCGCTGAGACGATAGCCCAGCACCTCGTTATCCTGACTTATTTTTCTTATTTACCTCCCATAACAGTTTGTCCAGGGATCCAGTCGTCCTTGGTAAATCCACCGACATCTAGGGGATACGCTAATTTGTGTGCCAGTAAAATGAGGAGTGTACATAAACTTGCACCCTTCCTGAACAATTCAGCAACTTTTGAGGGACAGATCCCCGGTCGGTATCTTTAGCTCTTTTCATTCCTGTCACCGTAGAAGCACCCGGAAAACGCAGTGAGTGGAGTCAGTTGTCTTTTCCACGAGTGAGATTCAGAAAAAGGTTTAAGGCCTCTTCTAATTTGGTGAGATAAATCGGAGCTGATCTTCGTGGTGGGAAAAAGTAAGGGGGAGGCAGGGTTAAGGAAGCATGGAGTTGTGTACTCTTGGAGAGTATTTTTTGTGAGGAACTGAGATAATACTCCGGTTTCTTTTTTTTCTTCCTTCTCCTCCTCGTCTTCCCTCCTTCTTTTCAGAGCAGTTTCGTCGACCTCTATTACCTCCGCTGACTTTTTGGAGAGAGCAGTGGAGTGATGTAGGTTCTTGATTCTTTAAGCTTTCTGAGAGGGTCAGAAGTAGCTGTAGCGGAGAGAACTACCCCTCTCCAGTCACTTCTATGAGGACGTGTTAGATGTTTATAGGACCCTTCTTGCTCCAAGATACTCTGGCTGAAGTCTGTAGGATGTTCACCATTTCTCTTTTTAGTTCCACCAGACTTTTAGACTGGATTTCTGTAGCAACATAGGACGATTCTCCTATGCTAAGTCCTTGGTTGTTGCTCTTTCCAATTTCCGGGACCTCGCTGGAATATCTCCCCGACTGGAGACAGACTGCAGGCCCAACTGGACCAAAGGATTGACCACTGATTCTCTCTTGCGGCCATGTGTCGCCTTTCCTTATGACTTTAAAGCAGCCCCTCTCCTTCGCTCCAACACTTCTTGGGCTTTTCGTGAAGCTCTTTTCTGAACTGTAGGGACCTTGCGGTCAGCTTCTCCTACACTCACCGACAGCATTTCGGAGCTGTCTGGGCAATGTGCTCCGAAGCCAAAACGGAAGTCTCACTGGCCCTTTACGAGATTCGGTCATCGATAAGGGTCTGCCTATTTAATCCCTGATTTAACATCAGTTCACCCTTGTTCCCTGTCCCGTCAGTATCTACCTTGGCTCCTAAAGTTTGTATTTTAGAAATAAGAAATAAGAAAGGCTCAAAAGAGGCAAAAAATGAAGATCCCTAACTTAATATTAAACAAAGCAAAGAAGAAGAAAATGAAAAGTACCATAAGATGTTATTTAAGATTGAATTATTACTTTAAACTTATTTTGAAGGTTCTCCCCCCCCCTCACTTCCTACGAGAAATATAGTTATGTTGGACAGGTAAATTTTATTTTTCACTTCGGAGCTTCGAGAGGGCACGTCGTACATTTTGAATTTGAAACGCATAAATTTATGATTTATAACATAGATTTTCTCTTTATGGATTATTAATAAATATGATGGTAGAATATTTTTATGCTGATGGTATCAGAAAATCAAAAACACCTCTAAGCAGAAAGAGTAAAATGCATCAAAACCATACATGAAAATTATTCATTATGATACACTCCACATTGGTCTTCTCGTGAATAAAAGAAGGACAGTGTCTCTCAATGACGAACCAGTTTGGGATCGAAAAATCAGCAACTGAGACAAAATCCTTTTCTCACTTCGATAGTAACTATAACTCTGATAATCCCAATTCTGATAAACTAAATACGTAAATTGTGCAAATAAAAAGCTGAATGAATTGACAATTTGGTTTAGTTTGGTTTTATGGCATATCAACAATTGTTGGTTATTTAAGGCCAAATCCTTTTTATACATATATATTAAATATATGATTTCTAAACACATTTTGTAGATAACATTTTTCACTGAAACTGAGATCATCTTTTGCACACAATTAAATGGTTTCACTTATTTCTATCTAATACGAATAATTTTATTTACCATTAATAATTTTTGGACACAGATTAATGTTTTCAAGTATTACTATGTATCATAAACATCAGCCATTTGTTTACACAGGTAAATGATTAAATTGATTTTTCAAACAATTCAGCTTGCACTCAATTTAAATGTCAAAGTACTCAGTTTAAATAACAAACAGTACTATTTGACCCCTTGATAGGACCCTATCGGATGCTACCACTCCGATCTAGAGTAGACCTGGGAGTGATGGCAATGAAGGGATACTCCACATTCCCTAAAGCATAAGGCCTCACCATCAGATTGTTTAGTGTCATAACCAGGACACTCGTTGGGGGAGTCCTTCCCCTCTGCAGAGATGCTGTCGGTGTATTCTGAAGCCCCAGCCGACTGGGCCATGACAAGTTAGTGTCCGGTTGCCCAATGCTAACACAGATAGAATATGATGAAATAGGATATTATATTCATTGGAAATTATATAAATACTTTGGAATACTTAAATCTAAAAAAATGGTATAAATGCCAACAAATAAAGAAGCAAAAGGGGCTATTATTCTCTGCGATTTTGCTAAGGAATAGAAAATAAAAATATGCCTTTTGATTGACGTGTTAGTGCCAATAAATAATAACACAGTCAAAGAATACGATAAGTAAATACAAAGACCTGATAATAGAAATTGAAAAAATGTAGCAACTTAAAACTATCACCATGCGAGTAATAATGAAAGCTCTGGGACTGATGAAGAAAGGGAGAGAAAAACACATTAACAAGATACCTACCAGATACCTACCAATTAATACCTACCACATTAACAAGATACCTACAAGATACCTACCAATTAAGAAATTTAAAAAAATGGACTTTGCAGAATTGCTTATTTACTTTGGAGAATATAACAAAAACATCACTCAAAAGAGGCCGCAAAACGTATTAAATAGAATATTGTCTTTCTCACCCAAGGTTTTGGGTGAAGACTCAGATAAGAATTATAAGAAATAAGCTGAAATGAGCTGATAGAGACGAAAAATCAATAAACGAATACAGCAAAAAGTGTATATGACTAGACATGACTGAGTGAGGAAGGTAATCCCAAGGGAACTATGTAAGAAATTGAACTTTGACGATACGAATAAATGGTATATGCACAACACAACATCTGTCCTAGAGAATGAGACACACAAACACCTCTGAGATTTTGAGATACAAACGGATCATCTAATCTCAGACTACCAGACCTAATGATAGCTGCCAAAAAAAAAAAAACAAAAAAAAACAAAAAAAACAGAGAACTTGCCGAATTGTGGACTTTGCTGTCCCGTCTGACCACAGAGTAAAATTAAAAGAAAATGAAAAGAAAGATAAGTACCTGGACCTTGCTAAAGAAAAACTGTGGAACATGAAAGTGACGGTGATATCAATTGAAATTGGTGCTCTTGATACAGTCACCAAAGGATTGATACAGGAACTGGAGGACTTAGATATAAGAGGGCGAGTAAAAACCATCCAAACTACAGCATTATTAAGATCGGCCAGAATACTGAGAACTATTATGTGCAGAATTTTGTTTAACAATTATAGTCACCAACTAAAAAAAGACCTAAAAATTATTTTAAAAAGATAAACACTTCAGACTAAATTGCAATATCAATGTTTTAAGAACCAATATATATACTGAATCTTACATTGTTTGAAAATTATCCATAGCTTAAACTCTCGGATCGCATTTAATCAAATTTAGGTTTGGAGAGTACTTTACTAAAAATTTCAAGTATCCACATTAGATTTTTTTTCACGGAAAAAGTTTATAACTATGAACTTTTCTGCTAGCTGATTACTTTATGTGGTTAAATAAAAAGATAATTATTTAGTTTAGCTAACCTGACGGACACAAAATAGGACGATACTAAGAACTAAATAAAACCCCTTGTTAAAAACTTGATTTAAAAACAGGATTTAAAAATATTCTCCCTTAGTAACGCACAAATAATTTAGTGACAATAATTCCATCCATCCTTGACTTATACAGAGACAAATAGACAAAAAAGACACAGGATGAATTTAAACATTTGAGAACAGTTTGTTTTTATGAAATTTATGTTGCTCCAACTTGCACAGGCTGCATAAATACAAATCTAAAATTGATTGAATATTTTGGAAATTTACCTAGTAATTCTATTTTCATTTTTATTACTAGAAAAAATGAGAAAGAAATTGTAGTAGTCACAGATCTCTTTCGCGAATCAATGCCCCCGCCAAGCGATTCGGCTATACACTGACCAATCAGGGAAAGAGCGCATTGATTCCTTCTTCCTCTCTAGAACTATTTTTTCTAGTCCTTTTTGGTAGTCGGCCGACGGTTAGAGAGCACCTAGTTAGTAGCCAAGACAGACCTCTCTCGCATCCACGGCTACAAACATTCCACTTGGAACCCCTTCGCTGCTACTAGCTTCACACACAGAAAAACCAGTCTTGCAGTCAGTCACACGAGCTATTTGCTACAGTGACGCACACACACTTCCTACAAACTCAAGGACCAATATACTAACCGGCGACACCAAAAGGGACACTTTCTCACTCTGACTCTTTTACTTCTGCTAAAATAATAAACCTTTCGTTGTTGTGTTTCAAAAGAAGTTTCGTTATTCGTTTGTGTTGTCATATAATTTATAGAGTTATGAAAATAACCATTAAAAATACTAATAAATGAAAAAAATCTTTTTTGAAATATTTGACTGAGTCATTTTTTGTAATTCGCATTTTAAAAATCCGTTGCTAAATTTGGGGTTATTTGTCCTGAGAATAGTTATTCATCTAAAAGTTTATCGATTGCTAAAATAAATGAAAATACTTTTAATTAGAAAAAAGTAAAGCAAATTTCAAGAGCTTATTTACATTTCAAAATCAATTTATATTCTAACGATTGATTTTAGCCTAAAACTTTAATCTTATTCGTTATTTAAGACATTGTAGGGAAACGATAATTCTCTTCCTTGAATGTGCGGGTATGTCTTTGGACATTACGTGACCTTTGGTCAAGTGATAATTCAGAGCTCTATCTCTTCCTATTTTGGTTCTCGTCTTCGAAGGAATAAGACCTCTTTTGGTTTCTCAGTTCATTTGTCTCTCTTTCTCTCCCCCCCTCTCTCTCTCTCTCTCACTCTCTCTCTCTCTCTCACACACACTCTTATCGTCCATCGCTATTTGCTGGTTCTTTAGAGACATCCCGTGTCTACACAGGGCCGATGAATATAGTTCTTTGCTGGTTGGTCAAACTGATGTGTCCATTTGTTATGGCCCATAACAGTACTTCGCTTATGAGTTCGTCTCTGCTTTACCAGCATGTCTTGATAGTTGGTGAGATACGAAACAATAGGCCTTACAGCTGCTGATTTATTGGGTGCTGCTTCTGGGATTTATTCATTGTGCAGAATCCTTGTGAAGTTTCAATCAAAGTTTTCTCCGAGTTCTTTGTTAAAGTCCAAGTAGTCCAGCCATAAGATGATATTGACTGGGTATGGGTTAGGGTAACAACAGAACTTCTTTTCTACCTTTCACTCTTTCCATAAGATTTAATTTTAACAAATTTAAGGAGGCATTTCGTTAATATTAGAGGATATTTTTTATGTTGGTCAAAGCAGGTAAACTCTCTGATCAAATGTAGATGATTGTAATAGTAATAGTGGCAATGATGATAATAAGTAAGTAAGTTGGTGAACGTAGTCGAGGGCGACCAAAAGGTTCCCTTTTCGATTGCTACCACACTGAGGTGTAAGGGAGGGCACTACTCCTTTCCCTGGATTACTCCACTTTGCCCTTGATACGTACCTCATACTGCTCATACCCTTTGCAAGGAGGTATCAAGTACCATTTTTAAAGTCTTTGGTATGACGTGACTTGGGACTGAACCCAGGTCTCCGGGCCCATTGGTGAACACTCTACCCACTTGGCCAAATATCAGAAAATTTAACAGATGAGACATTTTCTGAAACGAATCAAGAAGTGTGTAATGAAATCTGTAGAAAGTTTAGCATGATTAAACGTTAATGAAAAAAAAATGGATCAATACATTGTAACAACACTTAAAAAAACATTGTTAGCGACGCTTGTAATCTCCAAGAATTAAATTTGATGAAAAGAGAAATTAGAAATATTTACTACAATATATAGGAAATATAAAGCGTTTAACGAATAAATTCGATTCTTATAGGATGCCCAATATTTTTGGGCATCCTGTAAGATGCTAATAAAAATAAGCTAACATAGTAAATAACATAGTAACAAAATAAGTAACATAGTAAATAACATAGTAACAAAATAAGCTAACATAGTAACAAAATAAGCTAACATAGTAAATAACATAGTAACAAAATAAGCTAACATAGTAAATAACATAGTAACAAAATAAGCTAACATAGTAAATCCCTACAAGTTGAGGCACTTCACGGGTTGTGACTGAAGACTATTTTAAAATTCATGCGCACAATTTGACTGTATATCAATGTATCTACCAGGGTTTGGGATGTAATTAGTTTGACGCCTTAGTTTGTTGCCTTATGTTTACGCATTTACGCAGATATTGGCAGAAGTATTTCGTGCAAAACTTACAGCGTCGAATTAATTTAAGAGAGATGCATGAAAAATAGAAGAAAGAAAAAAGTAAGATAACCAAATTTAAAGAGAATTAAAAGAAGGTAAAAAAGAATGCTGGAAAAGAAATGAGATCAAAAGGTTAAGAGCTAATTGTTTTTGCAAAATGTTAGTTACGAGTTCTTGTGTTAGGTTTATTGGTAATTGTAATGGGATGTTTTACAAACGTTAGAGGTCACCAATTTAGAGAGTGTGTCGTTTGTAATAAGAATGCGTAGTGTCACGTGATAGCCCACGGAGACGATAGAAATAAGATTAATACTATCCTCCCGTTGAATTAACAGTATCTAGCCGTCAAACAAGTGACCGTTAAGAGAGAATGTGGGTCACAGAGGGGGTGTCAACAGGTGTTGGTACTTAGTAACCTCAGGTCGCCGGACACCGGAAGGGGAGGGAGAGAGAAGCCAAATGATTGGCTGGAACCCCAAAACGGAAGTGGGGACTCCCCCCCCCGTCAGCGGAAATAGAGAGTAAGAAGGTTAGTTTTTGAGCAGGGTTCGTAGCGGGCAGACGAACCATAGCCATTTTACTCCGGGTTGAAGACAAAAGAATAACTGAGACAAGAGGGACCCCAGGTTCTTCAAGCCAGTGTAAAAAAATAGAACAAAGTCTATTAGCCCGTGAAAGAGGAAAGATTCTCCAGTGGAACCCCGTCGAAAAATAAGATAAGTAACTTTGGGGACATTTCTCCTTTATACCCAAATTTTGTATACCTCTCTCTCTCTCAATTTGAAGAAAAACAGAAATCAAGAAAAGACATTTATATTCGTGGACTGTCCAATTATTATATGTTTTGACACTTTGAAAGTGTATATAACTGTAGTAAAGGAATCATATATTTTTATGTTACCATGTGGTCTATGTTGTTACTTCATGCTTTCTTTTCAGCTTCTATTCGCCTTATGTTATCTTGCTTAGAATTGTCCTATTAATTCCTTCAAAATATCACACGGGAAACCGGAGTTGCCGACTACTACAATATAATATTATTACGACTAAAACCTATAGGTCAATATTCTTCTGTTGTCTAGGGGGAAGAAGTTTAGCGGCCTGGTGGGTGTGTGATAATGTGAAATTTGGAACCCCTTTGCCAGCGGCGGTCAGTCTGGCCCTAAATTAATCCCTCACATAATATGCCAGTTCTTATATGCCTGAGAGAAAAACTCTGAACGAGGACTTATTCTATAGGGGATCAAGTGCCAACCTGTCCCGTCTTCACACGTGCGAAAATAAAGTCCCGTTTTGGGATTTTTGTCGATCTGCCGTCACAGTAGCAATATGAAAGTTGAACTGCGTAGATATATCTCTCCAGTAATAAATAGTAATTATCTCAGTAGAGATAGGTTCTTTTCGCATGAATTAAACAATGTATTGTACTTGTGATGCAGATAATCTAAATAATTAGTAGCAGATAATCCTTTTAGTTCATGTATGGCAGACTTATATATTCTCTATTAGCTTCTTGAACACGTACTAATCCAAATATTTCCAGGTTTGGTAAAATAAAGTTTCCTGTAGAAAATATAAAAAGGGTATACAGCAGTGTATTAAAGTATTAAAGAATATCATTTAACAAAAGAAAAGTATGAAAAGTAACAGATATGCAAGAACGAAGAGCATTTAAGAGAAAGTGAAGACATTGAAAAGAAAAAATAGCTAACAATAAGCATGTCATAAAAAACACATTAGCAAGAAACTCAGTATCATAACAACAAAAGTGAGTTCATTCCTCTATTACTGCCCTCAGTGTATCGTACTTGTGTCGTACTAACCTTGTAAACGGTGAAAAACGAAAGTATAATTATGACATAGGTGTCTGCTGCCACTTTTTAAAAAGTTGATTAGTTTGGTTTGGTTTGGTTTCTTTGTTTAATGGCATATCAGCTTTTGTGAGTTATGCAATATCAAAACCATCCTTGTAAAAGAACAATAGTGGTACACATAGTTAGAATAAGAGGTCTTATACTTTTCCCAAGAGTATTATTCCGAAAGTGAACGTAATAGCGTGACTGGAGTTCGAACTCTAACTACGTTGTCACGTTAGTCATTACACTATGAGAACCTCATCTCTAGAAGTGGAAACAAAAGGATATAATTGGAATACATCATACAACTCTGTCACTCACCCTTCCTCCCTATGCTGAAGTTACACTCTAATCGCAATTAATGCAGCCTTTTACTCACAAAAGATCCTTTTTAGTTTGCGCCTGTTGGGCAAAAAATGGAATAATCCTTCTTTTAGGTTCGTTGAACAAAGCAGATACTATAGTTTGGTTCTAAAGAACGTTCGGTGGTTGGAACTGCGAACACTCGGATAGAGCCTTCAAAGTTGAAAACATTCTTATTTATTTCACCAAAATATACAATAACACTGAAAATTTCTCGTAGATTTTTAAGATTTTATTTGATATTATTAGATCAGTTTATTGACCACGCATTTGAGTACTAGGAAGGATGTTTAATCATTTCCTACTCACCAAGTTCCAATGATAGCATTCGTATATCCAATGATACACAAAAACTACATAAACGAAACGAAAAGACAAAATAAAATCATATAAACAATTAAAACATTTAACACGTACATATAACAATATAACAAATGTCAAAATAACGTGTCCCAAAACATAAATTACTCATACTGCTGCAGTAACAAGCATGCTTGAAAGAAGATACAAAGAAGGGTATATATATATATATATATATATAGAATACATCGCCACAGGAGGAAACAACGGCTGGATTTTGATCAACGAACAAAAATTTAAATTTTATCTATTTTTCGCTCAACAGCTGCGGAATAAAAATGGTCGCGTTGTTTCCATTCAAAAAAAGATCCTCCCGTAACCAACAGACTCGTGACATAGGAGGCCACTTCCCCAATCCAGCAGAAAATTATTTTAGTCTCTTTACAATATCAATTGGAAATTTTAACTTTTTGGTCGACACAAAGATACAGAAAAAGTAGAAAAAGTCACGTTCAGTCTAATGCTGGTGGATGGGTATCGAGTGGTCTCAGGCTAAAGCAAGTTTCGTTGAGAACTCCTGTAGACGATCTTCTGAGATTTGATGTCGATATAATCGAGCAATCAGTCGTCTAGTAGTTCGTGTAAGAGACTTACAGGATGATTTGCGTTCGAAATTTCTTAGTGTTGTCGCTTGCCGAGTTATGTTGGATCACGTTGGGTCGCCTCGGATCACGTCGAGGTCACAACTTGTTGCGGGACTGATAAATATACCGATCCTGCAAACATTTACAAAGGAAAGTGACGTGAATCGTACTACGCAAGAATGACAAAAGCGAAATGGTTTGGTTTAAAATGCCGAGTTCTTTTTAGGCGAATCATTCACGAAGAATTTGTGCGTTTGCAGAATCTATGCGGCTGAATATGGTCTACGTAGTTTCTGGTGTGTCGAAAGTCCGTATTGTCCAGTACAGTCCGTGTTGGTATCGAAAGTGAACATTCGGCTGGTTCATAACTTTTGATGACAGCGAGTCTAGAAGATGCTCTGGGCAAGTCGTAGGTATAGCTGCGAGGCCAAGAGTCCGGAGACGTTTGGAGAGCCGGACGTGTTGGATCGCGGAAGCCGGATGATCGATATCCCTGTCTGTTAAATCGCTGGTTACGAGTGGTATAGTTAATGTTGGCCTCGAAGAGTTGAGGATAGTCTGAGCAGTATCATTTGCTCATGGACTGGTCCTAAGCTCCGAGTGTCCGTGGTGTCCGGTGGTGCTGCTACGTCAACGTCCCAGTTGTATATGCAGAATAGTCTTAAAAAGAGTGAATAGGTGAAAGAAGATTTATATACCTGAAAAGGACTGTTTGAGAAGCTATGACTGTTGATTGACTAGATCTTTGTGTCAGCTGCTATGGCCGAGGAGAGGCGTCTGGTAAGGGTGTGCAGGTACCAGTGAAAGGAGCTCGAATTACTTCCTTTGCCTTCGAGCCAGAGGCTAGGTGCCAAGCGAATCCTTGTTGTCAATAACTGCTTTTATAATAGAGATTGCATATCCATGGGGCTCGCACGTGCACGACCTCGGACAGGAAACCTCTCTTTAATTGTGTGTAATAATGAAATAAATCTTTATACCGTTAAGATAAGTTTACAAATACAACCCGTTCTGCTCCACTGTTAGAAACGACTTTTGAGACGGTTTACAGAATTAATTTATCTCGAAATAAAATAGCCTCTGAGTTGATACCGGAAATTTCCCCTTGCAGCTGAACCTGGCAATGTTGTTGCTGATACCAGGATTCAAAAATTCCGTTGTCTGATGACATAGATGACTTTGCATTATTTCCACAGTGATTTTAGATTTGAGTTGCCCGTGGGCTACGATAATGTTAATGTTATAATATATTCAATAACACAAAAAGGAGGTACATAAAAGCTAAAAGAGAAAGGGAAAAAAATAAGTGTGAAAAGAAATTATGAAGGGAAAGTAAGATAAAATAGTACTATAAATAGAAAGGGTTGAAAAACAGTCAGGAGTCGAAAAATTGGTGGAAGCTGCTTTGTGATGCAGCAGTGCAAACTTAAATCTTAATGGCCATTTACGACACCAGTTATTTCGATCCTCACGTTTAAATGACACCTACTTGTCGCCTTGTGAAAAACTAAACTCGCTATTATGCCAAATTGGCCACGAAAGAAAAAAGAAAAATATTATCGTGTATACATAAACACTTGAATAAAATAGAAACGTGTAATATTTCTGTGTTAACCTTTATGTATTTTCCATTATCACTTAGCTTTCAACGTTTATCCTGATTATTTGATTCCCATCTCGAACTTACGGCTTCACTAAATATAGTGAGATAGCCACTATATTTAGATCAGCGGTGCAATATGAAAGACTATAAATAGGCTTTCCACATGCGATACACTGCGAACAACTAAATTCCATGCCAGATTTTTAATGTTACCCAAGTGAAATATAATCAACAGCGCCAGCAGCTACAATTGCGGCTGCTGAGAGCCGATCCCTGACGAAATAGCGCACTATACTTTTAAAAAATCCTTCTTAAATCTAATTCGAATAGGGGGTTTCGTTGCTCATATAGTTTTGAAATTTTCTTTTCTTTTTTTTTTTTTTTTCATCAGCATAACTTTTTTCAAGTGTTGCCTCAAACAAAAATAGACGAAACATTGATTGGTTTCGTTTGGTTTTATGGCATATCTAATGCCAAATCCTGTTCATACATATATATTAAATATATATGATATGTAAACACATTTTGTTGATAACATTTTAAAATGAGCCTGAGCTCATTTTTTACACACAGTTAAATGGTTTCAAGTATTGCTATGTAACAGTAACAATTTAACATCAGCCATTTATTTGCACAAATTAAGATATCATGATATGCAAAATATTAGTCTATTAGTAATTTCATTTATAAATGAGTTAGAACTAATTTGTTTGAACACAAGTATTGCTATTCTTTCTACGCAGTTAAATGGTTTCAATTATTGCTAACACTGATATTTCTTTTCACTATTAAGTATTTTTTCATATACAGTGAAGTGGTTACAAGTATTGCTATTTAATACTAATTATTCTATTCAACATTACTAATTCATTTGCACACAGTTAGATAATTCCAAGTATTGTTATCTATCACTAACAATTTAATTAAACATCAGTCATTTATCTACACACAGATAAATAATCAAAAAGTTTCTATTTCTAACTAATCAATTTAGCATAAGTCCTTTGTTTGCACTTGGTTTAAATATCAATCAGTTCTATTTGACTCATTGATAGAACATTATCAGGGGTTACCACTCCAGGGAGCGATGGCAACGAAGGGTTACTCCGCATTCCCCAAGGCTCCAACATCTCTGAAGTCTCACCATCAGATTGTTTGATGCCATACCCAGGACACTCATCGTGGTGGTGAGGGGCTTTACCCCTCTGCAGAGATGCAGTCGGCATATTATACAACTCTTGCCGACTTGGTTCGTGAAACATTGAGTAACGGAAAATTTATTAGCAAATGGAATTTGCTGCGAAGAGAATTTAGATTTGAAGAACTAAAACAAATCTTCTAACATTTATCACCTTAGCTGTAAAAGAGAAATGGACTTAGCCCCGGAAAAATGTGCTCGTGTGTGCCTAGCATGCAAAAGCGAAAATGGCCGCTCTAACGTGGCACCGATAATTATGCGATCCATTATAAATATGGTGATGGCACAGGACGAAACTATTCAGGGGGCTACGTCTTCATATATTGACGATATATTTTTCAACGAGAGCGCGTGCACTGTTTTAAATGTGAGGGACCATCTCTTACAATTCGGATTGACATGTAAGGACCCGGAGCGGCTGAGGGACGGTACTCGCGTACTAAGTTTACGTGTCATGGAGAAGAATGGGAAATTACAATGGTGTCGCGGGGGTGAGCTTCCAATGTTTCCTGACGTATTCACTCGTCGGAACATCTTTTCTCTGAGTAGGAAATTGATGGGACATCTTCCAGTGTGTGGCTGGCTCCGCGTCACAACCGCATTCGTGAGGCGACGTGCAAACTCTGTGACAGCAGGCTGGGACGACGAAACGCAAAACCCACCCCTGATTCAAATGCTATCGGATATAATTGCGCGATTGGCGCAGAAGAATCCAGTGCAATGTGACTAGAGCGTAGATGGACGTGAAGTCACTGTGTGGATTGACGCCAGCTCCTTGGCCACCAGCGTTGTTGTAGAAAGTGGTGAATCGCTTATCGAGGATGCATGTTGGTTGCGACCGGCACGTGAAGACAAACGCATCAATTTGGCGGAGCTCGATGCAATGTTGAGGGGAATTAACCAGGCATTGCAATGGAAAGTGACTGTACTTCATTAGAAACCGTCTCTGCGTGTGTGCATCGATGGATTTCTGATGCATTGTTTGGAAAGGCTAGAATTCGCACAAAAGCGGCGTCTGAAATGCTAATCAGACGACGGCTTAGCACAATCAAGGAACTGGTAGTGGAGTATGAACTAACAGCTGACGTGGAGCTCGTCAGATCCCAGGCAAACGGAGCTGATCAGCACACCAGAGTGCATCAACGATGGTTAGACGGACTTCGGAAGGAGACAGAACCAGTGTGTGGCGCCTCCATGGAAGAGCAGGAATCCACTCGCATACGATCCATTCACCAACGTTGTGGACATCCTGGTGTGAGGCGGACACTGTATTTTGTTAGACAAGTCAGCCCTGCGGTTTAGAAGGCAGGGGTTCGGACGGCGGTCAGAGCATGTGAGAGGTGTAAGTCCATAGACCCGGCGCCAGTACATTGGAAGGTCGGAAAATTGGATGTGCGCAACGATTGGAGGAAGGTGGGAATGGACATCACCCATTATGAGGACCAGCATTATTTAACCTTGATAGACTATGGCCCTAGTAGGTTTTCCATTTGGGACCCATTGCAACATCAGAATGCTGCTAGTATCATACGACAACTGGAGTCGGTGTTTAGCGAGAGAGGACCACCCGCTGAGCTACTCACTGACAATGGTGCAGCGTTTAGTAGAGAGGAATTCAGAAGGTTTGACGAGAACTGGGGCCTACAACAACGATTTCGGTGCGCTTATGTACTATCGAGTAATGGCATCGTAGAGAGATGCCATCGCACCATTAAACATATTGCTGCTCGAATGCGCTGTTCCGTCATGGAAGCATTATATTGGTATAATGTGACGCCAAAAGATGACGCAACGGCTTCGACAGCACCAGCTAATGCTATATATAACTACCGCGTCCGGGTAAAGGGTAGAGATACTGCACCGCCGCTTGGGCACGTAGATTCTGGACCCTTCAATGTGAGAGATACAGTTTGGGTAAAGTCCCCACACGGTCGGTGTTCGACACAATTCAAAAAGGGAATGGTGACGGGGATTTACAGCCTGCATTCAGTTCTTATAAATAGAATCTCGCGGCATATCAAAGACCTCCGCCCACGGCACAGATCAGTCATCTCGGAAGACAACGGCAGTAATAGTTCATCCGAAAGTGACTCGAGCACGCTGTTGTTATATGGTATAGAGCCAGGTGATTCTTCTACTGAACTAGAGGAAGCAGAGACGGACAATGCTGATGCCGAGAACGAGAGAGGCCCACTGAACATTGTTATGGAAGAATCTCGTCCAATTTTACGTAGAAGCAGTCGTCGAAAACGACCGCCATCTCCATTTCATTTATGTGATTGTGAGATCAGGGAGGAGTTTAAAAGAGAAATGTACTTACCCCCGGAAAAACGTGCTCATGTGTGCCTAGCATGCAAAAGCGAAAATGGCCGCTCTAACGTGTTTTAAGAACTCAAGATCTCGGATTCTCACGAGACTGATGAGACGTGTGCAAAGGTCTAAGCCTATAAAAAAGACAGCTGCAGTCTTCGATGCGAACTCAAGCGCTGCGGTTGGCGAGAGACGATATATCCAGCTGATTGGGAGAGACAATTCATGAGACATTTCTAAGCTAGAGACGTTTTTGCTGAACGGTGATACGCGAAAAGTGTCCTGGATCAAGCTTTCTGACTGTTAAACGACCCCTGATAACTACATTAGCCACTAAAACTGTGTCATTACTGGCAGATGAAGTCAGGGTAACGCACATGTTCTCACACGTTGTATGATAAGATATTTCAAAAAGTTAAAGATATTTATCACACTTGTTAACTTTGAATATCCAAAAAGTAAGCTGACGTCACATTAATTTAATTAATTTAGACAAAACAAACATAATTTTTAAGAAAACAAAGTTATTATTGTTGTTATGAGATTTTTACTCTAGCCTTAGCTGGTGGTCATTCACAGAAGTCTAAGTGACAGCATGTCACCTCAGGTCTCCAGGATTGTTCTCAGTATTCTGGCCGATCTCAACAATACTATTGTCTGGATGATCTCGGCTCTTTCTCTGATTTCCACTTCTTTTAGTCACCCTTTCCAAGCCCTTGGGAACTGTTCCAAACGCACCAAATACAATTAGTATCATTGGCACCTTCATGTTCTACAGCATTTTTAGTTCTCTAAAAGTCCTAGTATTTGTCCCTCTTTTCGCTTTCTTTTATTTTCACTCAGCGTCCCCCTGAATGGCAAAATCCACTTGGGGGCATTATTATCATTATTTTGCTTAATGCAAGTTTTTAACACCTGCTTGAACATGGTTTTTTTCCGGAGGCCTTGAATGACAGCAACTTTATCTGGGTCGCCTGAATTCTTCTAAGTATTTTAGTCAATTTTAGTAGTAGTGTGGTTAGGATGGTCTCGATTCATCCTCCAATCTCCAATTCCCTCCTCAGTCTCTTCTTCATGGGGATTGTTCCAACAACCTTAACTACAACTACATATTCCACACCTTTTTTCACTCTATGGCAAGTTCCAAGAATTAATCTATCTTTTTGCTTTCTTTATTTTTCGCGCTGTGATTTGCTGGCACAGTAAAATTCACTATATGATAGATCTCTTCTTGTTAA
The DNA here is from genome assembly GCA_963585895.1 of Sepioteuthis lessoniana. NCBI lineage: Eukaryota > Metazoa > Mollusca > Cephalopoda > Myopsida > Loliginidae > Sepioteuthis > Sepioteuthis lessoniana. The sequence goes on from OY757915.1 coordinate 51,682,936, forward strand.
TTCAAACTAGGTCTGGTTATGATGCAAACCATTGGGGTCGAATCTGGTCACGGCAACCAGTCAATGCAGCCCTCTGAGAGGGGCCTCTGCTTGTATTTTGTTAGGCATGGTTCCGCTTGGTTTGACTGTGTCGGTGTTCTTCACAACTATCCACCCTTCTGCTAACATGTTTTGGATCATAGAAGGCAAGAAGGTCACTTGATGAAGTCACCAAAATGATAACAGGTCAACAAATAGTGGTTACATCAAAATAATTTTCCAAAACAAAAAACAAATAATAAAGTCAACGCGGGTTAAAAATGTAAGAACAATTTTTGTTTATATTGTTCGTTGTATAGAGCAGTTTTAACCCTTCCCATTCGGTCATAATCGAGTGACACCGAAATATGCAACATAGTTGTAAACGGTCTCGAAGTAAGTCAAGTCTTTAATATTCGAAGTCTTGCCCAAGGTCACAGATCAAGAACTGTAGTAGACCGACTTAGTTGACTGCCTTTTAACCCTAACTCGCTCCGACATGTCACGTTGCTTGTACAGATTTCCCTGATTCTCTCTCGCTCTTCGTCTCTATCCTTCCCTCGCTTCCGGCAGGTCTTCAAGACTACATCCAGTGTCTGTACAGAGCTATAGTAGATAGATTTTTGTTAGTCGGCTAAAACTTGCACATTCGTGTGAAGGAGTTCATATGAGAACGTCGCTTATGAGTTCGTCCTTATTTCTCCATCAGTGTCCTGCATGTCTTGTTCATCTTATTTGGATGGTTTTCGAGATTGAATGTAAGTGTCCGTACAGCTGCTGTTTTGTGGAATGCTGCTTCCAGGATTTGATAAATATAACTTGTAGCATTCTTGTGCAGTTCCTGTTTAGCTTTTTCTCTATACGCTTTGTATTGTAGAATTGATACAACCGCTGCTTGGAAAAAATTGCGTTATATTTTATTGGATAATTGACTTCCATATGATCGTTTGTTGCATATTGATGTAATTTTCAGTACATAAGACGGTGCTTCCGAAGTACGTGAACTTGTCCTCTAATTTCAGAGAACCACCATTTAAAGTGGAGATGTCTCCTTTTTGATTAAAACACATGTACTCCGGTTTATCTGTATTCACATGGAGACCAAAGCCACCTATTGCCTGCTCCAGACTGCAGAAGGTGGCACGAGTAGGTGTATTTGCCAGAAGCGCATAGTCTGCATCCGTAATAGTTTGTCCGGTGTATCGTCTGCTTCTTGCCTTTTTTTAGTGTAAAACCATTTTCTTTCATTACATCTATTGACGTTCGAAATATGTAGCCTAGGTAGATTATGAACAGATATGGGGCTCATGTATCCCCTCGCAGAACACCAGTAAAAATGTCAAGAAATCTGAGTCTCTATGCAGAGAGCGAACTTTTACTTTCGTGATTTTATAGAGCATCATTATGACTGAGACAGTTTTTGAGGGAAACCATATACGAGAGAGTATTTGCTCCATCTTTCCTCTGTGTAGGGAGTCAAATGCCTTGGAGAAATCAACAAATAAGAGTATCGCTTCGAGTTTTTTTATACGAACTCCTTCTATGATTCGACGGATGGGAAGAATCTGTGAAGTTGTGGATCGCTTTCTCCGAAAACCATTTTGATTCTTTTTAAGAATTTTCTCAATTTCTGGTTCAATGAGGTTGAGCAGCAGAGCATTACAAATGTTAGCCGCTGTGGAAATAAGGGTAATGCTTAGGTAGTTCTTGGCAATTCCAAGGTCACTTTTCTTGGGGAAAGGAAGGATGCAGCCTTTTGTCCATTTCTCTATTGTGCTCTCGTTATATAACGGCGTTGCCGTTATAAAATAATTACTCTGATGGTTAATTGTATTAATCATTTCATTATTTAGTTTGGTTAGGTCACAGATTATTATCTTTTAGTCAGCTAAAATCTTACAGTGGAAATGTTAGTCAAATTGGAAAGGTCAAACACGTGCACTGGAATGGGGTCTGAGGTTTAACATTGTAACGTTGAGGTGTAACGTTGGAGAAGACAGAAACACCAAATGTAAATAAAATGGATTCATGTCGTGTTATAAGTATATTGAGGCAAAATAAAAACATAATGAAAGTTAGGGACACATGTGATGATCATGATGATATGACGCAATGATTTGGCGCGATTTTGTCATACCAAAAATATACTTAATTTTAGAATATAAAATAAGTGAATTTGGAAAATTAATCAGTTATGAGTTGTCAGTTGAGTAAGAGTTGAGACAGAGTTGAGATCCGCAGAGTTCTTCGGGGCAGCAACAAAGGGTGGATGGCTGTGTAGTGGCAAGCGTGTCTCTGTTCATAGGCTCTTACACGTTCTCTCTCTCTCTCTCTCTCTATCTATCTATCTATCTATCTATCTATCTCTTGTGCTTTGATGAATTCTAGAAAACTGTATGCAGTCAGAATAATAAAAACCTTCGTATCTGGAACAGCTAAGTTGTCTTGTGTTTGAAGAAGTGAAACATCTATTGATGTTCGAGATGGTACTATAGTGTTGCACTCTTCACATTTGGTGCTGTGACAACCCTAGTATCACACAGTATCAAAGTAGTAAGTCATCGAATTTCCTTGTCTTTCACACTTCTGATGGTATTTCATCAAGACTTGCAGTTTTCCTGTTTTTAATTTTTTTAGTACTACGTCGTGTTCATCAAGAGTAAACTGTCCAAGTTTGATGTCTTGTTAGTTATTAATAGTTTTCATGATACATTTATCTGTAACTTTAGAGGATTTTCCAAGCAGATTCTTGAAATGTTCTTTCCACCTGTATATTCGTTCTTTGCGGGCAGTTTTTAGTTTGGTTCTAGATGTGTTCTACCTTTTACTCACTTCATTTACTGTCTGCCACGCAATTCAAGATTGTCTATCTTTAAGCGAATATTCAAATTGTTCTTTTTGATATTGTTATATATTGACCCTCGACCAAGCCGTCAATCAAGAAATGCACCTGTGTAAATAAACGGAAGAACAGCGGATGCAGGTGGGCGAGAGACAATAATATAACCAGATGCCCGGGGCGGTTCGAGACAGTTGGAGTCAAGATGCCGAAGTAAGAGCCAGCGGCAGACAGAGAGCTTTGGGCTCTCACTGACCCATGGTTGAGCAACCCCAGCCAAGATGAGGAAGAAGTGCTGCTATGGCCGCGAGAAGAATTTGAGTCAATATAGTAGTCTGTCCCTGTCTTCAGCTCATCTCTCACTCACAAGAAACTTCACCCTTTCGAGAATAAAGTGTGAGGGATATATTTTTATAAAGAAGTGTGTTCGTTCGTTTATTACCGGTTGATTGTGTTCCGCATATATTTGTATATGTATACGTGCAGTTGTATGTGGCTATACAACAATATGCGTTAATTAGTTCTTTTTGTGTCTTTTTGATTTTCTGGGTGTTAGTATTAGTTGAGTTCCTTTTATTACAAAGCGATACTATTTTCACGTTGTCTCGTTTTTCTAACTGTTAATTAATTTATTGATTTATCTTTGCTGTGACGATTCTGTAATCAGTGGACACTCCTTCAAAAGAAGAATATGCTTCACAATTCAAGGCACTATTAATCCATTTCTTATTTATAAGGGTGTAATCAATCAATGGTTTAGCATTGTTTATGTAGGAGTAGGTCCATAGTTTTCCCATTCTTTTCTGGAATTTAGTATTACGACATCTTAGTTCATTTTTAAGGGAAAATTCTGTTTGACGTTTCCCATTTCTGTTTGACGAGTTGTGTAAGCAGAATTTGTTGTTTTCGTCTCAACCTATTTGAACATTCATGTCTCCACCGATGATTAGAACGTTGTGTTTGGGGATGCTACGGACAAGGGAAAAGAGTTAGTTGTAGAAGGTGATGTTGTCCGTTTCATCATTAGCATTGGTAGGACTGTAGCAAGGGATAACTGTTGTACGGGGGTTGCCGTTCAACGTAGCTACTATCATTCTCGGTTGTATTTTCTCAATGCTATTAAGTAATTTTAGAGTACGAAGACTGAGAAGCATTCCTACTTCCCCTATGACGAGATTGACAGAGTTTTTCCATGCACATGCTGGGAGGATTGCCCATCCATTGCCAGTATCGTGGTATTTTATTTCTACTTCGCGATGATGGTATCTGTGTTCTTGAATGTATACTATGTCTATACGATGCTCTGTTGTAGACGCTTTCAGCTCCTGTATTTGGCAATTTAAAGTTCTAACGTTATGTACTGTACTTTTGCATTTAAGTAATTTGTGTTTAGGTTTGGGTTTGAATTCTGTAGCAGACTGTTCGAAACTCTAATAGATGAGTAGCAGATGAGTAGCAGCAGTTTCCTGACTGAACTATGTGATCCTGGCCATTGACCAATGGGGGAGTAGCTGTTAGTTGATCGAATCGTTGAAGTGAAGCTGGAAGATCATAGCAGGAAGCTGAGGTCGGTCGTGGTTGGTAAATCGATATCCCGGTTTTGACAGTATGTTGGGTTAACCGGGGGGTGTCGATTTGGTTGCTGGCCCGTACTGCGTGTCGTACGTGGGCCCGATGTTGCAATGGTAGGGCAGTCCGTTACAGCGAGTCATACGTGGACTGGATGCTACATTGCAGAAGCGTCGAGGTCGAAATCAGTGTTGGCAGCTTGGTCCCGTAGAGACGGTCGAGCTGGGGACAAAGAGTGAGGTATGTCGTAGTACTACGGAGCAAGGGAACGGACGGAGAGACTGTGGCTAAGGTTTGCCAGGCCTTAGTACAGACGAGATCGAGCAAACGAGTCGGTGAAGCTAGGGCTTTGTCCTGTCCCCTAGCTGCGCGGACGTATCGAGACGATGGTTGAGGCTTGGCCGTGGCAAAGCCGTGCGAACGTATCGGACGGTAGCTAAGGCTTTGCCGTACCAAAGCTCTGCACAAGCGAGCAGACAGGCCAGGAGGCCGAGGCTAAGATTGGTGTTATCTTAGCGCTGCGCACGAGCGGAACCGATTGAATGGTTAAGACTGGTTGGTCTTTGAGTCTACTTCGACTGGTCGATAAGGACCGTCAGAGATACTCCAACCCGCAGAAGGGGACCTCTTATGGCCCTTAAAAGGATCGTTTGTGCATAACTATGTGATGGGAAAGGTGAATGCAACCACGCGATGTAGGATTCGAGCCTTTCGGAGCCCGCTGAGAGCGGCTCCTGAAAGCGTCCGAGGACACTATTTGCCAATGTCTCCCACCAGACAATGCTTAACACAAGGTCAAAAGCCCGAAGGCCGATTAAAGTGGGGATAAAGGGAAGGGAATGTCGGGAACGAACCGAGGCTCGTGCCCTGCTGGTCTGTGCTGCTCATTGACCCACTAAGTGCTATGTGGGTTTAATGAGGCATGTGGGTCCGGGAACGTATGCCGGGTTATAGCTTGAACTAGACAGTAAGGTCTAGTGCAATACATGGAGTCATGAGAGCATCCGAGGACTATTTGTCTCTGCCTCCCACCAGGCAGGACTTGACACAAGGTCAAAAGCCCGAAGGCCGATTAAAGTGGGGATAAGGGGAGGGAAGGTCGGGAACGAGTCGAGACTCGAACCCTGCTGGTCTGTGCTGCTCATCGGCTCACTTGGTGCAATGTGAGCCTGATGAGGCAAGCAGTTTCACGAACCCAAATGTGCGTCCGGGCACGTATGCCGGGTTATGGCTTGAACTAGACAACAAGGTCTAGTGCCATATATACCGAGGACCTCTGAAATTTTGCCGCAGAAGCATATATAAAAGGAGCGCGGCGCCACACTGCCGAGTTGTGTAAATAGAAAGTTATTCTATAAAAATGGGCGTAAAGATAAATCACTCCTTTAGCCTGATATAGGCTAGCGAAGATAATTTATTTCATTTTTATAGCTTTGTTTCTGGCAGAAATGTTCTGTAATTATTGTTAATTTTAATTTATCCCCTTTTTCATCTGAAACGAGAGGCCAAGGCCGTAAAAGAGGCTTCGTCCCTTCCGATCGTAACCGGATGTTGTTTTTCTAGGGCGAGCGAGTAATCCGATGTGTTTACGTTAGTGAACAGGTTACGACAATGGTAATAGTATTAATAATACCTGTAAAAATAGCAATACGAACTACTACAGCAATCTTTAAAAGAAAAAGAGAAAAAGTAAAGAAGAAAAAGAAGAAAAAATTATGCAAAAAATAAAACACTTTATGTGACTATTTACAATTTCATAGCGAAACCAGATCAAAGTATAGCTATCGTTTAGAACCAGTTTAATTGAATTCACTCACACAAAAGTAAAGCTGTTTTTTTTTCTTTTTTACGCTCCCTACTTTCTCTATCTTCCTTTTGTTTCATTCCTTGTTCTTCCTCAATTTCATTTTTTCTATTTCCCAATTTCAGAATCAAAAAACAAACTTTGTCTTTTGTCGTCTAACAAATCTGAATTTCTAAATCTATTTCAATAACTGGTCACATGGCTTTAAGAAGATTCGAAATCTCACTGGAAATATTCCAAATAGACCCCCTACCCCGTAATAAATTTTAATAAATAACCAGTCTTAAATACACAGAACAGTAAAATTACAACATAATAGTAATAATTATAATATTGATAAATGATAGTGGGAATATATGTAGATCGGAGGGAATTAACAATAAAAGAAAAATAAATCAAAAATATTTTCCCAAACTAAAATAAGAATTTAAAAAATAAAACAATACCTAAAACTAATTTTAAAATTAGAATAAAATAAAATAAAATAAAAAGATGAATTGGTAGCGAACGGTTTTCCTCTAAACTAGAATTACTTCTATTATAAACAGGGTTAGAGATATAGTCATCGCTAACAGTTGTCCTAATACAACAAAATAAGTATTTACGAAAGTAGAAAAGAATTTTTTAAAAATAATGCAAATTATTAGGCTTTTGACAGACATGCAAAATAACTAATTTAAACATAAAAAAAGGGAACAAACAACAATAACAAGAATTGGTAGGTCTATATACATATATGAGTTTTATGTGAAGCAAGGGGTATATGAATAGTACGTTTACAATGAGGATATTTTACGGAGAGAGATAAATGGTTTTCCTTTTGGTCTCTTCTTGTAAGAAATTTTATATCTAAAAGAATATTTCTAAGGTCGTGCGCAGTGCAGCTTTTACCCGGGTCACATTGGTCTTATCTACATCCGACAGTTGCTGATAGACGTCGACTGCCCCTCCAGCCAGTCGCAAAGGGATCACTTGCTCGACCTTGTCAATACCCGAAAGTTTGCAAATCAGGTCTACTCTTTCCAACCAGTCCACAACTGACGTTGTTCTGTTATATTCCGGTACGAGCTTTAGGTCGAATTTACCCTCAGCCATAATGCTGAAATAGCTTGTAAGCTTTTAACTGTTCTTTGAATAAATGTAAAACACAAAAGGTGGGGTGGACGGTATGCCTCCTTGGCAACAAGAAAACCACGTGAAATCAACTTCTTAGTAAATAGTCCTTCCTTCTTCTTTTTCAACCATTTTTCCTCCCGTTCACCTCTATTCCGCTCGACTCGTTCTGTCTCTCGTCCGTCCGAGACTTCGACAATACTGTCTAAGGGATGTAACTCACACCACCTCGCTGGTATTCTCTACAGATATATATTTAATCGTCAAGGTTACTTTCATCAAAGGTCCTTGGTGTCTTTGTTTTATAGTTCCTTCACCATATTACTTGACCGGAGTCCAGAGTCCAACTGAATTTTCTTTTAGGAAGTAACAAGAGGTCATAAATCAAATCCTTCTTCAGACAACTTGTCTAGCACTAAGGGTGTTCTCTGGACTTACTGGTGCCAATTTTGTTACATTTACTATCATTTATTTAACACTGTTGAAAAGAATTATTGTCTTTCTTCTCTTGAGAACAAGTGACAGCAAGTCTCCTTGTTCAAACATCATTATTATTATTATTCAACACATATCCATATCTATTTAAAAAGGTTTTGAATTTGGGGTCCCATAAATTAAATTAAGAAGTATAAATAAATAAGATAAAGATAAAATAAAATAGAAAGAAGAAAGAAGAAAAATGAAAAAAGAAATCCCCCTCCCCCGCCAAAAGAAGAAAATAAGTTTAGAAACGAACATTCTAGAACTACAGCATTATTGGGATCGGCCAGAATACTGAGAAGAGTCCTGGAGACTTGAGGAGACTTGCTGTCACTCAAACTCCTAATGCTGATGAGAAAAACGATAATAATAATAATAATAATAATAATACCAGCAAAAATTAAAATAATAATTATTACAGCAATCTTTAAAAGAAGAAGAGAAAAAATTTCTCTCGATTTTAATTATTTACTATTATCATTTAACTCTCAAGTTTCTACTAAATATGCTGGGGTTTTATTATCTATCCTTCCTGTTCTTCTTTCGCAGTGAGTCTTAACATCTCCGGCCAGCTTTAATTTTCCTCAGTAGATGTTGATTTCATTTTAAATTCAAATATGTAATCATTTTCCGACAAATTTGACCTGCTTTGGTGAAGAACACTTACGAGTATCCCTCGCTTTTACACACACATGCAGGTGGACCTTTTTTTATTACACTTCTCTAGCACCTTCACAGCGTTCATAATACTGATATTACCCCTGTTATAACTTTTAAAGTTCATAGCATATCTGACCAGTTTATTATAGTCTCTGAATTATCCTTCCAAACTGAGTTTGTTCCTCTTATTGTATTTAGTATATCCTTCAATTGTTTAAAATTCGTTTTCTCTACAGGCTTTAATAACTCGTGTATTTTCGTTAATGCTATCTCAGGGAATTTCTTGACTTTGGTTCCCATAATTCTGCCCAATTTTTCAGATTTGTTTCAATCAATTTCATAAACGACTCCTTTTCTTCAGCTTGAGAATATGTGTGTGTAGGGGGGTGATGAATACTCCAAATGCTGAGCATCCTAAGGGTAGCTATATCATAGACAAGGCGGGTATTTCTTTTATTGTCTTAGAAGTCTTTCCTTCACATACTTTCAATAATACCATCTCCTTCTTGGTTGTAACTGCTCAGATCCCATCAGATATACTGATAGCTATGGGTAATACAATATTCGTCAAGGCTTCTACTTGAAAATTGCTCTTAAAGTTATCTCTATCCACTTTAAACAATTCCAGCACACATAACCTGTGATTAATCTATCACATAAATCTGACTCACTGAATACATGTCAGAATCAGTTTTACTCTAAATTGCTTCTTTTATTAATAATATAAGCTTTTTTTCCGTGCTTTGAATTCGGTTTCGATTCTATACGAGACAATTACTCTCAATACCTGTTCCAACCAATGGGATGGGCCTGTTTATTACTTGATATATCTCAAAAGTACACTATCTAGTAATAATACAGACAGTAACACTAATAAGTTGCTTTCTTCCAACAATGTAATACAGCTCAAGGCACAACAATATTCCCATAACTCTTCAGTTGGATCTACTGGTAATCTCGAATAATGATGCAATTCGGCTTTTACTTTCGGGTGATAATTCTCTTAGATGAATTGGGGTCACTATACTTGGTGATAAATGCTTTGCTTTATTGGCATATCAATCTTCTTAAGTTATTTGATGCAAGAAGAATAGTAATGGTACTATTCAACCCATAGCAGGGAGGATAAGGGTGTACATATTCGTCCGAAAGTGAACGTAATAGCGCGACTAGAGTTCGAACTGGCTTACAACGATTCTGCAGTCTGTCGCTGTAACCATTACACCACGAGGAAAATCCAGTCTTGATTGTCCGAAATTTTCTGCGATCACATCACCCCAAACATCTGGCTGCTAAACCCCTCAAATTGCTATCTCCTTGAATATCATGTATGGGGCGCGATTGAGCAAGAGATCCACAAAACTCAGTGCAACAATAAATAAGAACTGAAAGCAAAGATAATGGCAGCAGTTACCTATTTAAACAAGGTGATTTCTTGAATAAATTCCATTGAATAAATTTAATCTATTGTATTACAAGATATTTTCATAGAATTTTGGTAAATATATCGGATAAAAGATGTCGGAGTTATTTTTATTTTTGCGTAATTTAGCAGACACTTTACTCATCGCATCGTGTATTAATGAAGAGTTAATAATAATAAATCTATCCCGTTACAATGGTAGTCCCAAGTCCAAGAGATGGATTCGGTTTCATTAACGTACAAAGTAGGACATTAAGAGAAAACTCTGGTATTGCAAATTCTCACAACACAAGACTGAGTGAGAAAGATTATCCATTGGGTATTGAGCCAGAGATTAGAATTTAATCATGCTGATATATGATATATGTACAAACCAGAATCTGTCCAAGGCTGGAGTTGAGAGGATGGATCCAAAAAGGAGTTGAACAATTCCCTAAATTTGGAAAAGCCGTTTTAAAGAAAACTGGAATAATGAGAAATTAACATAAAGATGCGCAGATATCATACTTCAGTTAACCCCCACGTCGGTTGGACATAGGATTCGGGATAATCTGAAATTTTTAACCACTGAAAAGAAAGATTCTTGAGAAATAGAGTCTACCAGTGCCACTGTACAAGAGATCTTGAGCTACACTTCAAATAGTACAAGACCGTTTCGAGTTATATAGCTGATTGAAATCGCGGTCAGAGTCAGAGAACTTAGAGTGGAGAGTGCTATCGACTAAGAACGTCTACGACCGCTGAGCTTGAGACCTTGTGCCTGACTCCAAATACTAAAGACTTGATTTACTACAAGACCGTTTACAATTGTTGCATATTTTAGTGTCACTCGACAAGGACCGAATTGGAAGTGTTAAAACTGCTGTATACAACAAATGATTTAAACAAAAAGAGTTGTTGACTTTATTTTTTGTTTTGGAGAATAATTTTGAAGTAACCTTATGTGGTTTGTATCATAGTTGGTTTGAAATTAAAAGGTATAATAAACTTTATAACCAACAACTGTATTTCTTCAATATGATCCAGAGAATAAAGTAACCGTCGACTAAAATACAGAATATTGCATTAAAGAATTTATGGCACAGTAGTTTTGCTTTGCTTCGAGAAAATATTTTTTTCACAATTTTTAAGTCAGATGAATCGGAAGTGAAGGAAAAAGCTGTAAAAAATTTATCTATTAGGTAATATATATTTGATGAGAAAGAAATTAAGATTTGTTGTTTTTAATTTTGACGGATTGTTATGTTTACAAAACGGTGTGAAGCGAAAATCGGCAAAGCGAGTTCACTCCGAAGATAGGGCGAGTCAATCATCCGGTGGTTGAGTACAATTGTCAGTTGAAACCCAGGATTTGAATATTACAATTTTTAAATGTGGAAAGTAATTCCAAATTAGGAGAAAATCGAATATTGAGGGCCCAGCCAGCCTGCCAGCTAGCCAGCCGATTGTTAAAATCTACATTAGGAGAAAATTGATACTATCAATAACATTGCTCTCCTCAGATGAGAGATATACATAAACGTCAGAGAGAGAACGAGAACTGACAAGCAGTTTCCACAATGCTCTGAATTTTTGATCTTCTACTAGATTGCCCTTGGTATACAAAACAATTGCCCTAACTTAATACAACACTTGCGAAATAACACTACGGATTGAAAAAAGCAAACATAACTGCCATTTGAGATTACATTATGCCAGACAATAGAAAGCAAAGCCTTAAACATATATGATAAATTGTGGGGCCTTAGGCCTCAATTTGAATGCCGATAAACTGACTGCTAATCTGTGAACCTGCGTCTCTTACTAAAACTCTCCACCTCTGGGATGTCCTCGTGGTGTAATGGTTAAAGCGATGAACTGCGGAATCGCAGTACGCGAGTTCGTACTCCAGTCGCGCTATTACGTTCACTTTCGGGCAAATACCCTTGGGAAAGGTATGAACCCCCTTATTCTCCCTCCAGCTATGGGTAAATAGTAGGACGGACTAGGTTCTTCAGCCTTGGTGAGGCAACTAGTCTAGGAGAAGGAAAACTCTGAATTCAAAACCTGTTAAACTCCGCTTAAAAATTGACCTTGTGTCATATCCTGCCCGAGTGGAGGGGTTGGTAAATAGTACCTCCGGGATGGGTGATTACATGTACCATTTTTAAAGGACCTTTTTTTCTAAATATTATTGTTACAAGCTGTGTTCTGTTCTCTGTTTGTTGGCATTGACTTTTTTTGCTTTCTTAATGATGCGGTCCCATCCGTATACTTATCCACCAGCGACTCCGATTAGCAATTGATCTATTGTCAGGATAAAAAACACAACGTTGGCAGATAGCTGATTAGTCGCGTCATCCGAAGATATAACCGACCTACAGTCGGAACAGTCATTGGATTGGAAGCGGAATCACCTCATGTTTTATTTGTTCAAATTTGAAATTTACCTTGGAGATAAGTGTATCATGAGTGTTTAATAATGTATTTGTCATTTTAATGTCCGTCATTTCAGCTAAAAAAGTTGAAGAAAAATCAATGGGAGAAGAAAATACAATAATGATACACTTAAAATAAAGGTGTCATTATTTTATGAAAGAGTTTGTAAGCTTTTAATTTTTTTCCTCTTTCAATGTTGATAGGATTTTACTTATAAGATTATTGAATTAGCGTATGTACAGTGTACCGACAGAATAATCTGGACTGAAACCGCGCAGACGCTAGAAGCACAGAATAGATGGAAGATATCTTATTGAGCAACAGCATTTTATTTGCCATCATGAAGTAGAATTATTACAAACATCGAGTGAGTTGCAATAAAACAAATAGCAACTGAAAAAGCAACTAATGATTCACATAAATTGAAATACAAGGAAAAAGTTATAATTATCATTATAATTATCGTACTCATTTGAGAGTTCGTCACACCAGCGTTAGCTGATGGTTTTCAATAGGCGTCTGAGAGACAGCAAGTCTCCTTAAGCCTCCAGGATGCGTCTTAGTATTGTGGCCGATCTCAACAATACTGTAATCTGGATGGTCTCCACTCGTCCCCTTTTTCCAAGTACTCCAGTCTCTGTACCAATCCGAGCGCGCCAGTTACAATTAGTATCACCACCAATTTCATGTTCTATAGTTTTTTCAATTCCCTAGCAAGGTCTTCGTATTTATCTCTCTTTTCGCTTAATTATTTGACATTGTATGTGGGCTCGGAAGACCTTTTAACTCCAGATGAATTTTACGAGATAGAAAAACAGTCAAGCAGTCCTCTTGAGAAGGTATTAAAAAGTGAACCTCTTTTATGGACAGTCGAGATTTCCATTTGAAGAAGGCTACTTGGGGTGGTGACTCCAGTGGTCGGAGAAAATAAAAAAGAAAGAATTAAAAATAATTTTATCTGTTTGTGGGAATCGATAATTCCCATAAAGGCCAATTTTATGTGACCATGACTTGACAGCAATAAGTGGCCTGAATGTATGGATCTAATTATCTCAGGGGTGGCTTTGTTTAATAAATTGAGTTCACAAAAAAAGAAGAGATTCAGTGAAAAACTTATAAAATTCTTGACCTAACTATTAATTCAAGTAAAAGACTTTTGTTCAAGTAAAAGTTTTTGCATGATTGCTCGTAAGAGATTAGTCAGCCAGATTAAATGGCACCCAAAGAGGGAAGTGACAGGCTGTCTATAGGGATGTGGGAGTGAGAGAAGGTGATAGAAGCTATGAGTGGCAGTCAGAGATGCCGAATAGCGCAGGTTGGTGTTTGATGAGTGGATTAACCCTCTCACTGCTACAATTGCCCAAAGATGGAAAATCTCAGTTGAGACAAATGAATAATTGATATTTCTAAGCCAAGCCGATCCCGATTCCGGGTAAATTTTTATTCAAATCAAGCATTTTTGAGGCTTTAAGCTGAACAGGGGAGTCTATAGTTATAAGAAGAACATAGGAGACCAAGACGATAAGCAGAACAAGGGAGAAAGGAGCGAACAAATCAGCTGATTTCAACCAAATCCATCAAAAGAACTCAAAGAAGAATTGAACACTTGGCCGAGAATATGCTTATGAATTTCCTAAGTTTCTTCCTGAAGTCATGATCGTGCATTAACCAAAAAAACCACTAATTAGACGCCTAGAGTGAACAGCTTGAAGGCCAGGTCTTGAAGGTATAGTCTTCCATCATGCGCCACAATTTGTATTGTCATGTTTTCAAATGTTATCTTTTACAAATATTTTGTTATGGTTGGAAGGAGTTGTTGTCTCCCTCATTATATAACCGTAAAGCTGTGGCGTACCTGTTCCTGCAGCAAATTTCTGGTTGTTTGAAATCTGACACAACGTAGGTATTCAACTGGACCTCTTGATAAATGTAAAAGTTATCATAACGCACAATTGATGGAAGAAATTCAATTGTGATGACCATCATTGGATATTCAGAGAGCCCTTTAACACACTGGCCGACCGACGGTATCATTATTATATGAACTACAATTGGTATCTCTATCACTTTCATGTTCCATAGTTTTTTCAACTCTCTGGCAAGATTCAAGTATTTGTTTATCTTTTCGCTTCCTTTCATTTTCACTCTGTGGTCCACTGGAATAGCAAAATCCACAAGATGGCTAACTCTTTTTTTTTCTTGTTAATTTATAGTAGGTTTGATCTTCTTACCGAGATTAGGTGATCCGTTTGTAATTCAAAGTCCTAAACAATTTTATGAGTCTTATTTTTCTCGGACAGATTCAAGTTTTAATTTTTTGTACAATTCCAAGTGGATCGTCTTTCCTACCCAGTCATGCCAACTCTTGTTTTCCTTCTGTGCTGCATTCTCTTTTTATGTGATCATCTGATATCACATGACATTCATTTATCTCTCTCTTGTGAGACTGAAACTTACCTGCATCATGGACTCTTCCAGCACTATATTACTAGCGTAGTGATATCCTAATACGAAGAGCAATAGTAGCAGTGGTACAGAAGTACGACTACCAATATTGGACACGATCCTTTGTAACTTTTGTTGATATATCTTTCTTACCTCTAAACCGTGTTCCGTGTTTTCCTTCTGTGTACCGACTTTGGGTCCACATCACTCTCCTAACTTTTTTCTTCCCTTTTTACTTCTGTTTTTTTCTCTCTCATTTTTTATGCTATCATTTTTTTCCATATCAAAAAATCTTTCGTCTTTGAAAAAAATTATCGAAATGACCAGATTTTCTTTTAAAAATCCCTTTTTTCTTTTCATTTCTATATTCCCATTTTCTTTATTTTTATTGCTATTATTTGCTTTTTTGTAAAGGATTATTTTCAGAATGAAAAAGCAATTTAAGCAGGTGTTGGTGGACAGTTCCATTCTTCTTTCTCTTCCTGCTGCGTCATGTAATTGTCTTCATAACAGAATTACTTCACAATACGTTTTGGTTTTCCTCAATGAACACAGCTTCGTAGAGGCCGTGAGAACCGGAAGTAAACTACAGGTAATGGCATCGCCGTTATTTTTGCTCGAAATGAAAAAATGGCAATGATATCAGCAATGTTTTGGCATATACAACATTTGGCTATATCGGATTTTAAAGGGACATAGATTAATCATTGATAGTATCGTTGAAATTATGACTCGAAAACTAAATATCTAAAATAACTTCAAGCATTTTGTTATCAATTTTAGCTTTTATTTTTTATCAAAATTTTGGTTGCTTTTTAATTGCTGACTCACTCGAGTTGACTATCTTGACAATAGCCCGTAACTGAAAATAACAATAAATTAAACGCGATACTAATGTAGAATAATGAGCAATGGAAAACTGAAGAGGACAAACCCAAGCAGAAGTGGAAATCCAGAGACATCTCCCAGGGAGACTCACTATCACCACTTCTATTTGCAATAGCAATGATGCTACTCGATTATATATAAAGAAAATGCACAAGAAACTATAAATTTATTTAGCCCCTGGAAAAGATAAACCACCTTACATGTATGGAAATTAAGATATTTGCCAAAAATGAAAAAGAACTAAAATCCTAATACAAACTATTAAAACGTACGCCCAAGATGGAATGGAATTTGAAATTGAAAAATATGCCTTGCTTATAATGAAAGAAGGAAAAATAAGGAATAACAGGAGGAATAGAACTGCACAATCAAGAAAGAATCGGTACATTGGGAGAAAAAGAAAACTACAAATACCTGGGAATATTAGAAGCAGATATCATCAAACAACCGTGGACGAAAGAAAAAGTAAGAAAGGAATATTTCAGAACAAGAACATTTCTCGAGACGAAACTTTGCTGCAGAAATCTATTCAAAGGAATAAATACCCAAACAGTTTCCCTTGTAAAATACTTTGAACCTTTTCTAAACTCTACAGCAGAGATCTAATCAAAAGAATTCTCTATGACTAATCCCGGCCAGAAGATCAGACCTCATATTGATTAACAAGACGAAAGGAATTTGTCATCTAGTGTATTTTGCCATTTCAGCGGATCGCAGAGAAAATAAAACGAAAAGATAAACAAATACTGGGATCTTGCCAGAGAATCGAAAAAATTGGAACACGAAGAAGACGGTAATATCAATTGTAGTCAGTACCCTTGGAACGTTCCTCAAAAGCTTGGGAAAGAGACTGGTATAACAGTTGATTAATGGAATAATCGAGACCATCCAGGCCACAGCAGTGTTAAGATTTTCGGGAATAGTTCGAAAGATTTTCTGTCACTCGGATTTCAGTTAAAAACCATCAATGAAACCGTTGTAAAAACTCGCATAAAGTGAAATTAATGATTAACATATAAATCGTTACTCCAGCTTGCCGTTTAAAATGGTTACATCAATCGTCTTAACAATTTCAGAACGCAGGAACATTAGTCGACTTGAATTCTTTCAAATCACTCGAGTAAATAAAAGAAGAAAGAAAGTATGGAAAGAAAAACATTAAGAGGGGAAAAGATGCAAAGAAAGGAAATTGAAAAAGGGAGAAAGAACAAGAAGTAATGTAAGGAGCGAAAAGGTTCATGTGTAGGATTTTAAAATGAGAGTAATAATAACGAAGAAAGGAAGAGAGAGAGAGAGAGAGAGAGAGAGAGAGAGAGAGAGAGAGAGAGAGAGAGAGAGTGTGTGTGTGTGTGTGTGTGCGTGTGTGTGTGTGCGAGAAAGATTATGTAATGTAGCCGACCTCGTTATAATCCGCAAATAACCATTGTAGGGGGACATGTCATTTGGTGAATATGTTTGGTCCCCCATTTTATAATTTGTATGTTAGTTTATAATTGTTTAGTGATTGGTTGTTTTTGTTTATATTTGGAAAAAGGCAAAGGAGGTAAATGAAGTAATGGTATGAAAGATGTGAAACGGGGTGGACAAAAAGAACATTCAAGACAAAGCGGTACAAACATAACAAATTTATATCTCAACAATACATGTAATGAAACATTTTAAAACATTACTATGGTTCTATTACTGTTCGTGAAATAACCCTCTGTGTGTGTGTGTGTGTGTGTGTGTGTGTGTGTGTGTGTGTGTGTGTGTGTGATTAACACTAATGCTACAAAAAAAGGACCTAATAAGTGTCCTATGCGTGTTGACTACGTATTACTACTGTTTATTTCTTTCTGTGGTTTAACGAAATTTCTGTTTTCGAGGCTGGAAAAAGTCTCACCGACAAAGCATAACGAGGAAAAGAATGTTTGTGTGAAGTATACATTTTCGTGGTGGTTGGGTGTGGAAGTCGAATGTAAAAAGGAGGAAGAGTGTGTTGACTCTGTTAATTGAATTTGAGAGAGTGAGAGTGTTCTTTCTGGAAGTCACACTGGAGAGAGTGTGTTGGCCCTGTAAGTGAAGATGTGAAAAAGAGAAAGAGTGTTGGAAGACGAAATATTTATAGAAAATACGTGTCATGGAGTACGCTCTAAAAACGCGGGACGATATTGAAGCGCGGACGTAGTTTTGAGCACTGACCACGTGGTTCTCCTGGCCAATGGGTTCCCGAGATTGAATGTTTACGTGCGTCCACCATCTTTGTTTCGGGAACAAGTGGCATAACGTCCATAACGTGTATCTGAATTCTTAACGTGTCTCCTATTAGCATAATACCGGAATTTTACATTACCCAGAAATGAGATTAGGTTATGTAACCGATATATATATATATATATATATGTATGTGTATGTGTGTGTAAGAATGGATTGAACTCTTCTCCATGTTTACGAGTTTAAGTTAGTGGTATCAATTGTGATGGTAAATTGAGAATACAAGAGCATCGGCCAAGAGAAATCTTTTTAAATCACTAAAATGAACGAAAGTCTGAGAAAAAGAAAACGATGAGAGAATAAATTGAGAATGTGAGAAAGAGAAGACTTATAGTGACATAGAGAAGAGAGAAGACAGAAAATTATTGTAAGAGAGTATGAGGATCCAGAAGATTTGGTTGTTTATTTGGTTTGGTTTCGTAGGTTGTTGGTTGTTGTATCTGATACCAGTTGTTTCTTCTCTACCTCATTAAATTCATTGGCGTCTTCTTTGTCTATGAAGGCTACAAAAGAATTATTGAAGAAAGGAAAGAAAGAGACGAAAATACCTTTTAGATTTCAATTTTTTGGGGTTGCATACGACTATTCGGTTGCGAGGAACATTAGAAAACATTTGCATCCCCAAACAAAGCGTTGAAATCTATTAGTCATTTTCGGTGGATGATAAATCCTAAGTCAGTGGTCATGTCCAGTTGATGTTTTTGGTCATATTTATTTCGGCGGTGTCGGCTTTCTTTAGGAGGCTTATTTATGGTAAATTGTGAGTTTGAAGGTCTGTTCTGTTGTCTGGTAGATATATTCAGCAACGGCTGCTACTGGTGGGAGAGTGAGGCAGCGAAGCAGACATGTGGTTTTTCCGACCAGCAGCAGGAGAGAAGTCGCTCTTTCCAGTCCAAATAGTCACTACTGAATGAGATTGAGTTTCTCTTTAGCACCGATAAGTCTTGTCTTTTAGATATTCACGGATCTCGCTTCCTGTCTGAAGTTTCTAGGAACTGCTACACTTTTGCATTTATTTTATTGTATTTTTCATTTTCATTTTTTCTAACCACCACAAGAGGAAGAATAAAGAAAGAAAGTAAAAATGCAAATGCGAAGGAGAGAAAGTGAGAAAGAATAAGAAATGTTGTTTACCTGATTAAAACTAGATGAATGAATAAATGAAATAACGGAAGTGTCTGAATTTCATTTGAATTTTTTCGTTTTTTTTTTTTGCTTGTTTTTTATTTCTTAAGAAAAGAAATAAACAAGTTCATCCAGTTGTGAGAGCTCAGTTCAGGTTTCTGGTTAGTGTGAAGGTATCCCTTAGATATCAATACTCCTAGGTCCACTCTGATTGCGCCTGTTTGGGTCATATCTATGGATCAAATAGTTCTGAGATAATGTTCAAGATGATTTTAATCTACTCTTGCCCTTAAAACATTGATATCGCATATAAGTAGGAAGCATTTCCTTGTTTAAAACAATTGTAAACCTTATTGATAAATTGGTCCTTAAACCATTGATATTGTTGTTTGATATATGGTTTCAAGTTTTCCTATCAAATCTAGTCGGCTATTCAGCAGGTCCTCTTTTTTCTTTTGTTTATTATCACTAGGTCTGGTCGTCTGGCAGAGATTAGATGATCTGTTTCTATCTCAAAATTATTATTATTGTTATTATTTCACTCATTTGAAAGTGTATTAAAACCTACCTTACCAGATGGTTTTCCTCTAGTGTTTGCGTGACAGCAAGTCTCCTCAAGTCTCCAGTACTCTTCCCATATTTTGGCCGATCTTAAAAATGTCATAGATTAGATGGTTTCCACTTGTGCTCTTATTTCCAAGTCCTCGTGTCCGTTTACCAATCCTTTGGTGACCGAATCGAGAGCACTGATTATAATTGGTATCACCGTTACTTTCATGTTCCATAGCTTTTTCAGTTACCTAGCAAGGTTCAGGTACTCTTCTTTCTTTTCGCTTTCTTCCAATTTTACTCTGTGGTCAGCGGTGACGGCAAAGTCAACTCACTATTCAGCAGGTTCTTTTCTTTTTGTTGACTATCACTAGGTCTGGTTGTCTGGTCAAAATTAGATGATCTGTTTTTATCTCAAAATCCCGGAGAAGTTTATTGGTCTCATTCTCCTGGATGGATTCTGGGTTGTGCATTTGTTTATATGGTTAAAATTAAATTTCTTGCACAACTCCCAGTGGATTACCCCCCCCCCCAATCATGTCTCATCTTTTACTCTTTTTGTGCTAATTTACTGCATTCCCACTCAGTCATGTCTAGTCTTATAATCTTTTTGTGCTAATTTGCTACATATTCTTTTTGCGCTAATTTGCTGCATTGCGCTATTATTATTATTATTATTATTATTATTATTATTATTATTATTGTTGTTATTATTATTATCAATATCGTTGTTGTTGTTGTTGTTGTAAAATATGAATGGTTACTTGAAACCATATATTTACTTACAAATTATTAGTGTTAGATGGGAATACTTGAAACAATACGACAGTATGCTAATTTTTTGTGTTAAGAATAATTGCATCAAGCTATAAATATTTCCAAAGGATTATTATAATTAAATAGGAATAGTTTCTTGAAACTATATAATTGCCAATCAAAAAAGAAGTAAAAGACTCAATTAGACATTAAGTAGCCTAATAAAGGCTGACATGCAGTAAAACCAATCAACTAACTAACAAATCAACAAAAATTATTCTATTAATGAAAACTTCAGGTGACAAATCAAACATTGATGTGAAGTTTACATCGCAAATGTATAGGATAATGTCAAAACGATTGTACACACAACAAAGTAAAAATATCTTTTTTTTAAGTAGAAAAAGAGAAATTATTTAGTTAAAACGTCAGGTATTGAATCTAATGATAAAGTAAAATAATTAGGTAAAATTAACTGTCTTTATCCAATATGTACTATGATATTCTAATAAGAAATTAATAGCTTTTGATCTAAATGGTATAAAATTTATAAAGTTAAAATATTATTTTAAGTTGTTATTATTTTAAACTTGAAAGATGATGCAAATTAAATATATAATCTGTTAGATAAAGCTAAAACGAAAAGGTTGGAATGTTTTTCTAAACTGTGTATGTATATACCCAACCTCTCCGCCACGAGCTGAAAGCGACACTAGGTCAGTTTTTAAACGGAGTACAGCTGGTTTGAATTCAGTGTTTTACTTCTTCTAGACTTGTTGCAAGGTTAAATTGTCAGTCTACCCAACTATCTATCCATAACTGGAAGGAGAATAGTAGGAGTCATACCCTTTCCAAGACTATTATTACTATTATCACTATGTGAAATGCAAACAATCTCGATCAACATTTGAACTCGGTTGGCCGTGTCCATTGACGATAAAAATTATTGCTACGAACGCCTCCAGAACTGTGTAGCCCAAGAAAAAGGAAAAAAGACAGTATACCTCTTCTAAAATTGCGTTGGTTAAAAAGGATTGGCTTTGGATGTTACCAGGGAGTTGAAATGGCTATAGATATGGACGAAAGGACCTAACACGAGAAAATTGGTCACTAAACAAATAAAGCCGTCACAGCTGATAATCGATTAGCTTCACAACGAGTTCAATAATTTTGATCTATAAATTCGATCTATTCATTTACACGTGAAAAAAGTCACAGATACATTTGAATTGCTATGTACAAAATTGTGTTTTAAAAGAGACCCAGTAAAATCATTTAAAGAGATCTTGTAATTTGCATAGCAGTACGCTTGTATTCTGTTGTCAACAAGCGAATTTTTTTTATTAATCTTACGTTTTTATTTTTATAACTTGTTACATTTATATTCTTTAAATTCAATATTTGACTTCGTCAACATTTTACTGTAGCTTTCTCTCCCTCCCCCCTCTCTCTCTCTCTCTCCTCTCTCTCTCTTTCTTTCTCACGCGAGGACACACACACACACACACACATACATATAAAATAGCAAAAGCGGGATCATTTTTTTCCTGGTCATCTTGTTTGACTCACAATTTTGAATGGTGAAAAATGAGTACAAAATATTGTTTTTTTTTTTTTGTTTTTTTTTTAACAATCTGAGATAGCTAGTTTTTTCTAGGTCTCAGGGTATTGTCTTTTTCTTAAATTTTCGTGTGCGTCTGTAGGTTTGCACTTATACAACAAAAGCTATTTTTCTTCATAGGTGTGTGAACGATCGAACATTACCAGCAGTCGATATTGTTTGCAGCAAATGAAGAAAGGCCAAATGAATTTCTGCTTAAAATCATAACGTGTGCATATACAAAGCGGCTGATGTAGATGTTCGGGAAAATTCCAGAAACTGAAATTCAATTTCGGATCCATCAGAAGATTACCTGCTTCTTTTTAAGGACCCCGAAAATCCGTATTCGGGGTTCACTTTAAAACTTTATAGATTTTCTTCTAATTACTTGTCAACAGGTATGAACAAGAAACATGCACTTTGTCATGATAAGTTACGCCCCTTTTCTTCTAAAGTATGGCGCTATAATCCGTGTTTTTTATGTCAATAAATTCTGGGAAAATATATATCTCCCCAATAACTCATTTTATTTTAGTTTTCTTGCAGGTCTCCGTAGAAAAATGTCTTCCAATGAAAAATCACACTAAAAAAACAAACGGTGAGAATATTCAGATAGAATACGTTTTTATCTAATCAGTCAAATTTATTTATTTCGTATTTTTAATTGATAAAATCCTAGTCACCTGCAGTGAGTGTAAGATCTACGGATGTCAATGTTTCCCTCTAAATTAACGAATAACCTGAATTGTTTTCGCTGTTGCGGGGTCGATAAATGCGTCAATCCCGAAAACGTTTATACTGAAATGATAGACAGCGAACTAAACAAATGACAAGAACAAGTGGGTAAGTTTAAAATGTCTGGTTTTTATTGAGCAAATCGTACACAAAAGGCTTGCATGGGTGTAGAATTGCTGTTGCTGTATAATGTCTGTATCGTCTATGCAGTGTTGAAAGTCGCTGCTATAGAATGTTGTAGACTCGGCTGTCTATAAGTTCTTGGCTACAACGCGTCTAGAAGATCAGCATGGTATCGGGGATGGTCTCGGTGTAGCCGTATGGTCGGGTCGTAGACGTAGCTGGAGACGGTCAAAGATGTGGACGCATCGGTTGCAGAGGCTGGATGATCGATGTCTCGGTTTATTTAGTCCTTGGTTAACCGGGGTTATGTCGATGTGGTCTCGGAGTGCTGACGACAGTATGAACAGAGTTCTCGCTCGTTGACTGGAGTACTGTTGCATGATCTGGTCTATTGCAACAAAAATGCTGGGACAGGTCTGAAAGTGCCTGCTGCTTGGTGTTGCTGGTATTTACTGCTTGGTGATGTCGGAACAGGTGCAGCAGTTGATGCAGGTGTTTACTTAATAATGCAGGTGTCTGCTGTGTTGTTGGGGAGTTTGAGATTGGCTACAGATTCGAACGGAGTCCTCGGACGACAGATTCAGAAGCAAGCCTAGCACGTGTTCGCTTCAGGCAGGATCTACGGTAGAAAAAGGATCACTGCAAGTTAGCACGTGGGTGCTTCGGGCCGTGATCTGGTGCATGGTTGGCTTCCAGGTAGAATCTACTGCGAAGAAACGAGAGCACTACGAGTTAACACAAGAGCGCTCAGGTTGTGGATTGTTCTACCACGAATAAACAGGATTACGAGCGGGCTCGAACGTTCTGCCTTAACAGTTCAACCGCGTTTAAGCGGAATCGCCGAAGCTAAAACATTTTAGCTATCAAAACTGCAGTTAAACGGGATCGCAGGCAAACGTTGAATTTCAGTCGAAACGGCCGGCACAGGGTAGGAATCAAGTGAGTTGACCGGTTCATGCAAAGATCATACAACACTTTGATCCTAGGCCCCATGGCCTCGAACAGGCGGTATTTGACTCTGCCTCCCTCCAGATTTTAGAAAAAGAGACTGGTGCCCTGCTGGATTTATGTTTGTCATCGTCTCAAAGTGCAATGCAAGCCAGATGAGGCAGATGGACTTGAACTCACTAGATGAACAGGCAAATTTTCTGGGTGAGTTGGCTGCATTTTAAAAAAGAAGGAGAAGCAGTGTATCAAAAGGGTTTCAGTTGTGAAAATTCTCGATTTGTCAGACAAGAAGTGTCCCTTTTTTGCAAAACCAATTTAAACCTGATTTGTAGTACATATAATATGAACATATTTTGGAGATTCATCCAAGAACATTATTTCTGATGACAAGTTGTTTATGTGTACGTAAATGAAAACGAGAGTACATGTTAAGATACATATTTTTGTCTCTTTTTTATTTCATACAATTTTGTATGTATAGAAATGTCAATTTTAGTGTCTTCGTTTTCCTTCTCCCCACTGATGACTGTCATATAACTTCACAGCCCAGACACACTAAACATTAAAACTTCAGAAAAGTTCTGCGTTGGCTCCGAAACAAGTAATTAATTTTTGACTCCTGAATAAAGGAACGGGTTCTTTGAACTCGAGAAGTCACAATTAAAACGTTAGAGCCGAATTTGGGTGAATATTTTTGTCAAATTCAATAAAGATTAAGAGAGAATTAATTTATCCATATTTCCATACAGAGAATAAACTATGTCTAGATAGAAGGAGGTTTTTGTAGAGGGAGTGTTTTGTTTTGGTTGAAGACGGGGGCTGTTGTGGGGGCTGATAAGGATGTCGACTCCACAAAGTTACGATAAGAAATGTGATAACAACTAAGACAATGAGGAGACAAACACGAAGAAGTAGATTTCAACGAAACGTTAATTCTATTTTTATACCCCCCCCCAAAAAAAAAGTGCTAAAAAGCAAAAAAATCTGGAAGCGTTTTATTGGTTGAGTATGGTCTGGATTGGTATCGGTTTGTACAGGTCAGAATCGTCTCGTGACTGAAGCGACAGTTGTCTGGTGGACAGGCAGGTTAGGATCGTCTGACGACTGGAAGGATGGTTTTCTGTGTTCTATTAGTGATAGCAATCTCTTCTGATTTATCGTACAAACAAAATAATGGCAATTCTAATTAACAGGACAGGAGAGCACTCAAAAGATGTTGCTGGGGCCGAGATTTTTTCCAAAATAAAAGAATGCGTCTCAGCGCATAGGCTCCGCGTACGGTGAAATGTTGATAGAATTTCTCACTAAAAATAAAATCAAAATAATTTTTCGATCTATCTATGGCCTTCGTGGTAAATAAAATGAACAAAGACCAAAGTTCATCTGATTTGAGGAAGGGAGAACTATGAAAGACGAGACTCTTTCGAGGTTCAGATATAGAGGAATGCTCGAACATTGCCGACGACATCTGCAGCATTCAATATTACACAAAACTCATCTCAACCTTCTAAATGCGGCATTTGATGGAAGCCGCGTGACCAGAGAATCACATACATTCGACTTCTTCAACGCCAGCGTTCACCTTTCCTATCGAGATAAACTTTAGTTGACCGCGTAAGTCTGTAACTCACCGTTACCAACACAAATATTGGAACATTTTTATATCTCGATTTTACTCCCATACAACACACACTAAAATTCCTGAAATTAATTAATTCCTATCAACCGAACATTTTACTTCTCAATTTCACACTCATTATCTCATTCACCAACACAATTGTTTGAACGTTTTGTTTCCTTCTTTTTGTTTGTTAACACAGTTGTTAAATTTTTCATGTCTTCTAGTTTGATTTGCAACTTAGTGTTTTGTTCTTTCCTAGCAGCCATACGCTTGATATAACATCTGGTAGCACTGGAAGGTGAGGATCGTCTCAGGAATGGAACGATGATTTCGCAGTTGTAAAAAGACTTTCAATTGTGCTTGTCCTAATAAGGACAGTTTTGTATGTCGTGTTCAGGCGGCCAGAAGATGACTAGGTCGGCAGGATTGTGTCAGGGGAGGAAGAACTGGTTCAACTGTGGGCGGGAAGATTGTCTAGGAAACGGGTGCAGGTTGAAACGTCGTCAGGTTCGACAGCAGGCTGGAACATCGTCCGGGATAGCGACAGGCTGGTGCGTCGTCAGGAAGAGGTTGAGTAAAGCTGCTAGTCTGAACGAAGTCTGCAGAGGGCAGATTTAGCTGGAAGCTTAGCACGTGTTCACTCCAAAGTAGGATCAACTGGCGAAGCAGGATTCGCTGCAAGCTAGCACGTGTGCACTTCAGCCGTGATCTTTCAAGTGTTTAGCTGCCGGGTAGAATCAAACTGCAGTGGAAACGGGATCGCTACGAGCTAATACGAGCGCGCCTTTGACAATGAACCTGAACGTTTTAGACCACCAAGCTGGATCGACCACAGTTAAGTGGGATCAAGAGCAGGCTAAGACATTCAAACTCCAGAGCAGAGTCGACCGCGAAAACGGAATCGCAGACAGCGAGAAACTTTTCAGGTACCAGGCTTGGATCGACCGAAGAAACGGAATATCAAGCGAGCGTGAAAGTCACCTCAGAAACTCGGCGCAGGAAAAAGGAGTCGAGTGAGTCAACGAAATGCAAGGTCTGCTACACTCTGAACCTACGCCCTAGCCACCCAGCAGGCTTTTGTGGAAACAGATTTCTTTTATCTAAGGGAGGACAGACATATAAATGATTTCGGTGGCAAATATCTTGTGTTGTCAAAATCTCTCTTTTGAATATAAGTGATAATGAAATAATATCTTGTCATAACACTGAGAGAGGCTTTTAAATGCTCCGTATTTATTCAAAGATTATAACCTAATTCAAATTGTGGAGGTGCCCGTGGTGTAATTGTTATCGTCGTAGGAAATGAACACGGCGACACGAGTTCAAATCCTGGACTAAACTGATTGTATTTCACATAGCACTAATACCCTTGGGAAAGGTATGAATCCAATTATTATCCCTCCAGCTATGGGTAAATAGTAGGACAGACTAGGTTCTTCAGCCTTGGTGAGGCAACTAGTCTAGGAGAAGGAAAACTCTGAATTGAAACCTGTTAAACTCCGCTTAAAATTGACCTTGTGTCATATCCTGCCCGAGCGGAGGGGTTGGTAAATAGGATAACCTAATTCAAAGATGATCTGCCGGGTTAATTCTTATCAAAAATAGTCCTTGTATTGATACAGAAATTAACTCGTCACGTAGGGGCGACTTTATCAGCCTTCTCGTTTCCGATAAGGGTGAAAGAAAAAAAAAACATCGTTAGCTGACATCACATGTGACTCTGCGTTTTCAATGAGGAATATTTGATTTGAGTAGCCGGTATTTTATGTCTAGGCCCTCCTCCTAGATAATTGATCGTATCAATTAGAAATAATAATCCTTTCGAAGGTTATTTGTGGAAATAACTCTCCTAACTTATCTGGTCTGTTGGACAGGTGGTGTGGGGGTGTTGTCGAGAGTCTGCAGTGCCGGGGCTGTACTGTCTTGTCTCTCTATAAAGCAGGTTTAGTTCGATCAATTGCGATGGTATCAGTGGTATTACCGCACTTGATCGTAAGGTGCTTGTCGAAACGGCGAAGAACCTTGAAGAGGTCTTGGTATGCGGGTTTCACAGCGTTGTTCCTGATGAAAATGTACTCAAAAATCATGCAATTGTTAAGGGATGTAAGAATTCCTGCTGTCGTGGAGATATTGTGTGCCATTTTGTAGCGGAGTTCCTGGATGAAAGGTGTTGTTGGAACCGGACACGTATCGGAAGAGACATCAAAGCACTGTGCCAGAAGCGATAAAGGTGTACCAAAAACAAGTTCTGCGGGTGAACAACCCAAGTCCTCTTTTATGGTATTCTTCCAGGCGGGAAGAATCGGAAGTTGGTCATCAACCCAGTTGGAGGTGTCGTATGGTCATGGAAGTTCTTAAAGATCGGTAGAATCTCTCAGCGAGTCCATTGGCGCTGGGATGGTAGGCTGTCATCCTAATCTCCTTGACGCCGAGCAAGTTGGTAGATTCCTGGAAAAAAGACGACTGAAATTGTGCCCCTCGATTGGTTGTAATAACCTGAGGAGTACTTAAATTTCGATCCACACCCTCAGGATCGTCTTGGAGACGGTGTTTGCGGATATGTCCTTGATTGTTACGGCAGTCGGCTATCGGGAGAAACAGCCGACAATCGTCAGAAGGTACTGGTAATCCTGACACATCGGTAGCAGTCCCACAAGGTCAAGGTGTATGTGTAAGAACCGTGCATCAGGTTTACTGAATATACCGACCGGGGATTTTGTGTGCCGATATACTTTGTACTCCCGCATTCCAAGCACGTCGAAACCTAATCTCGGGTTTCTGCATTCCTGTTCGTTCAAACGAAACGACCAGCAATAAGCTTAACTGTAACTAGTTTACTCAAGTGTGACAGCCCGTGTACATGTGTGAACACATGTTTTCGAAATGTAAGGGGAATGTAAGGCTGACGTCGCAGTACAGAGTGTTATTGCTGAAGGGTGATGGGAACTCTTGGACTTCAAGGACGTGTTCGTGAACACGTCTTGTAGCGTTGAATCGGGTTTTTTATTTGGCTGCTATCAAATCCTGACTCAGTACGTCGGCCTCGAGGGAATTCATCTTCGTTCAGAATAACGTATTTGCAACTGCATTATCTTTCCCTTTTACATGACGGATATCAGTTGAAAACTGTGACAGGTAGTCGAGGTGTCTGATCTCACGGGATGTGTACTTGTCAGGGTTAGTACTCATTAGGGTCGTCAGAGGTTTGTGTTCAGTGAAGATGGTAAAATCTTTACCTTTCTGGAGGTGCCCAAAATGCTTAATGGCTAAATAAATCGCTAACTGTTCGCGGGAGAAAGTGCTATATCTCGTCTTGGCTGGTAAAGTTTAGCCGAAAAGAACGCAACGGGTTTATGTTGGGAATTTAATTCTGGCTCAGCTACTGCGTCAACTCCCGTGTCCGATGCGTCGGTTGTCTGAGATAACGGGTTCGGGGATCGTGGTTGATGAACGAAGTTGGATAGTACAGTTTTTGCCGCCTGAAACGCAAGCAAGGTGTCGCCTTACAACGTGATGACTGTTCTTTCTCTGCAGCAGGTTCGTTAGAGGCTGGAGGATGGTGAAACAATTCGGTATGAATCGTCGGTAGAAGTTGATCATAGCGATGAAACATCGTTTTATCGATGTCGGCATTGGAAAGTCCTAGATAGAGCTGACTTTGGCCGGTAAAGGAGAGATCCCATTGGCGTCGGCGTGATACCCGAGAGAATTGATGCTGGGGACACCGAAGACACACTTGTCCTGGTTTAACTTTAGACCGTACTGGGAAAGTCTTTGGAACACTTCATGTTGGTGCTGCTTATAGGAACTAACGTTTCAACTGCTTACCAGGATGTCTTCGATATACGCGTACACGTACGGTAGACCGCAATAAACTTCATCTGTCAGTAGTTTGAATGTTTGGGCAGCAATTCGTAAACCGAATGGCATTTTTACGAACTCGTATAAGCCAAACGGTGTCTTAACTGCTGTCTTTTGTCCTCAGGAACCACAGAGATTTGATGATATGCTTTCGTCAGGTCGATTTTAGAAAACATGTGGGTACCTTGTAGTCCTAACGCGAAATCGTGGATATGAGGGATATGGTAACGGTGCGGAACGGTTGATATCTTTAATTTTCTATAATCAAAGCATATCCAATATTCTGTGCCGCCAGGTTTGGGGACCATGTGCAGTGGAGAAGCGTAGGGATCGTCGGAAGGGCGTATGATGCCGTCTTTCAGCATCTCGTTGAACTGCTTCTTGGCACTTTATGTGGCGCGAGTTATCGTTGGTGGGAGTGTGCGGGTTGACTATTCGTCTTGAGTTTGGTGATTATCTGAAACACTGCCCTTGAATGGTTGTGTAATGTACACATACTGATTCAGGATATCCACATACTCTTGACAGTAGCAAGTTGCGACTCTGATTCTCTTGGTGCTGTGACATGGAGGGGTTTCGATAAGGCAGGTTATTGTCACAGATTTATTCATTTTTTGTGCAGCCTTAAGTATTTCGTATTTAATTTCCAAAAGATAAAATTCACAATAAAACGAATAAGAAAAAAGAAAAGAATTTGGACACTTGAAAAATAAGAGGAGCGTTCTGAAAGTAACGCTTTATATTTATTTCTACAGAAACTACAAATACAGGCAGTACGATGAATAGAGCAATTTTCGACTACATTACACTGTTTTTACATAGCCACCACAATAGGTTATGCATTCTTCTCAGAAATGAATAATTTCTACAAGTTTTCGCGTTATATCAGTAAAATTCTGCACTCAGTGGAGGCAGCCTACTTTTACGCTGAATTGATGACAACGTGGTTATCAGGAAAATGTTGTCCGCGTAGTCCATTTTTCATCTGCCCGAGCTGATAGAGGAACTTTTCATTTCGGTCGCTTGGTTGAGTTTTTATGGTATATTAACCCTTGTAGGTTATCTAATACCAAATTCTGTTTATACATATCTTAAATACATATGATTTGTAATAAATAGTTTGTAGATAACATTTTTAAACAAGCCAGGGCTCATAGTTAAATGACTCCCAGTATTTCTCCCAAACACGAATAATTCAATTCAATATCAATCATGTTAAATGGCTTCAAGTATTTCTTTCTAACATTTGCAATTTAATTTAACATCAGTTATTTGTTTGCACACAGAGGGTCATACAAATATGATTTGTAAGTGAATAGTTTTTTTGGCAATTTTATTTTTAAAATGCTATAAACTAATTTATTTGTGCACAATTAACTATTTCATTATTTACACGCAGTTAAGTTGTTTCAATAATTCTATTCAACGCAATACACTTTTTTTTGCATACAGTGAAATAGTTCCAAGAATAGTTATGTAATACTAATAATTCAATTTTTGATTGTAGTTAAAGGGTTTTAAGTATTGCCATTCAACATTAACAATTATATTCATTACTCATTTGTTTGCTAACCCAGTTGGCTGGGGTAGTAGAATACACCGACTGCATCACTGCAGAGGGGTAAGACTCCCCCAATGAGTGTCCTGGATATAACATTAAACAATCTGTTTACGAGACTCCAGCCTTGGAGATTTGGGGAATGTGGAGTACCCCTTCATTGCCATTGCTCCCAGGTCAATTCTGGCCCAGAGTAGTAGCACCTCATAGGATGCTACCACTATCTACGGGTCAAATAGAACAAACTATATGTGCAAACAAATGACGGATGTTAAATTGTGACTGTTATATAGCAAAACTTGAAACTATTTAACTGTGTACAAAAAAGAATGTTGACAACAAAATTGGGTTTTCAAGTCGTGTATATTTGATATATATTTATAAAGAGGATTTTGTATTAAATAACCTATAATGGTTGATATACCATAAAACCAAACCAAACCAAACTTAATCATTTGTTTGCACTTTGTAAAATGGTTTCAAGCATTTCTTTGTAACACTAACAATTCAATGACCAGCCAGTAATTTTTTGCACGTAGTTAAAGGATCAAACAGTTCTATTGGATCTATAGATAGAACCCTATCAGGTATTACCATTCGGGTTCAGAGTAATGAAGGGGTACTCCACATTCCCTAAAGCTCTTTAACTGGACTCTCATCATTAAATGGTTTAGTATCATATCCAGGACACTCGTTGTGGTGAGGTCTTACTCCTCTGCAGAGATGCAGTCGGTGTATTCTACAGCCCCAGCCGACTGGGCTGTTTTCATTTTGCTGCGTTCAAAGAAGTTTATCACATTGTTGTCTGTACTGTTGAATCGTAAACGTTTTGCCAGCCTCGATGAATATGTGGGGTTTAAAGGGTTTTAGGAAATGTCAGTGGCTAAGGGCAAGGCTGTGTTGCCGTAAGTTATCTGACTCCATATTTTGGTTATATTATTTTACCCCACGTTGACTGGCCCGTGCAATGCCTTGCCCAAAGAAGGTCCATAAGAAATATACAAAAGGAAAAGATAGGAACAGATAGGAGACGAAAACATTTCTTTCATACTTTCCTTTATTTACTTGGTGAATGGACTAACCAACGCTACGTCCCAAAACATAGCGTGGTGTCCAAAACACCAGATAGTGAAATCGGTGTTGTCGGTTCGACGTCACTACCCGAAAAGGAGGTCGGTTCACAGAAAACCTGAGTATTTATCTCTCTTCACCGGCTCCAAATTCGCCACTCCAAAATCCTTCTAATTTTGGCGCGGCTGCTTCCCATTGGCTACTTTACATTTTATTATTTTTCTTTTTTCTGATTTTAAACCGGATGGATGCGTGGAGCCTTATGCGTGGCGACGCGTTTATACATTTTGTATCTGGCAGCCGACGAGTCAATATCCGGTTGGGAGTTTTACTGTTAATTCCTAAATCCCCACAAATATCAATGGGTGTAAATTTTCTGCTTGGGTGAATTTAGCAACACACATTTAGTTTCAGGTCAAACATCATTTAACCCAACTGTCGCTCAGATGGAAAAAAACAAGAAATTATGAATTGTTAGCTGTAAGGCTTAATTTCATCTACCATCTCTCTCTCTCTCTCTCTCTCTGATATGCAGGAGAATCCGTTAAAATTGGTGTCATTACTCTTATGAGTGAAAATACAATGGCAATAGTAGGTGAAAAATATCCCATTCTGGTAAATTACAAATGTTTTATAAGAGCGTAATACTTGCATTCACCATCCAGATAAGAGTAATCTTCTTTTATTTATGTAATTTTTATTTATTATATTTTTTACTAAACAGGTACATCATAGCTCCCTAAATTATATATCAACAATTAAACATAAGTCACTATTTTCTTAGTGGTTGAAGAAGCGAAAGACAACTGAAGGAATATAGTGGGTATATGAATTGTTGGGAGTTCAAAGTATTTTTCAGTAAAAAAAAAATAATGAGTATAATGACCAAAATTTAGTTTTATTTGGATGGTAAATGTAAGTATTTAATTTCTTTATTATTTGTTTATTACCTCAGATATTACCTCGGTCGGATATTCAGGAAAAGTCCTGATAGTGTTTCCTATTCGTAAACTCGCGCTATCCAATGCAATTGTTTTCTTTTTTTTTTTTTTTTTTTTTTTTTTTTTGAGAAGGACTGAAGGAAGAGCAACAGTTTACTATTCTAATTACAGAGTAGCCGGTTATAAAGGTTTTTGTTTTGTTTTGTTTTGATTCACCCACCTTGAGTGTGGCAGAAAGGGATGGGGCTGCTCTTATTGGCTTCGGACTGACCGAACAGAAAGAAAGAAGAAACGAGAGAAAACGAAAAAAAAAAAAAAAAAAGACAAAGAAAAGATTAAAACAAAAGAAAAAAGCAGAAAAGGTCTCCGACCAAGCTACAAATTTTCCCCACAGACAACATGAACTACGAAGTATTTAGCTTTATTGGAGAGAGAGAGAGAGAGAGAGAGCGAGAGAGAGAGAGAGAGAGAGAGAGAGAGAGATGAGTCACATACAAAGGAGCCGATTTCTGCAACTTACAGAGAACTAAGTGATATCTCTTTTTTTGCGAATATTTTTAATATTACCTTTGTTTTATGTATATTTTGTTGATGAATGATTTTCTGCATAAGGACCTTTATGCAGCCCTAGCTGTAACCTGTTTTTGTCTGCTTTATAGAATAAAACATTAGTAACTTGTGGAATAAGTGTCTCGTTTGTTTTTCTAGTTCCGACTTATTTTTAGCAAAGGGACCTTTTTTGTTTTGATAATTTGTTTTAAAGTCGGATTTTGGTAATGACCCTCAAAATTTTGATATCTACAATGATATTGTGCTCACTGTAGTTGTTGCATTGGAAATAAATAGAAAGCATAACTTTCAGATCATCTCTTGTATCGACTTGAAATGGAAAATCTTTCTGTGACAATTGAGAGGTTTATTGTTTGTTTGTTAACCGATGAAAAAGAAAAGGAAAAGATCTGGAAACTGGAAACTGTAAATTGTAGAAATCAATTTAGCTCTAATTCTTCAAGAATCAGCGAATAACGTTTTAGTTCATTTCTGTAGAAATTTCTTATTTGAATGAAACGGTCATGCATTGCATCAAGAAGATGGCTATTATAGTTAAAGTTGAGAAACACAGGTACTACAAAAGTATATAATACAACCATCTTTCCACATTTGTGGGGTCAGAGGTATAGGACTCTCCAATGAAAGTGGAAAGACTACCAATATTTCTTGCATCTGCCTTCACAATCCTTTAGTACAGTTTACCGTATTTAACACACAAAGGAATAAAACATTAACAACAGTATTATAAATTTGAAATTTCAATTAGAAAATATTTCATTAAAATGCCCTTGAAGTTAATATTTTTATTACATCGCCCACTGCTGTTTTCAATTTCCTTCATAAATTTGCCGTTGAGTTTTTTAGCCAACAAGTTGCCACGTGATCAGTTCTATAAATAGACATATTGACAGTTATAAACAGATCAGATCAGATAAAAATAGAAACACCTTTTCTGACTAGTCATCTAGGTCGCAAGGACAGCAGTCGATTGTTGGTCACAGCTGAGGGGAAAAACTGGACAAGCGGATTAGGCAGAGAGAAAATGACATGAAAGAGGCACGGGAGGAGGATAGGAGGGAGGGAATATGTCACAATACGTGCCATATATAGATATAAAGAGTGTCGGGAGGAAAAGGTTTCGTCTATTTTCGTGGTTAATCGGTCACACCCCACACCCACACATTATATATATATATATTTCTTCTGACACAACAAACTTTTTCTTTTTTATCGGGTTGGATGTGTGGCTTCGGTAGTTTTCCATTCCCCTTGTTGGGCAAAGGAAAAGTATTTTTTCTCAAACAATATAGATTTTACACAAAATTTATTCAAATTAAGTTCTAATTACTAATTAAAAATTATTTAGGTTTAGTAAAATTAAAAATCGAGAAAATTGTCGATGAAAATGTTCATATGTGAATTATTAGGCTACACAGTGGAACTTTTCAAACACAAATATCTAAAGTTGATTAAAAGAAATTCTATCAAAGTTTTATGTACTCTTTCTTCTTACTCATGACAAATAATTCAACGATAAAATCAGATTTTATATAAGGTTGGGAATCAAATTTTATATTAGGTTGGGAATGTTATTTCTCATGTTTTGAAAAATTTTGAAAGATGCTTATTCAAGTAATTGGGATCTCTACATACTTTTGACGAAAAAGTAATGCGACGGGTAAAATAAAAACGTATGAAAATAATTTAAAGCAACATATGTTTCTATCATTCGGAGGAAGAATGTTTGGTGAAAATTCTGATATAAAATTTGTTTTCGAACCAATGATTGTTGGAGAAGTTATAACAGCTTAATGCTTACTCTGTGGGGAGAGTAAACTTTGGGACGTAATATTTAAAAAAAAAATTTTTTTCGAAAAAATAATTCAGCAATTCTCGTATTAGTCAAAAATTTCTAAAAGGTAGAAAAATTCAGTAATTCTAGTACTTAGAAAGGAAAAAAATCAATTATAATCCATGAAGCTTTTTTCTCCTAAAACTCACAAGCTGAAAATTAGCACAAAATGTATATATATATATATATATATATATATATATATATATATATATATATATATATATATATATATATAGGTAGATAGATATGAATTTGGCGGTTGAAGAGGAAGCCAATCTTATGAAAGCTACTCATTTTTTAATATTTGATCGTGAAGAAAACCTTGTCAACTTTCGAACTTCTTTATAAAATGGTCTAAGAGGACGGTATGTGTGTGTGTGTGTGTGTGTGTGTGTGTGTGTGTGTGTGTGTGTGTGTGTGTGTGTGTGTGTGTGTGTGTGAGAGAGACAGGGCAGGATTGCACAAACGTAAGTATGTGTGACACACACACACACACACACACACACATATATATATGCGTGTGTGTGTATATATATATATGTATATATATATATACAAAGAGAGAGAGAGAGAGAGAGAGAGAAAGTCAGTGACAGAGACAGAGAGAATTCATCATAGTTAATTTTCCCATGTTTAGAAGAGGAGATTTTTTGTTGATTGAGCAGTATTGTCTCCTGATCTTAATCTCACATAGCCTATGCCAAAAAGTATATTTTGTCGTTTTAATCTAAAGTGACACGACAAACACACAAATAGGAGTATAAATTATACATATTGTCATATTGTGTTTTATATATAATTATGTATTTACTCCGCCCCACTTCTACACGAGCAAGACGTGACACAGGAATATTTTTTAAGCGAAGTAAAGCTGCTCTAAATTCAATTTTTTCTTCTCCTAGAATGAGAGCCTAACCAAGGCTGAAAAACCCAATGTGCTCGACTATTAATCCATTGTTGGCGGGGGACTCAATCTTTTCCCAAGAGCATTAACTTGAAATGAAATACATCAGCCTAGTCTAGGATTTGAATTCGACTTGCCGATTTCATTTCCAACGATGATAACCATGATACTAAGTGTGCCTCTGTATCTTAAAAGTTGATGACTAGGTATGTATATGTATTTGTGTGAGTATTTATTGGTCAAGCAAACTGGTCTTCAAAAAAAGTGAAAATTCCCATTATAATAACACAAGATATCAACCCACAGTAAATACATGAATGGATATCATTTAAAAAATGACACGCCGAAAATTTATTCGTGCCTGTGATTTTTTTCACGGGTAAGAATAAAGTGGATTATTTACTTTCCCCCACTCTCTTTCTCGGTATTTTTTCTATCTCTTTCTCTCCTTCATGTTCTTCTTTTTCTGCCCTACAACTTTCTGTATCACTTCCAGTATTTTCCTCATTCTTTCAATTCCTCTTTTTTTTCAAATATGTTTTCTCTCCGCTTTCTTTATCAACTGCTTTATTTCCTCCCTTCTGTTGGAATTACCAACCCTAATCTACTGTGAGATCACTTGTCTTTGTTTACTGTGGGATTATCTTATCCGGATGTACGCTAGATGGTAGGTTCATCCGTTTCTATAGCGCTACATCAAGGTATTTTTAAGTAAAGGCGCTAAAGTCTTGCTCCTTCTAATTCAACGGACCACGAAAAAGGGTGTATATTTCAAACTGTCTCGGAGACAGTTTCCCAGGGAAATGGGATGATTGCATACACACATGTACAAATATATCTATTTCATATATAATCAATGGACAACAAGAAGTAAGGAATTATTACTCAGTATTATTTCTTTTTTTTATATACACCTCGTTCTTGTATGCAGACACATACATATGCAAGAGCCCCTCCACCACCACTGCATACATACATACTATGTATCTCTTTCATTTTTATTTCCACGGCAATAGAACTTGTTATGTGAGTTATTTCCGCATTTCTTCTCAACTTGCAACAACAAAATATTGTAGCATTCTTTCTTTCCTTCTTTCTGTTTACTAGAGTGATCTGAACAGATCTTAGCTGACTGATACCCTTGGGCTATCAGCCTGGCTCCCCAAAACCCTAAACAAGCTGAAGTACCGGTCTATGCGTAAACAATCTCATTATTTATGACATGAATTATTCAAAAGGAGGAAGAAGAGACAACTACAACAATGAAAGGAAAATTGGAGGCGCAAGTGGTGTAATGGTTATCAACGTAGAGGATGAACACAGCGACACGATGTAACACTATGTAGGTGGTCCGCCAAGCAGACGATTCCTTTGTCTGTTTTGACGCGAAACCAGACAAAGGGTTTTGGACTCAAGATCTCGGGTGACCGGAAGTAGGAAAGGAACGCCGGTCAGTGAGTTGGACAAAGGAGCTCGAAGGAGGCAGTTGGCGAAGGGTGACGCGAGTGACCAGTCGACACCGGAGCAGAGAGACTGGTCGGATGAGATGAGGTCCAGAGCAGTGAGGGAAGACGAGTCAAGATGAGTTGGCATTCCAGTAGCGTTGTCGAATTTTCGCTGGAAATCCACGCTATATATGCTAACAGGAACGCAGAGTGTTGCATAACTCCTTGTCTTGCACTTTGAGTTAACCCCAAGCATATTGTTCGTTTGTTCTT
The DNA here is from genome assembly GCA_963585895.1 of Sepioteuthis lessoniana. Taxonomy (NCBI): domain Eukaryota; kingdom Metazoa; phylum Mollusca; class Cephalopoda; order Myopsida; family Loliginidae; genus Sepioteuthis; species Sepioteuthis lessoniana. The sequence continues at coordinate 51,720,763 of OY757915.1, forward strand.
TTTTCTCCCGCTCCCTCGATTGTATTTCTTGTAAAGAAATGTGCGATGCCCCTATCGGAACCACTAGTTAATCACCGGCCGAGAAGTGAAATGGTTCGAAGAAGTGATGTAACGTGGGGGCCGAGGCGGTATCGTCACAATGGCGCCGTTGACCAGGAAGAAAAAAAAACCTGATGAAAAAAGAATAAGAAAGGATCGAGGGATGGAGGAATCTCGGAGCGAACGGACGAAGAAAAACGGAAAAAAAATGCAATAATGACCCTGCCAGCAGCGAGAAAAGAAAAGAAGAAAGGAAAAAGAAAACAAAAGAAACAAAGAGAAAGAAGAGAAAGAGTAAAAAAAAAAAAGAAAAGTAAAGAGAGAAACTTACAAAGGTAATATGTCCACTATCACCCTCCATTCAATTTCTGCATTCGGTTATATAAAGAAAAAAGTTGTTTTTTTTTATTTGTAAGGAATTTTAAAATGTAGAAAGAAGAAAAAAAAAAACGCTAAGTAATCTATTTCGTTTTTGTGGGTGCTTATGTGAGTTTTTACCCTGTTATAACTGCTGATTTTTTTGTTGTATTTTTGTTAGAAGGAAAAGAAAGAATTTATTCCCCTACCCTCCTCCCACACTTATCTTGACCGCTAGAATTCAAATGTTTTTTTTGCGTAGCAGTTTCCATAGTATTATTATCCTTAAGTTATAGGACCAGTGGCTTAAAGAAAAAAAAAATATTGTCCCATCTTAGAAGTTTTAAAGTGTTCTTTTTATGTTAGAGAGGTAATGGATCACCGATTAAAAAAAAATTGCTGTAAGGCTCACTGAAAAAAAAATAGTGGTGTTAGTTTTAAACCATAGAGAAAAGAAAATGAAAAAGAAATTAAAAAAAAAAATGGATGGGACGAGAGAGAGAGAGAGAGAGAGAGAGAGAGAGAGAATGAGATTGCTAAGATAGTTTAAAACCGACTGGTTAATGTAGAACCGTTCCGAGTGCAGAAGGTGAATGGAGAACTACCACAAAAAAAAAAAAAAAAAAAATGGAAAATGAAAAAAAATGGCGGAAAATTTAGACAAAAGAAAAAAAAAGAGAAGGAAGAACAGATAAAGAAATGAAAAAAAAAAAGAGAAAAAAGAAAAGGAGGAATGAATGGAAGAACAAAAAAATGAATAGAACGGAGAAAAAAGAAAGAGAAACAAAGGAATTAAAAAGGACAGAGATGAAGAGTATAGGACTTTACACTCCTATAAATTATTTTGGACGGTATGCCACTTGTTCCCACAAAGATGGCGGACGCTCACATATTCAGTCTCGGGCAACCATTGGCCAGGAAGACCACGTGACATGCTTAAAACTACGTCCGCGCGTAAATTCAAGTCCTGCGTTCAGAGCCACCTACAAGACGCGTATTTTCTATAAATACGTCGTCTTTAAACACCCTTGTTATCTTTTACTAAATTTATTCGCAGTTGCAACACACTCCCTCCAGCGTGAATCAACAGGAGAACGAAGCAACAACATGGATGGGCCTTGCAGACATTCAAAATATACATTGACTATGAGATGCTTTCCAGTCTCAGAGAAACTGCCCGTTTCTAATCATAAAAAAGGACATTTTAAATATGTAATCCTTTTATAGCTTAGTTGTGTAAGACACACACACAAACTCACACATATACACACACTATTATTTTGTTAGTAGAATTAGAAATATTTTTATGTATCAATGTAAGTTTTATTATTATAGTATATAAATTTGTTTTTGTTCGTCGCCTTGTTTTAAATGTTCATTTTGTCCGCGCCGTTTTACAACCTTTATTTGTTTTATATCTTTTACTCATTTGTTGCATTGGCTTCCTGCAGTTACTACTTTTTCCATGTGTCTATATTATGCCTTATTCCACCTTTAAACTAAACAACCTATATCAAACTACAACATAAAAACGTGGGGAAGCATAACTACTAAACCTTATTCTAAATATATCAAACTCAACGTAAAATTGTCGGGTACCATAAATACAATATCACCCCTACAAGAGAAAAAGAAGACAAATGAAAAAGACAGAGAATGAAAGGAGAAAGAAAGAGAGATTGCTGAGGTAAGGAATTTTTGTCACTGCATCCATGCCTGTCTCAGTTCTAAAAAGAATAAGTAAACTTTGGATTTTAAAAAGAAAAGAAAGTTTTCGCTTTTTTTTTTTTTTTTTTTTTTTTTTTTTTTGTCGATTTAAAAAAAACCGTTGAAAGCAAACGCTATCACCCCCACACAACCCTGATAGAGGGAGGAAGTCGAGGTGGACAAGAGAGAGGGAAAGAATGAAGCTAAGAGAAATGGTGGAAGGGGGCAGAGGTCTCAAGAGATAGACAAAGGTTTGAAGGTAGATGCGAGACAGATAATGGGTGAGTGACAGAGATTCCTTTGGCAATTGAAGTTGTTTTATTTTTATTTGTTTTTTTGTTGTTGTAATTTTTTTTTGTTGTTTAGTTAGTGTGGATTTTTTTGTTATCTTTTTTTTGTTAGACTTTACCTTGTTTTTTGTTAATTTTGGGGGATTGAGCCTGCCTTGTCATTTGCTTTGTTCTTTATTGTTGTTTGTTGTTGTTTTTTTTTTGTTGTTGTTTGTTTTTATTTTTTATTTTTTCCTTCATGGATTTTCTGGGTTTTTTTTCCTTCACGGATTTTCTGTTTTTTTTTTGTAAGTTTAATTGCTTTTGGCTCTTCTTTACTTCGTCTAGTCATGTCCCCCTTGGTAATTGGTTGCACAGTGCCTCCGTTTCGAGGACGGGTATCGAAGGGTAGTAAGTTATACAATTGATGATTTGGGAAAGCGAGTGGCCTGATTGACAAGATTTGATGAACATGGTACTTTGAAGAGACGGTTGACTACGGGGTTGGGAGGACGATGCCTGGACGCAGGGGGGTCCGGTTGCTCCCCCCCTGACTGGTCATGGCTGGACGATTTGGGAGATGGTGTCAATCGCTTTGTCTTTTTTATTCTTTGAAAATCCATGGAGATTGCTGGCAAGGTGCTGGAATGGCGAAAAGTTCCTTGCTCAACTGTTACTAGGTTGGAATTACAGGGCCAGGGGCCACATATACTGTGAACCCCCATGAGGGTTTCCCCGATGCAACACATAAACAACTGCTGAGATTGATGATGCTCAAAATTTCAGGGAGCCCTCTGGGTGTGGAATATTGCTGAGGGTAATATGAAAGATGGAGGTGATTTGAAAGTCCTCCAAGGTTCCGGAGATGGAGTATTGTTTGGAGTAGAACGCGAAATAGAGGTGTTTAAAGTCCTCTGAGATAAAATGTAGCTGCAAGGAGGTGAGGGTCGGATATGTTTAGGCCCTGGGGGTGTTTAGGTCCTGACATAGCATTTGGCTAACCACCGAGACCATAATGCCCTTGACCCGTAAAGAGAAATGGTTAGCAGTCCTCTGAAGTGGAAAGAAAGAAAAATATGAAAATCACTTTTTGATTACGAGACAATCTTACTTACAGATTTTTTTTAAATATCCGCTATGCGACACACTCCGTCTTTTGTACAATTTGATACCTCGTAGTTGTTTAACAAAAATCTTGTTCAGTTCGTTGTACGCTGGAACTCTGTTGTAGATTCTTTAACAACTTGTAGTTGGGTATCTCTTTGTTGTTGCGATGTATCTTCGCCAGTATGTTGTGTGATTAACCACTTTTGCTTGTTGGAGAGTCCCTTTTTTCGTTCGAGTTCCTCGTCGTCAGTATGTTGTGGCCCCGGAAAGGGTCACTAATGAAAACGCAGACACGGATATTAGGTAAACAGATAATATTGCACAAGAAAGATAGAGTTATATAGAAAAGGTAATAAGTCTCGTACTGTTTCGGATAACTCCGGTATTGTTCGGCTGGCAGCGAAATCTCTCAGTACTAATAATGGTGAGAAGAGTCCATTATGGTGATATGGGTAAGGCTCCTACAACAAAGTCAGACACGGAAGATGGAATCAGTTTGTTAGCAACAAGCTGACATAGCAGAAGTGTCAGGCTAGAGTTTGCGCCGTGCGCCAGGAAGCAGGAACTGGTAGAACGAGAGAAAGGTTCAGGAGTGTTATACCCACTCTCTTCATGAGAAAGCCCAGTCTCTCGAATCCTGTATTGCTTTTTCTTTTTCTTTGTCCTTTTAATACCACTATCTGTGGTATGCATCTATAAAGTACTCCGATTTTGCATTCCAAAAAGCTTTTCTTCTCTTTTTTGTATTAATTAAAGAAAACGAAGAGGAACAAATTTTTGATTTTATGCTGGGTTAGGAAAGATGGCATGAAATCCGGAAAAAAGTCTCGTTCACTATGATATTCATCCGTAGAGTACAATAAAGTGGGGTCCTGACACAATGCACAATGAGCAGACGCGAGGACAGTAGCTGACGTAACACACCTAATTATGCTGGTGAGAAACACTCCATTTTGGAGAGTTAGGGCCGTATCTGGCGGATAGTTTTAGCAGGGAATGGAATGCGATCCCTGACCCCAATTTAGGTGCAGTATGTTGTCTTAGTGTGAGCGCAGTCTGACCGTCTTTACGGCAGATTTTGTCTGGATCACCCATGTGGACGAGGGCATAAAGTTCACCTTCTATTCAAAGTAGATTCTACTTGTTAGAAAAGTAAATATAGACTTTATATCTTGCCCGACGTTCCTCTGATTAGAGTTTGTTGACCATAAATTGGTGAAAGACAACTTATTGTTAGATAATAGGACTAGATTGACCGGATTCTTGAAAGTCTACTAATTCATAGGACGTTAGTGTGGAATAAGTAGTGGATAACCCTTAAGTATAGGAATAGAGATTTCATTATCGAATATTGCCAAAAGTTCGCCCTAGATAGCGAAGTCAGTGAACGATAGATTAATTCTGGCAGTGGATGGGGGATCTCCTTCAAATAGTGCTCGATAGACGGAGCCAGGAACTTGAGACTAGATAACACTACCAGGGTTTCATAATTAGATTTTGACAAAACAGAGTATCCAACGAAGCGGTAATCATCAACATGTAAGGAAGAACTGTGACGATACCCAGCTCGGTTTGTGGAAATTCAATTTCATAAATGGACACTGACTTCAATCGGATCGGGAATTTCGTGTGGCCTTCCGGACGCATTTCCACAATCGTTTTGTCCGATAACTGGATCTCTTGGTACAGGATTTTTCCTGCTACTTAGTCGACTTTCCACTTCAAAAGGTTGCTGGACCGGCAAGGTATGGGGAGAAGAGTGAAAGATTGTAAAAGCTAGATGGTTTGCCGTTCGAAATGTATTTGAGGACGTTGGACATGTTTGCGCTTATTCTGACAAATGTCTTCAACCTCTGGTTTGCCCGGGGAGCTATACCTGGACATCTTACCAAGCAGGTGATTATTTAGATACCTACATCGCCATATTTCCACTAAACACAGATAAAGATTCTAGCCCGGGCCTTATCAAACCGTTTGCGTATTGCTGCAGGCGAACTGATTAGAACTGAATAGAACTACATTGTAAAGGGAAGATCGACCTAAAACAATATGCACTTGTTGCGCGAGATTCTTGAGGGTATAGAAAACGACACAGAAGCAGTGCTGATCAATTTACATCAGTCTAAAGCATACGTAGAGTCGATCATTGGTTTCTGGTGGTTATTTTGGAGATCTTTGGACCTAAATAGAGTTCCGCAGATGGCAAGACATTTTGTACCAATTTCATACGGTAGTGCTTCAAGTGAACGGTTGGTTTTACAGAGCTGCCCACTGTCTCTTCTAATCTATGTCATTGCTTTTAAGCCCCTGCTCTGTGGGCTAAGGAATGAGAAGGCAAAACCGGTCTTGTGCAGAATTGTGCTCCCACGGTGTCACCGAATGAAGATTTCCACGTACGCCGATGATGTTACCGTGTTTGTGTCATGCCATTTTGACATAATCACGGTGCAGAAGGCTGCAAAGCACAAGAAGGTATCAAGGGCCAAGATCAATTTGGAAAAGAGCGAAGGCTGCGGTTGCGGTTGGAAAAGTGATGCCTCTCTGCCAGATCTGTTCGGCTGAAGTAACGGGACGATCCCCATTCTTTGGGTGTTGTTTGGTCAAGATCTTTGATTTGCGCGAAATTTGACAGAATTACTGGCAAAAGTACATGCACCTGGCTTCGAAGGTGGTTGTCTCTAAAAGACGGAGCAGAGGTGTGCACCGTGAACTTCTCTCTGAAACTGTATTTCCTCTGTCTGCAGCCGGGTTTTTGGTTTTGGAACGACTTCTTCGCGCTTCTATGGAAAGGGAGCAGACCAATGATACGCAGGCAAGTCTATTACCAACGGCTTTATAATGAAGGCTTGGTGATACTAAACTTGACTGGGCTACCGATGATTTGACATTCTTAAACTGATCACTGACTGGACACTCAGAGTGGGGATGTAAGAGAAGGGCCAAATTCCTAAATCTGAAATCCCTCCAGGAAGTCGAGGGCCGACGTTGGCCAGAGGATGAAACGGTATTTCTTCGTAAGTTTACTCGGTCCAGGGATCTTTCACGACCTCGAAAGGTGAAATATTTGGATTTGGTGAAGGGTGCCGTTTCGAAGCCGTTTCTGAAACAACTTTATCTGTAGTTGGGAGAGATCCGGTTTCAGTCGGACTGGGCTCTAGGTTCAAGTCATCTCAATAACTCTGAGTTTTCACTCACCTATCAGCTTGCTTGAAATATATTACCTCAAGGACTTCAAAGTGTACATAGCAGAAATGTCCAATTACACCTATATTGGCGGTGGGTTTGAAGAAACGGGTAAGCACACCTACTACTGCGACCGGTTTCGTGCGCCTTGAAACTACGTCGGTGATATAACAGTTCACATCTATCACAAACAATAAGTGCAGCTCAACGTGGCGTACGTCGTTCAGAAAGTTGATCTTCCATGGACTAGTGTAAAACGGATTGTGTTTCTTGTAGTCCTAGTCGCAGCTCGAATGGCGATCTGGACGAAGCTGTTAAAGTTTTTGTAAGACGGTCCGGCTTTTTCTTATAATGACCTGATTATATTCTTCAAAAATCAGCCTCGAGCGAAAATCAGATGTGATACTTCGTGAATTTCGTTTCGTCTGAAGGTGGTACCCTTGGAAAAAGTTAGTTGACAGCTTTCTTGCAGATATATCCACAATAGAAAAGCTAACCTTATTATTCCATTATGTTTCCACTTGGGTTTATATCAATATTTCGTGGCGCGATGACTGCGAAGCTGCCTAGAAGGAATATTAGTAAAGAAAAAATTCCATTTTCCCTCGCCATCTGCTGTCTGGCAACAGTCGGGAGAAAGGCTGGAGCAGTATCTACTGATCTTAAAGGCACTAAGTTGGGATTTCGATTTCAAACCATTGACAGCAGAACAAGTATGGAAGTGTGGTGAGGAAAAATGTCTTTGTTTTGTTATAATTTTTCCCTATCCATTTTCTATTTCAATATTATTCTCACGTAGAATATTATCTGCCAAGTAGGGTGACATCTGGTAGAAATCGGATAGTTGTTTAATGTATTTGGACTGGAAGATGACTGCAGATTCTAATAGTCGACAAGATTTTTTGCAATGTATGTGTTTGATTAAAGTGGCCTGAAAAAAATTGAAAGAGTGTTTGAAATCTAACATGTGGGAGAAAAGAACATTTCGGTCGTCATTTAAATTAATTGGTCATTTATGTTCTTAAATCTTTTCTTCTAGGATACGTTGGTTTCGCAGATGTAATATTTGTCAAAATCTTTACAGGGAATGGAATATATGCCTGCGTGAGAAGTGGTTAGGTTGTTGGTGCATTTCGAGATGTTAGTGAGATTTTGAATTGTTCGTGATGTAGTTTTTATAATCGCTATTCCTAATTTAAGTAAATTTGTCATAGAGAGGTTTGTTGTGTGCGTAAGTGAGTAGATAGATAGGTATGTGGGTAATAGGAATAGCGGGAGAGTTTTTCTTAAGTTTATTTGACGAATGTATGTTGAGAGCTTTTTTTTCTCGCGTTTGATATAAAATATTTAGGGTATTTTAAGCTTTTAAGGGAATGTTCGATATATTCAAATACTTCATCTAGATACTGTGAGCTACACAAGGAAAAATGTATTTTCAGTTTGTTTTGTTTTGATTTTTTTCGGTCGGGGGCACTTTTTCTCGATAAATTGACTCTAATTCATCATTTTTGAGAGGAGGTAGTTAATGAATAATATATCCTTGATATATATTATTGATTTTTTAGTGAAAAATTTAGAGAACAACTCTATATTCTGCATTTAAAAAAAGGGCTGTGAATTAAATGAAAAAAAATGAATTTGCCGTTGTTATTACTTATCTGCGAACTATACCGGAAGATAAAAACAGATTGATGATCCATGAATTAGTTCGGGAGAGACAGAAGTAGGTAAAGAAACTGTGAGTACTTGAGAGTAGAACAGTTAGATGAAAATACGGAACCGGAGAGATTAAAAACGTAGAGATGCATTGTCAAAGAGAAATTAACATTGTATGGAACGAAGAAAGTCAATGCACTAAAAGAGGAATTTATTTTACGCAAAATCACGGAAAATAGATAAAATGTTCGTTTCTGGAACATAATGTTTTTCTCTTTCAACTTTATTTTTTATGGATCTTTATTTTCACAATAAAACCCAGAGTTTACGCGCTCTAATTTAATGCAAAGTCAGATATAATCAGATGGCTCAGAATTATTTTCTTGTTGTTGGTCACTATTTTAATACTATTTTTCCAACTATCATTGTACCTATTAATATCATTATCTATTCATTTATTTTTCATTTGTAACACGATCCTTGGTCACGGCACCATTAATGTAGCACGATCCTTGTCACGACAACATTAATGTAACACGATCCTTGTAACAACATTAATGTAACACGATTCTTGGTCACCGCAACATTAATATAACACGACCCTTGGTCACGGCACTATTAATCTAATATGATCCTAGGTCACGGTACCATTAATCTAACACAATCCTTGTCACGGCAACGGTTAATGTAACAAGATCCTTGGTCACCGGCAACATTGATGTAACAATGACTCTTCGACACTTCACCAGTGATGTAACACCGTAACCTATCCCCACAGGACCGCAGTTTATAATTTCGGCTGTGATTCTCTAGGTTCCAGTGTTACAGGTTACACTTAATCCCTGGAGATCCTATCAACAGCCCACGTTGTGATTCATCCTGTTGAGCGGTTTTCTGCTGGTCCACCCGCAGGCTCGTCGGGTCAGAATCGTGTTAACGTCAGGAAAAAATAACCAAACCGATCAGATTTTATGAATGTTTTTTATATAGATAATAACACCAACAATACATGAAATGAACTCAGTTCATAGAGAAAAAGTAATCAAATTGAAATGTCTCTTATATACAAACAGTATCTCGAGTGTTGGTTATTCTAGAGAAGTGGTTTTCGCCTTTACCTTTTTGGTTTAACAGCTTTTTTAATGATTTTTGCTTATCGGGCTTGTCAACGGTACATGCGCACGCAGAACGCCTGGCTCAATCTCTGACAGGTTTTCTCGATGGATGACGTCACATCCATCCAGAGATAATTTCCTCACGCAGGGGCTATGCCGTCTCTTACACGTCAACAAGCACAATACGGACCGGAAGTAATTGCCCTGGCTGTCACATGGTAATGTTTAAAGGGGTAATGTTTCCGCAGCTTTCAAGTTTGGATACTGATTCAAAAAGATAATACAGACGACAAAGCTTCGGAAAGGAATTTTATTCAAAGAAACAAGATCTAATGATAAAATCCAGAAGGGTGGAAAAGATAAAGCTTGCAAATCTTTGTGTAATGCACGGGACTTGTCTGAGAGAAAGCGTCCGGAAAACAAATTTCTTTGAATTTGAGTATTTTTTCTTTTTAGTTTCGTTGAAGAGTTTCAATTCCCCTTTAATTTTGAGTCTTCTGTAAAGTTGTCTTTCGGCAAAATTCCTGGGTTGAATTTTATCCTTCAGTTAGTTTTGAGTCTTTTTAGTTTTCATTTAATTTTAATTAAGTCCTCTGTAAAGTTATCTTTTCAGCAGAATTTTCAGGTTGAATTTTCTTTAAGTCGACTCAGGTGAACTTCAGTAGAGTCGACTTTCGTAGAATTTCTCGGGAAACTTCTTGCCTGTCAGAATGCTTATCGGCTTTTCAAGAAGCGAGTGACGAAGCTTTCTGCTTGCTATCTTTCTTCTGCCTAAACAGTCTTCTCCCCAAGTTCGTAGTAGTATTTTTCGGGTTGAATTTTAGTAGAGTTGATTTTAGTTGAATTTCTCGGGAAACATCTTGCCTGTTAGAATGCTTATCGGCTTTTCAAGAAGCGAGTGACGAAACCTTTCTGCGGGCTACCTTTCTCCTGCCTTAATAGTCTGCTCCCCAAGTTCGCACAAAAGATTTAGTGGTAATTGTCGACAAATACCTAGAAGTAGCTTTTTGGTGCCATATTGTCTAGGATTACTTCTCCCTTTTCTACTCAGGTCAAATCAAGTGCCGTACGTAGTCGGTTTGTTTCCTTGTTAGAAATAAATTTTTATATATTGAAGGCGTACCCAGACTAAGGTGCAGAACTGAATTACTGGAATTCAAATTAGGAGATAATTGATAAAATCAATAGCTTCGCCTACCACCATCCCTCGCATGAGACGAAAATCATATAAGCAAAATTTCGTTCCTCGAGAGAGACCAGCGCAAAACGGCTCAGAGACTCCAAGATACTTTGACTCTTGAACTTTTAAAAGAGAAGTTCGAAGCCAGAGACAGAGAAAAGCAAATAGAATAGGCTACTTGAAATCACCTTATATCAGACTATTAAGAAACTGAGGGAAGCTAGAAGTCAGAGATTGAGAAAGGCGAACATAACCGCTACTTGAGATTGCCTAATACCAGACTACAGAAAAGGAAAATGTAATACTTTTGAGATCTACCGCAAAACCTCTAAATGTGCTATGTTACACTTTTTTTGTGCTTTCAATCACAACCGAAAAATACTTTTTATGGTATTCAATCGAAAATTATGGGATATTTTCATACTTCACTTTAGTTTAACTATTTTCCATAGAATCACGCTCCATTGTCGGTTACTTTTTTTGGAAGAGTTAAAACTCTACTTAACCGATACAGAAACGTGATTCTATTAAAAATTGTTAATTAAATTACTATTAATTTAAATGAAGTATGAAAAATATTCCATACTTACAATTTCTATAAACAAATATGCCGGAATCAATGTAATTATCGATAAAAATGTAATCATTAAAAATGAAATAAATATAAACAGCCTAATTCTTACAAAAAAGGGTTTTATTTCTTATTTGATTTGGAAAGAAAGAGCATTGGACTTGGAATTAGGAAATTCCACTGTCTAATCGTATAAAAGTGTACAAGACATTGGTTCAATTGAAGAAGAGTACAAAATAACATTAGAGTTAAGGTTCAAAGTTATCTATAGGATAATGACGTAATGAATATAAGCGTTTGATAGTGTATCTAATGCTTATTGGTTATCATCATAAGAAACGGACTTGGCTACTGTAATTCAAATCTTGTTTGATGCTATTTACGTTTCACTTTCTTGGGAAATGCATGAATCTATATCTTCTTCCTTTAGCTATGCGTAAATAGTAGAGGAGACTGTGCTCTCTAGTCTTAGAAAAGACAACCAGTTTTTTTTTTAGAAGGAAAGCCTTGTTCAAATCTTTAACTAGCATGGTAGCATAACATGCCGTTGTGGGATAGCAAAACCAGAAGTTAGAGTCACTAAGGCTGTCCGACGTTATGTCTAACCTCATTCTGAAATCTCCTGCAGGCGACACTTATTCCGAGTTGCTTGGACAATATCGGTATCGTGTAGTGGGAGGACATACAGCATAGGCAATTTTCCATTTTCTACACAATCTCACCGAGATCCAGTTTGACAGATACCTTAAAAAGTCTTCTTTCTTGGTGCTTAGGAGCTTTAATATCTAGATCATGAAAATTCATATTGTCTAGTTCAGCAGAAGAAACAGGTTATATCCTTGGAACGAATTGACTGATACAAGATTTCCTGTTAGTATGGACAGTAAAATAAAACTATTTACTATCGAGATTGAATAAAAATCCCCGATAGTAAATAGTTTTATTCTGCTTGATTCGAAATTCTCAGAAGATTTAATGACAACGACATGCCCCAAGGGAAGACAGGAAAGTTGTAGGAATATTCACATTACCATGTTATGTAACCGAAATCTGAAGTTTACAGAAGTGTTTTTAGATATTTTCCACTAATAGTAGAGTTTTAGAATATACACATTTTGTAGAACTAATGAAAGGCTAATTACAGCCATAAAGATTTTAGGCGGAAGATAACATTGAAAAGAACAACAAATAATGAATCAAGTTGTCAAACTCTATTGATCTTTTGGTCTGCGCATGTATAGTATTTAAAAGTACAACGAAACATTTTCTGACTCTTGAACTGGCCATTACAAGTGATGCCTTTTTGTATTTTACAAAAACCAATCTCGAAACCATATGCTAAAAACTCTCTCATATCTGATTTGATACTAGGGTGAGTCAAAAGTTTTATAATATTTTCATACACGCTTATTTCCGCGATAAACTCCTGGAGCCTGTGGGAATAGAATCGATGCTACACCCAGCATATAGTCCGGACCTAACTCGCATAAATTATGTGTTTCTACCCTCACAACACTTCAATAACAAAGAGGAGATAAAAGCTTCAGAGGAGTTCTTCGCCTCCAAGGACAAGGACCGGTGTCAACGTGGAATCAAAGATCTGATAGGAATATGGTTTTGATGGTACAACGCAATGATCTCAAAATTGAATATTTGGCTGTTTTCGTCGCAACTTAAAAGGTAAAGCAAATAAGTAACCAATATATTGTAAAACTTTCGAGTTACTCAAGTATTTCTTATTCTTGTATCATAATCACTTCTGAATTTTTTTTCATTTCCGTAAAATTATTGCTTTAATGTGATGAATGCTTAGTATCCTACGTGAATATTTTATTTTAATGTGTTTGTATTTTAATTGCATGTGCAAGAATGTATGTGTGTAATATTTTGATTCAAATCGAATAAAAGGATACAAAACTTAAGAACAATTTTAAAGTATTGCAGTACGTTTTATAAAGTTGAATTTTTATCAGTGTTGATCTGCTTGAGAATGAGAAACAGACAACATTATTAGTGTCATCAGTGTTGATCTGCTTGAATATGAGAAACAGTATAAAGTAGAAGTGTCACCAGTGTTGATCTGCTCGAGAAGGAGAAACAATATAAAGTAAAAGGGTCACCAGTGTTGATCTGCTTTAGAAGGAGAAACAGTATAAAGTAAAAGTGTCATCATTTTTCATCTACTTGAGAATTAGAAACAGTATAAAGTAAAAGTGTCATCATTTTTCATCTACTTGAGAATTAGAAACAGTATAAAGTAAAAGTGTCATCAACGTTGGTATGCGTGAGATTGAGGAACATTATAGAGTAGAAGTGTCATCAGATTTGATCTACTTGAGAATGAGAAGCAGTTTAAAGAAGAAGTTTCATCAGTGTTGATCTGCTTGAGAATAAGAAACGGTATGAAGTAGAAATGTCATCATTATTGATCATCTTGTGAATTAGAAAATGTATGAAGTAGAAATGTCATAAATGTTCATCTGCTTGAGAATGAGAAAGAGTATAAAGTAGAAGTTTCATAATTTTTAATCTGTTTTAGAATAAGCATCAATATAAAGTAGAAGATTCATCAGTGTTGATATGCTTGAGAATGAGGAACACTATAAAGTAGAAGTGTCATCAGTTTCGATCTGCTTGAGAATAAGAAACAGAACAATGTAGAAATGTCGTCAGTGTTGATGTGCTTGTGAATGAGGAACAGTATAAAGTAGAAGTGTCATCGGTGTTGATATGCTTTAGAAGGAGAAACACTATTATGTTGAAATATCATCAATGTTGATCTGCTCGAGAATGAGAACCTGTTTACAATAAAAGTGTCATCAGTGTTGATTTTCTTGAAATTGAGAAACAGTAAAAATTAGAATTATAATCAGTCTTGATTTGCTTGTGAATAAGAAACAATAAATAATAGAAGTGCCATCATTTTTATCTGCTCGAGAATGAAAAACAGTATGAAGTAGAATTTTCATCAGTGTTTGTCTGCTTGAGAATGATTAACAGTGTAAAGTCTAAGAGTGGTCAGTGTTGAGTTGTTTGAGAATGAAAAACAGTATAAAGTCGAAGTGTCATCAATTGTGATCTATTTGAGAATGAGAAACAATATAAAGTAGAAGCGTAATCAGTGTTGTTCTGCTTGAGAATTTAAAACAGTATGAAGTAAAAATATCATCAGTTTTGATCTGTTTAAGAATGAGGAACAGTATAAAGTAGAAATATCATCAGTGTTCACCTGCTTGACAAATGAGAAACAGTGGAAAGAAGTAGTGATATCAGTTTTGATCTGCTTGAGAATGAGAAACAATATAAAGTAGAAGGGTTCTCCGTGATGATCTGCTTTAAAAAGACACACAATATAATGTAAAAGTGTTATTTTTTATCTACTTGAAAATTAGAAACAGCATAAAGTAGAAGTTTCATCAGTGTTGGTCTGCTTGGGTTGAAGAAACAATATAATGTTGAATCGTCGTCAGTGTTGATCTGCTTAAGAATGAGAAAAAGTATAAAATAAAAGTGTCATCTGTTTGAAAATGAGAAACAGTATGAAGTAAAAGTTTCATCACAGTTGATCTGCTTGAGAAATAAAAATATAAATAGAAAGGCCGTCAGTGTTGATCGGCTTTAGAAGGAGAAACAGTATAAAGTAAAAGTGCCATCATTTTTTATCTACTTGAATATGAGAAACAGTATAAAGTAGACGGGTCGTCAGAGTTTATCTGCTTGAGAATAAGAAACATTATAAAGTAGAAGTGTCATCAGTTTTGATGTGTGAGAATGAGAAACAGTATTAATAGAAGTATCAACAATGTTGATCAGCTTGAGAACGAGAAACAAAATAAAGTAGAAGTTTCTTCAATGTTGATCTGTTTGAGAATGAGAAAGAGTATAAATGGAAAATGTCATCACTACTGATTTGCTTGACAATAAGAAACCCTATAAAGTAGAAATGTCATCACTACTGATTTGCTTGACAATGAGAAACAGTAAAGTGTCACCATTTTTTATCTGGTTTAAAATGAGAAACAGAATAAAGTAGAAGTGTCATTGGTGTTGATCTCCTGAGAATGAGAAAGAGTATAAGGTAGAAATGTCATCGGATTTTATCTGCTTGAGAATGAGAAAGAGTATGAAGTAGAAGTGTCATCAGTGTTGATCTGTTTGAGAATCAGAAACAATATAAAATAGAGGTGTCTTCATTTTTATCTGCTTGAGAAAGAAAAAGGCTATCATCTGGAGGTTGCAGGTTCAATCCTGACTGCAGGCGAGTAACAATACAGGAATACTTAACAGTAGTACCCAGCTATGGCTAACGGAATCAGAACAGGCGACCCCTCGTGGATTAACTAAGGACGTAGTTCGAAGTTCCGTGAAGGTTCCCGCGTTCGACAAACACCTGAAGAAGGCCGGAGGATATATCAGCCGAAACGTTGAGAAACAACAATAAAGATAAAGACAATAGTCCGAAAACCCTTAATGATAAAAATTAGAATACTTACTCGCAATGCAACATTTCCATGCTACTCTACAATCAAGACTTCTTTTTGACCAATTTATGTTTATTCTATTTTTAGTCACGTGACCCTCAGCAACACATTTCATTTCAACAGTTTTGTTTGTTAACTGGAGATTCGTGTTCAACCCTCACGAGTCGGTATCGGCACATTTTTCTCACATAACACAAAGGAATAGTGAAAATATATTTATAATAACAATCAAACATTTAAAAAGGAATAAAATTTTGGTAATAAATGACCCATAATTAGTTGATTTGCCATTAAATATCTAAAACAAAACAAAACAAAACAAAACAAACCCATTTATAGTTCAAATCGATCTGTTTGAAAGTTATAAGTATTATATAGGATTACTTGAAACAGTGAAAATTATTTGTAATTCAAATAACCCAAAAGGAATTGATTTACCATTAAATAAATAAACTAAATCAAATAAGAACTATGAAAAAACATAAATGTCATTGAACTGGTAAAATTATCACGAGTAAGATTTGTGAATAATTGGATTAGATCAAATATAAAAATCAAGATCTCCGATTTAACGTGTACACAAATCAATGACATACGAAAGACTATTGGACCGATTAGCGAAGTGAAAGTCTAATGATAAAAAAAGAGGTTAAAAAGAAGCGCAACAGTGTAAAATGAATGAAAATGAATAAAAATAGAATGAAGTAAGAATGAATGGAATAGAACATTAATCGCATTGTAGACAATTATCCAATTTTCTCATCATTATTAGATTTATTTTTTTCAGTGTGACAGAAATTAAATGATTTTCACGAATGTTGCCACTGTGTAAATAAATAGATCAACTAACTTCTATAAATTGCTGTCACGAGTAGTATAGATAGGACGATATAGAAAGAAAAGATTTGAGTGTGAAATTTTAAGAAATGCAGCGACTGACTAACGTAGATGACAGTTCCCTTCTGTAAGGTATTTACAGTTGAGAAGTAGATATGGGTTGTATGGTTAAAAAAACATAAGGTACGATCGGTCAAATAAATAAATACAATAGTGATCTGAAAGGAAACAGTTAGAGGAGTAGAAAATGAACGAGAGAGAATAAAGAAGGAAAGAGAGTTGAAGAAATAATCGGAGAGAAAGCAATAGGTGGAGGAATACAAAAGAAGAAAGGCTGAAAGAAAAAGAATAAATTTTTGAAAGAGAGGAGAAAACGAGTAAAAACTAAAGTGAATCTGCGTTTATGAAAAAGTATGTAGGAAAAGGGAAGAATGAATATTCATTGACATAAGGGAATTTAAGTATTGATGATTTAATTAGATCTTGCCACTATGTAAATGAACTTGTGTATATGTGTTGATATGCATATATCTGCGCAGATACAGTATAATACTGTGAATGTATACGCATATGTTGCGTTACATTTATGGGGTAGAAGATGTTTCGTTGTGTGTTGGGAAATTTTGAAGTTGGTAATGCAAAGGAATGAATAGCGGAGAAAAAAAGAGACGGGGATACTTTAAAATTCAATTCTATTTTTAGGTTTACGACTATTTTGTGGAGTAGAATGTTTTTCCTAAACCAGTAAAAATAACCGTGATTTCCAGTCGAGGCGTTGAGGAATCTCAGCAATCCTTTTGACAAATTTTGAATCGTTTGTACGGGGTATAGGGGGTTTGAGGGTTCGCCATGTGTGACTGTGGTCATTCGGTGTGTTCAGCAGACACTGCAACGAGAAGGAGATATTCTCTGCTTGTCCAGGCGCCCGCAGATGTGCACGCCAAATAGCTCCCGAGAGAAAAAGAGCCCGTCCGTCTCAGTCGTGTTGGTTAAGGAATCTGAGGAAGAGTTCCTTTCTGGTGCTAGGATGCCCGATTTTTCAAGTATGCTTAGATTGCGCTTCCTGTCAGAGGCTTCCTGGGAGATTTTTATTTTTGTTTTTCTTTATTTTGTTTCGTGTGTATTTTATTTATCTTTTTTATGCTATTATTTTTTTTAATTTCGTATTCAACCCCACAGATATGTCTATGATATCCGTGTATGAAGAGTCTTCAATTACAAATGCACGCATGCATGAACGCATGTGTGTATACACACACATTTTTGTCAACTAGTTGTATTGTAATATTAATAATTGTATATTGACAGGACAAGAAAAGTCCCTTTTGCAGTAAAGCTCACCTCAGCGTTATGTGAGTCTTTTTATTTTCAGCGTTGGACGCAGACGACAGACTTTGCCGCCAGCACTTTTGTCATTTGTTGAGCCAAATGACGATGCATGCTCGAATATAGGACGATCGAGTAACTAACAAAATACAAAAGATATTTTCCTATCACACCAGTCTCCAATTAGGATAAGAAACGAGAATAAAACAATAACGCTGTACAAACTCTACTATCTTAACTGCACACATTTCAGTCGCCATGTTGTTTAATACCTTCTTTACGTTTTCGAATTCGACTATCATACACATAAATACTGTCAGTTTAGGCTGACATCTCATCATTTTTACGGCAGTTTTTCATTGTTTTTTGGTGGCGGGTGCAGGTTTCATTTTAAAATTGCTATGATGGTGAATCTAGGACATGTCCGGTATTTATGCCGCTGAATAAGCCTGGGTAAACACTATTTGTAGTGCTAATTCAAAGCACATAAGGCTAGGTGGCTAGTTAAATCAGCCAGCAAAAACCTGGGTGTCCGGTATTTGTGCACACTATCTCAGAGGAATTATACTCGGGTAACCGGTATTGGTGTTTTTAACTCAAAGAACATAAACCCGGGTGTCTTGTATTTGTACTTGGAACGCAAGGGGCACAAACCAAGGTGTCCGGTATTTGTGCCCCTAACTGAAAGCACATAAAACCGGGCGGTCACCTGGTCAAAGCACATTAACGCGTGTGTCCGTATTTGTGCCACTAAATCAAAGCGCATAAATACGTGGGTTCAATACTTGTGCAGTTAACTCAAAGTTCATAAACCTGAGAGTCTGGTATTTATGCCGCTAAATCAAAGGACATATACACAGGTGTCCGGTATTCGTGTCCACTTACTCAAAGAACTTAAACTCGGATGCCAAGTATTCTTGCCGACAACTGAAAGCACATAAACCCGTGTGTCCTGTATTTGAGCCGCTAAATGAAAGAACATAAGTGGTATTTGTGTCACTAACGCAAATCACATAATCCGGGTGTCCGGTATTTGTACCGCTAACTGAAAGCAGATAGACCCATGCCACAGATATTTATGTCTCTAACTCAAAATACATAAACCCGGGTGTCCGGTATTTGTGACACGACCTCAAAGCACATAAATGCGAGTATCCAGTACCTGCGCATAAACCTAGGTATTTGGTATTTGTGCCGCTAAATCAAAACACATATACCCAGATGGCTAGTATTTCTGTCGCTCAGTGAATGTACCGCTAGCTCAAAGCGCATCAATTCAGGCGTCCAATATTTGTGCCACTAACTCAAATCTCATAAACCTAAGCTTACTCAAAGCGCATAAGACCGAGATCTGGTATATGTATTGCTAACTCAAAGAAAATAACCCCGGAAGTCCGGTATTTGTATCGTTAGCTCAAAACACATAAACCTTTGCGCCCGCTATATGCGCTGATAACGCAAAGCACATAAACTAGGGTGTCCAGGATTTGTGACACTAACTCAAAGCACGTAACCATGTGTGTTCAGTACTTGTATAGTTAGCTCTAAGTGTATTAACTTGGGTGTCTGGTATTTGTGCCACTAACTCGAAGCACATTAATCTAAGCGGCTAGTATTTCTGCTGCTTACTCACTACATACCCGAGTGTCCGGTATCTATGCCGCTAACTTGAAGAATATAAACCCGGGTCTCCGGGGTTTGTCTTCTCTAACTTAAAGAAATTAAACACGGCCAGGAGGATATTGAGTTTCTAACAAAAAGTACATAAAACCAGGTATCCGATATTTGCACCACTAACTCAAAGACCATAAACCCGGGTGAACGGTATTTGTGCCACTAAATCAAAGCGCACAAACTCGGGGTCCAATATATGCGCTGCTTGCTCAAGTTGCATAAATCCGAACTCGCAACTGGTATTCGTTAAATCAAAGTACATAAGCCTCGGTGTTTTTTTTTTCCTGCTAGATGAAAGCGCATATGATTGGGTGTCCGGTATTTGTGCATCTAACTCAAAGCTCATGAAACCGGGTGTCCGGTATTCGTGCCGCTAACTCAAAGCTCATAAACTCTTGCGCCCAGTATATGTGCCGCTAACACAAAGAACATAAACCTGGGTGCCCGGTGTTTGTGTCGTTAAGTCCAAGAACAAAACCCTGTGTGTTCGGTACTTGTGCCGCTAAATCAAAGCACATAAATCCAGGCGGCCAGTATTTGCGGTGGTTCCTAAAAGCACATGAATTCGAGTGTCCGGGATTTGTGCCGTTACCTCAAAGAACATAAACTTGAGTGTCCGCTATCTCAAAGCTCATAAACAGGGATGTCCAGTATTTGTGCCCACTAACTCAAAGAAATTCAACCCGGGTATACGGTATTTGTGTTTTTAACTCAAAGAGCGTAAACCCCGTAAATACGTGGGTCCAGTACTCGTACAGTTACTGAAATCACATAAACCTGGGTGTCTTGTGTTTGTGCCGCTAAATAAAAGAACATAAACCCGTGTGTGCAAGATTTGTGCCGCAAGCTCATAGAACATTAACCCGGTTGTTCAGTATTTGTGCTAGCTAACAAAGGAATTCAACACGGACGTCCGATATTTGTGCCCACTAACTCAAAGTACATAAACCAAGGTGTCCGGTATACGTGTCGTTAACTCAAGGTATATAAACATGTGCGCTGGGTATTCGAGCCACTAAATCATAAACCCGGGCGTCTGGTATTTGTGCCGCTAACGCAAAGCATTTAAACCCGACTGTTCGGCATTTGTGCAGCTAAACCACAGCATATATACCCGTTTGTCTGGTATTTATGTTGCTAAACATATTTATGTTGCTAAACATATTTATGTTGCTAAACATATTAATCCGGATGTCCGGTATTTGCGCTGTTAACTCAAAGTATATAAACGAGAGTGCTCGGTATTCGTACCACTAACTCAAGAATATTAAACCCAGCCGTCTGGTATTTGTGCCGCTAAATCAAAGCTCATAAAACCGGATGTCCTATATTTGTGCAGCTAACTCCAACCGTATAAACTCGCGTTTCCGATGAGTGGGCTGCTAACTCAAACCACATAAATCACGGTGTCCTGAATTTGTGCCGCTAACTCAAAGCGCAAAAACCAGCGTGTCGGTTATTTCTGCCACCAACTCGAAGCACACACGCACACACACACACACATATATATATGTGTGTGTGTGTGTGTGTGTGTGTGCTGTTGATCATCCGATTGAGAACTGAACACGTGAGGAGCATGCAACAAGTCTATCAATAGCTTTATTGTGGTTTGTGATTCGGGTCATAATCATTGTTGTTGTTGTTGGCGACCGGTTAAGTCATAGTAAAGAGTCGGCTTTGATGATGACAGCAATGGTGAGTAGAGATAGAAGATAAAAACGAAAGAAAAAATATGCAAGAAAATCTAAGCAAAAGAAATGCTGACTGTATATTGTGACCATATACGGAGAGAGCGCCGCAGTAGTCTATTGTGCATATCGAACAGAACAGCAGGTCATAGAGAAGTACAGTCAGCCATTATTATCAGCAACAATCGAAGGAAGATTTCATTAAATGTGAAGAAAGCCGTCAGCATTTTCTTGGGGTCGACGAGAAGTTCTGTTCCTTATAACAAAATTTAGAAGTTCTGTTCCTTATAACAAAATTTAGAAACTGTCCGCACATTTGTGCTTCATATATATTTATTTTTTTCTGGATAACATTTAAACATTTACACTTCTAATAAACGGGATTTTATCCAAGATTTAAAAAAAGTTCATATTTTTTTGTTACATTGTTTATTTTTCTTTACATAAATAATAGTCTCGAGTAGTTGAAAAGTTTTATATAGTCCAATTGTTTGAATCTCTTGTAAATCGGGGCTACCAAAGATCTTGTGATTATCTCTTAGCCATGTGATTATCTCTTTCTTGATTATACCTAGGGCTCCAATTATTATAGGTATAAGAGTAGTTTTAAGGTGTCACATTTTTTCAATTTCACTTTCAAGATTTTTATTTTTACTTATTTTATCATATTCTTTAGCATGTTTATTCTTATCTGATAGCACGGCTATATTTATGAGAAAGCAATTTTTTGCTTTATGGTCTTTGGTTGGCTAAAGTGGCATATCAACCATTTTAGCTTGGCATTAAATGCCAAATCCTCTTATATATATATATATATATATATATATATATATATATATATATATATATATATATATATATATATATGTAGAATTTGTAAACATATTATCTTAATAACATTTTTAAACGAACCTGAATTCATTTTTTGCATACAGTTAAATTGGTTTCAAGTTTTGCTATGAAACAACAACTGTTTAACGTCAGTCATTTGTTTGCACACATTTAAATGGATATACATATATGATTTGTAAGTGAATAGATTGTAGGTAATTTCGTTTTTAAATGAGTGAGAACAAATTTGTTTGCACACTAGAACTGCAATTGTTTCCCCTCAGTTAATGGTTTCAGTTGTTGCTAAAACTAATAATACTATTCAATATTAATCATTTGTTTGTATTAGTGGTCACAAGTATTGCTATCAAACACTAATTATTCTATTCAACACGATTCATTCATTTGCACACAATCAAATGGTTCAAAGAATTGCTATGTAATATCAATAATTCAATTTAGGCACACACTTAAAAAGTTTCAAGTGTTGGAATCTAATAATAATAGTTCTATTCATCATTAGTCATTCATTTGCAAACAGTTAAATGGTTCCCAGTACTATGTGTCATTAACAATTCAATCAAATACCAGTCATTTGTTTAGTTAAATACAAACAGTTCTATTTCTAGCAATTCAATTTAGGATTGCACTCAGTTTAAATGTTAAACAGTTCTATTCGGCCCATATATAGGACCCTATTATGTGCAACCACTCGGGGTTAGAGAGAACCTGGGAGCAATAGCAATGAAGGGGTACTCTACATTCCCTAAGCTTCAGCATTAATGGAGCCTCACCATCAGATCAGTTAGTATCAAATTCAGGACACTCGCTAAGGGCGGGGATCTAATGCATCTGCAGAGATGCAATCGATATATGCAACAGCACGAGCCGACTGGGCCATTGTGGTCTTTCATCATTATATCTGATCTATTAATGTTTATATGAATGGTAAAATCCCAAATAATTGGGACTTCAAAATGATGTTTATATCATTTATTCAGCATGTGAGGCACAATAATATAGAGATATCTTCCTTTGAAGTATGGGAACAAAACTGATTTTCATACTAAAAAAATCGTCACTTTGATCTTTGTATTCCTTTGGTGTATGGTTTAAATAATCAGATACAAAACAATCAATATTTTCAATATGTTGATCATATAACGTACATATTGACATGATGTTCAGAGGTAAAATGAATCCATTTTAACTGGAAGCATAAGATTCATTCATGTTGTTCTAATCTTTCCTGGTTCCCAGAATTAAAAACTATGTTGGTATGGTAAACTACATGCTAACAGCATATCAAAGAACGAGATACTTGATGTCTATCAAAATGCATTTTTTTTCAACAGATGTGGGATTCATATGCAGTGCACATTTTGGGAGGTTTTACCAGGACATATCTGAGATGGAAATGAGTTATTAAAGCCAGTTAAACCTAAACATGATAGCTGACTATTGCTAGTTCTTAGAGTGAAAGACTAGTTCAATATAAGAATTCAAGAGAAAGTGTTTAAAACATATCGGAACATTTAAGAAATAAAGTGAATATTCAATGGATAGTTTAGAAACTTTTGGTGAGAAGTAGCCGAAAGGTGGTTATACGTAGGGAGAGAAAAATCCACTGATGCGAACCCATCCTGAAGACGCAGAAAGGTAAGAGCCCACCTATCAAAATGCAGAAAGAAAATCGAAAAAAAAAAAAATCAAGTCATAGTACAAGAGACACAAGATTATTTTGCTGAAGTAAAACGACAACTGGGGGGATAAGCAATTTGAACAGAAAAATATCAGTTTTGGGACTTCTGTTCCTAATAAAACAAGACTCTAGCCTTACCATGTCATTTATCTCAGTGCAAAGCCGCAAAATGAATTCATAAAACTGATAGACACCCAAGTAATTGAAAATTGAAAATTGTTGTTAAAGCAGCATCTATATGTTATGGCCCACCACATATCAGATGAATCGCATAAACATCACTTTGTTGTAGCCTAAGAGCTGTTGTAGCCTAAGAGCAAAGCAACAAAGAACTTAGCACAAGAAAACATTATTTTCAAACCTTTAATTGCACAACAGTAATGTCTGGAAAGTTTAAGAGGGATCAAAAACATCTCGCAAAAACAACTGGAAAATCAGTGCCTTATGAATCAGTGATCTAAAACTATTATTGAACAGCTGCAAGGACATCTAATTTGTTTCAAATCTATTTTTAGTTTTAGAATCTATTTATGCACTAAAAACCTATATTTGTTGGAAAAATGCATTTAGAAAGTGAAATTGAAAATTCATTTTACTTGCAAAACGGTGTAAAATAAGAATCAATACGATCAGCAAAATACACAGTGCAAAATAAATTGCACTGTGTCGATTAAAATTTCAACTCCAGAAGCCGAAAGACTTCTCAAATTTTCATGTCAAACATGTAATCTCATTAATGTTCATGAAGAACAAGACGAAAAAAAAATGAATAAATCATTGAATGAAGTGAACATATGAAACGCAATCATCATGATTGAATCAATGCAAGAAAATTTGAAACAGATGCAGAATGATTCAAATGTAATGAATGCAAAAATCAAAGCATCATTCTTATTGATTGAGATCCAATAAGCCATTTCAACAACCATAATAGAATCGTCGACTGTCAGCAAGAATTCATGATCAGCCTAATACTGCTACCAGTCATGGTTATCAAGGATTCTACCAAAAACAATTCAAGATAGTTTTAAATAAACTGACAAACAGATTGACTGATTGTCTTGAGCAATTCTTTAAAGTAATTTAACCATTGCATTAGGTGCTTGGCTCACTCAGCGGAGATCAAAATATGAGACATGTCCAGTTTCTGGTAGATCTATTTCCTTAGTAATTAAACTCTGATGTTGACACTTTGAAAGTTGAGCTTGATCTATTTATACAACACATCAAAAAGTTAGAAAAAAACTTTAATGTCTATATTAGAATTAGCTGAGCTCTATGAGTCATTAAAACATGTCTTCCCATTAACAAACGAAGCTCGTCCTTTGGGTGAAACTGTTCCAGTTATTGTCGTCATGTATGAACGGACTTTCATCAAGGTGAAAACCGTAAAAACATTCGCTAAATCAAAATGGGAAATGAAAGGCTGGAAAGTTAGGTTTCGAACTCTTGTGAGAATGACATTGTAGACAACTTAAAGGCATTGCCAGACTGTGGGCAAAATTGTAGTTTAGCTAACAATTAGCTAACAATCTAGGTATTTCCTCTTAAGATAATGAAAATCTGAAAAAGTTTTATCCTTTACTTCTTTTGTATTTTGAGAATTTTGAAAGAATGAATGAAGATTTAGGAATGTTCAATTTGTTTATTCTAGATACTATTTTTTCTTTAGTTTCCATTGCTTATTTGATGATTTAAGGGACGTATTTTCGACTGATAAGACGCAATCTTTTCTGAAAATATACACAAAAATCACACAAGTCCGTGCTATTTACTTGACTCTTTATGAAGACGAATTTAGTTTAAAGTAACCAAAAATATCCTTTACAATTACAATTACAAAGAATCTTTTTAAGTATAAAATAGGGGTATGGCTAAATTTTGGACATGTACACTTTATCAGTAAATTAGAGGCTTACACTCTCCAATGAAACTTCTCAGCTACAAGTCTTGTTTGTATTCCTCAATTAGGTGTTTTTATTAAAGGGTTAATGGTTTACCGGCTTCTTGAATATTTTTCGCCTTTGGTGCCGTTTCTATGAATAACAATGTAACATTGTCATTAGACAAGAGCAAACATGTATTTCTGAGCTTGGTAAGAGTTTTTCAAAGCAGTCGATCTCTTTAAATTAGAATAGCGATGAGCGTAGTTTCAAGTTGTTGGAGAACATTGCACGGTCAGATTAAGGTTAACTGATAGACCAAATGCCATGTCAAGACGTCTAAAGTTTCTTGAGGTTACATGATGAAGCATTATATCATCAGCAAAAATAGTGAAAACAAATGACCTAAGCATGTGGTCAGGTAAGTCATTAACGAAAGAAAGAAAAAAGAGTTACACCAAGAACAGAGCGCTGAGGAACTTAAACATTAATCTCATGAACCTCAGAGGACTAGTCATTTAGTAAACCATCATGGATATACCAGTAAAAAAGGACGTGATGGTTGAGTAAACTCTTTCATTTATAACTCCAAAGTCCTTTGTATCATACCCTATGTCAAAAGATAAAGATATATCAAAAGCAATGGCTCAAACCTCAAAGCCACTATTCAGTGCTTCACTAACATGACAAGTGATCATTGCCAAGACATGAGCAGAAGATCAAAATCCATAAGGCAATTCACTTAAAAGAGCAGCTTTGTTAAGACACTTTATAACATGTCCATGAATACCACTCAAAAATCTCACTAATAATGCTAAGAGGACTAACAGGTTGTTGTGGCGGAATCACCTACTAATGGACTCAACCACTCTCCATAGATACCGGATGACATTGCAATACGAAATACCAGTTCCGGAAGGTTTCTGGTTGTCACTCCAGTCGATAGGATGCGTTCTGGTCAGCCGCGTTTGGACTGGGCGCGGATCTGGCCGGGTGTGGCTTGTCGACTGGTGACTTCCTCCGGCCTCATGGGGACATCCATCAGGCTTTTACTCTCTTCCGGGGGTTGGGTTTATTGCCTGGCGCCTGAGGCGCCCCTTATGCCGACGGGGCCATAGGTATTTTTCGAAAATGTCGGGCGCGTGTGGGCTCCGGCCTTGCACCTTGACCCACCTAAAAAAGACCTTGTGCCAAACTTGTCCGGCAACAAATACAACCAGTTCCGGAAGCTAAACTCGCCCCTGCGCGGTTATGCGAACCAGCTTACCGTGCTATGTTCTCTTAACCAACCTTTGTTCTTGTAAATATATATCTATACTATACCCGTGGTCTTCTGTTCTCTTTGCGACCCTTTCCCAGGGCCATAACACTGGCGACGAGGCATTCGAACCCATAATACTAGCAGATCGAAAATACGGACTCACGCAGGAACCACAAGTCAAACCTTAATACTGCATACCCCCGAAAAATTCGCCATAACACCGACGAATGTGGTTTTAAACATTACAGGGGTATCACATCTCAACAAGCTTAGTTATTCTCGCCAACCAAGAACGAGCGCCACCTTTAATATCTAGGAACTAATTGCGAACCCAACCGGAAAACCAAGCACAGCCTTTGTTTTCAACAATAACTCTGGATGTTTTTTCTTCTTCTAAAAACACCCAGTATCAAAAACACAATAAAAAAAAGAAATAATTTTTTCTTCTTCTCTCTCTGTTTGTCTACTACAAACAGTTAATATTCAGAACAATTTTAGGTCGCAAACAAAAATTTCTTATTTTAAAGAAAAAACCAGTACCGCTTACAAAGTACAATTGAACAAATGGTAAGTATAACGTTTATTCGTTGTTCGGATGGTGAAACGAATTACCGTTTCTCCTCCCACCCCCTAAAATCGGTCCAACATAAATATCGGGAAATAAATTACTATTCCCTACTCCGTTGTACTTTTCAAAAAATCAACCAAACCGAAAATCTTCAAACCGACCACGGCTAAAAATACCTTAGAGAAAAAAGAATCTCTACATTTCTTTTTATTGGAAGGAATAAAATGAAAATAAAAATAAAGCTGTATTTTTTATATTTTGGACTAACCAAACAAAATTGAAGAACTACAGGCAGCTATGACAAAGTTGGTAGAACTTCAGATTAAACAGCAAGAACGACAGCAACGCACAGAGGAACAACATGAAAAATGGGAAAAAAACAAGAATTACTATTAGATCGACAGCAACGCGCTGAGGAATTACAATTCGAACACCAAAAACAATTATCCGAGCGTCAATAGCGTACGGAGGAATTGCTGGCACAAAGAACAATGCGCATACAGATAACGATACCGCATTTTCTCAAGATTCAATATGGAACGCCATTGACAATTTTCACTATGAACTGGAAGAAGATAAGTCGTTCACGGCATACTATAGGAGCTACAAAGACTTCTTTAGTATTGACTGCAAGAACTGGTCTGATCAGAAGAAGACCCGCCTACTATTACGCAAGCTCGAGACAACTGAACATAATAAATTCGTGTATTTCATTTTGCCACGGAAAACCTCGGAGCTATCGTTCGACGAGACGGCGAAACTCCTAACTGAATTGTTCAGCCCGAAAACCTCTCTCTTTCACAAGAGGTGGAAATGCTTGAACCAGAAAAAAAATGACGACGATGATTTTGCAACGTACGCAGCTGGAGTGAATAAACACAGCGACGAATTTAAATTATCGGAGTTAACGGCGGACAACTTCAAGTGCCTAGTGTTTGCACAGGGACTTTTACTTCTGGTAGAGATGTAGAAATTAGACGGCGCGTTTTAACTAAGTTAGAAAGTGAACCAAGTCTAACTCTCCAAAAACTAACGGAAGATTGTCAAAAAATTGAAATTATTAAAAAAAAACTCTAAAGACATCGAATCTGGCATTTCGCACATAAAAAGAGTAGTCAAACAAACCAAGACTTACAAAACAAATAAAATACAGGATAGGAAAAACATACCCTTGCAAATCTGACGACAAATTCGAAAAAAGAAAAATTCCTAGTCCTTGCTACAGATGCGGAGGCATACATTGGGTAAAAGATTGCCCATACTTAGCAAAAAAAAAAGCTTAGTATGTAAAAAAAATAGGACACAGATCTAACAATTCTGATTTTCAACACTTGGAAGAAATTACAAAAGCCCACAATGTTAAGATCCCATAAAACAGCAACGGCCGTTAATGGCACACAAATCAATTTTGAGGGAGAGGTGATTACCAATGTTACTTTGCTGGGTAAAACAAAGAAATAAAAAATGTACCTGTTCAAAAAGACCGCAAACCTATTCGGTTCAAACTGGATGTACGAATTCAATTTATGGGATTTGCCTATATCTACGTTCTGCAGAAAAGCAGAATCGTGTTCATCGGCAACAGAAAATTTATTCTTTAAACTAAAAAAGGAATTCGCAGAAGTATTCACTCCTGGCTTTGGGAAAATGTACGAAAATGGCCGCAGAACTAAAATTAAAGCAAAACATGCAACCGGTTTTCGTAAGAAAACGTAAAGTGCCATTTGCGTCACTAGACAAAATAAACCAGGAGTTGGATAGACTAGAAAATGTCGGGATCCTATCAAAAACAGAATACAACCAATGGGCAGCCCCCGTAGTCTATGTTAAAAAGAAATCAGGGGAAATCCGTGTTTGTGCTGACTTTTCGACTGGCTTGAATACGGCCTTAGTGGACTTTCATTACCCACTACCCAGTCCCGAGGAAGTATTAAGTAAACTGAATGGTGGTAGGGTTTTTTCGAAAATCGATTTAAGCGACGTTTACCTGCAAATCCCAGTCAACAATGACTGCGCTAATCTTCTCTGTATCAACATCCTTCGAGGTCTTTGCAGATACGAAAACTTGCGTTTGGGGTCAAGTTCGCACCCGCTATTTTTCAGCAGGTTATGGACACCATGCTGGGCGGTCTTGACTTTGCTATCGCATATCTGAACGACATTATTACAGCTAGCAGGAACATGGAACAACACATAGACCTTATCTACCAAGTATTCAAACGATTGCAAGACTATGGTTTCAAAGTCAAGGAAAATAAATACGAATTCTTCCCATAAAGAATAAAATATTTAGAGATATGCCGGCACCTGAAAATACAACACAATTACAAAGTTTTTTTTAGGTCTGGCAAAATATTACTAAAGCTCTATCCCTAAAATGCACGAACTGCGGGCACCACTAAACCAGCTACTAAAAAAGGACAAACGTTGGGAGTGGACGACTGAATGACAGGCAGCATTTGAGGAAATTTTAAAAATCCTAACCTCAAACCTTTTCTTCTCACACTTTAACCCGGAACTAGACATAATAGTTGTTAGCGACACTAGTCAGTACGGCATAGGTGCATGCCAGGTGGTTCGAAACAG
Organism: Sepioteuthis lessoniana; assembly: GCA_963585895.1. Classification (NCBI taxonomy): domain Eukaryota; kingdom Metazoa; phylum Mollusca; class Cephalopoda; order Myopsida; family Loliginidae; genus Sepioteuthis; species Sepioteuthis lessoniana. The sequence continues at coordinate 51,750,784 of OY757915.1, forward strand.
CCAATCGCTTTCGCATCCAGAACACTGCTTCTAGCTGAAAAACACTATTCTCAGATAGAGAAAGGACTTAGCATTATCTATGCTGTTTCAAAATTTCACCGTTACCTATACGGTAGGCATTTCACACTGCAAACAGACTATAAGCCGTTGATAACAATTTGGGGGTCAAAAAAGGACTTCCTACGTTCATTGCAAACCGGTTGTTAAGATGGGGAACTGTTCTATAGAATTATGACTTCAAATTAGAATTTCTCTCCTCAAAACAAATCGCACACGCGGATGGTCTGTCGAGATTAATTCCTACCCAAAAAGAACCCCTCGAAGACCCAGTAATCGCTGCACTACGCATACATAGCGAAATTAAAACAATAATCAACAACACAATCTACGAACTACCGATAACTCTTCTAGAGATAAAGACAGAAGCTGTGAATGACGAATTCATTAAAACTACAAAGCAGAAATTATCACGAGGGGATGTCACTTCAGATATTTATTCTGTTTGCGACGACGTGCTGCTTTATAGTTGAAAAGGTCACTATCCCCAAAACTCTTCAAAAAAGAATATCAAAGGATTTCCACATGGGCCATCCAGGCACCAACAGGATGAAAAGCCTAATGCGAAGTTTCGTCTATTGGCCGTCTGTGGATCAATATATCACCAATATGGCTAAAACAAAAAAGGTTGTGCCTTGGCTGCGAAGACACCGCCCATTACTCACAAACCCTGGCCTAAATCCGAACAACCATGGTCCAGAATTCATATATATATTACGCTGGACCATAAGAGGATTTTTATTATTTAATAATGATAGAGAGCTATTCTAAATGGCCTGAGGTCCTAAGATGTAGGAAACCTACCACAGCGACAACCATTAATTTCCAACGTGAATTGTTTGCCCGCTTTGGTGTTGTGGATTTTCTGGTTAGTGACAATGCCACCCAGTTCACTTCGTCAGAGTGCAAGGAATTCTTCGGAACCTACCAAATTAAACACATTACGATCCCACAGTACCACCCCAGAAGCAACGGACAAGCCGAACGCTTCGTGGGCACTCTAAAAAGGTAATTAAAGAAAGCCTATGGCTCGCATACGGAAAAATCTCTTTAACAATTTCTCCAGGTCTACAGGATCACAGCAAACTCTGACATACCAGAAGCCCGATCCCCAGCAGAAGTCATGTTTGGTCGAAAAATTAGATCAGTGTCCGGAAAACTGCTACCAAAACAGACCTTACAAAACAGAACATCTACTGTACCATTCAAATGATTCAACCTTGGTGACAAAGTCTACTTCAAACACTTCAGAAACAACGTTTCCTTTTGGGAACTGGGAACGATAACCCAAAGAATCGGTAATGTCACATACATAATCCAGGGCCCAAAATTCGAGCATAAGAGACACCTCAACCAAATCAGGAAACACACCACCGAGGACCTAGTGGACCTGCCGCAGGAGGAAGTAGAGACAATTGACACCATCTACGACACATTTGATATCGAACCTCCCCAAACTATGCCAGAACCACAACGCTCTGGTAGGAAAAGGAAATTCACGGATCCTCTTTTGGTCTGCCCAAAGAAAAAGAGATACTGATTTCACCAGTCAACTTGGGAGGGGTGTGCTGTGGTGGAATCATCTACTAATGGACTCAACCACTCTCCATAAATACCGGAAGACGTAGCAATACGAAGTACCAGTTCCGGAAGCTAACCCCGCCCCTGCGAGGTAATGCGAACCAGATTACCGTCCTATGTTCTTGTAACCAACCTTTGTTCTTGTAAATATGTCTATACTAACCTGTGGTCTTCTGTTCTCTTTGTGACCCTTTCCCTGGGCCATAACAGAGGTCTATATTTAGATTTGAGTGCACTCCAGCTTTCTAATAGATCGTAAGTTTAATTCAAAATAAATTGAAAAACTTATTCAGGATGTTGCAATTTTGTTTTCTGTATATATATATATATATATATATATATACGTGTGTGTTGTTTTTTCATCGAGTTAACTTGTATTTAACATTGAATAAGGAGAAAAATTAAGTAAATATAAATAATCTACCGATGTACAACAATCATTTATATTATGCTTGGATGTAACTGTTATGGCCCTGGAAGGGGTCACAAAGAGAACAGAACACCGCGGTTATAGTATAAGTATATATTTACAAGAACAATGGATGGTTACAAGAACATAGAACGGTAAGCTAGTTCGCGTAACTGTGAGGGGGCGGGATTAGCTTCCGGATCTGGACTGACTTTATTTCCATTTGGATGACAAATGGAAGGCGTAAGGCCTTGAAATTTTGTGGGGGGGAGGGAGCGATCATGCATTTACAGTATGTTCTAGGGGCACCTTAGCTGGCCACATTCACCGACCCATTCAACAGTACAATATATAACCAGTCATCTGTCACCATGCGCGCTGCAACCACCAAAATACCATATTTACTCAATGAAGAAAAGACCTACTTAAAAACCCCGACTGGAATGTGGGGTTTTATTTGAATTGATGATTTATTTACAATGGATGTTATATGATGGGAATGGGAGAAAAACCCCGAAATATACAAAAAACGAATACGAAAACCAAGAACAAATTTCCCGTTTGATTGCCCTCCCATACCCAGGTCAACGAAATTGAGGTCGACTGTTTTCCGGTGTCCGAAAACACCGAAAACAAGCCGGACATACCCTAGGTGGGAGAGGGATCCTAGGCTAATGACGGCAAAAAATACAGGGTTGGGCGCGGTATGGGGAGTTATCGACAGATGGTATGAATTATATGTATATGAAATTCCAAGATCTTCAGCAAATACAAAATTAATGGGGATGGGGAAGATCTTGGAGACTACTAGATGCCGGGGACGATAACTCATAACATACTGCTAACTAGGCTTCAAGGAAACAAAGGGAAAAATAAATGTTCCTACTTATCCGAGGTGGGGTCCCGAAGGACCCGTACCGTAGACGCCATGGGTCGGCAGAGGAGGGAAGGATTGCCCCCTTTCTTACGATCAGGCTCGCTGCATTCACCCACCTTTCGTCGAATGTTATGCGATCCAAACGTTTTCTATCGCATCTGATTTTGACCCTCAGCTGATGCCTAAAATACAAAACCAGATCACAATGATAAAAGTTTGCATCGTCATACAATCCCTTGCTTCGGGTCGTCTAAATCACCATTCGAGCTACAGCTAGGATCGCGAGAAACACCACACGCTTCTCACCCTGAAACGGAGGAAGAACGTTGTCCACGACGTAACCAACGTCGAGGAGCATGAGCTGTTTGGGTTCAATGCGAGCCGTTCACTCCCCGACGTGATCCCAGAAAGGGCGAACTCGCTTGCAGTAGTAGAAGACGTGCTCAGCCGTTTCTTCTAAACCACTGCCGCAGCAAGCGCAATCGGGCATGTCTTCCAGGCCCGCTCTGAAGTTCAAGCTGAGAAGGGGTAACGCATTCAGAACAAGTAACCTGGAGAGCGAGAACTCGGAGTTGTTCGAGAAGATCGATCCTGGCGCCCAATTCCAGTGAGAGCGGATATCCTCCGCCGTCCAGCCGCACCGCTCTCTAGGACGGTCCAAGACGGAACTCACCACTGGTTCCCGATATAGTTCCTTCCGAGGACGTCAAAGGTCACTGGATTCAAGAAGGTTAGAAAGGGATGTTCGGCACTAGCGAACAAACAGTGCTTCGCCCATCGGCCTACGTCGACCTTCAGCCTTTGGGTCTGACTGGAGGCGAGGAATAGTCTGACTCGCCTTTCGTCTCCACACTGCGTCCTCCGTCAAGGATCGCCCAAGTATGCAAGTCTTTCAGCAAGCCAGTGGCTCTCCAGATCAGGCATACCCAGGCCCCCACTGCTCGTACCTTGGATGCAGACATGTCTACGGACCATCGGCCTTGCACCTCCCCAGAGCAATCTGGAGAGGGACTGTTGAAGCGCCAGCCGACGTGCCTTAGGCAGGGGAAGTAGAGCCAAGCGGTAAAGGATCAATAGGAAGAAGTACACGGCACACGCCTCCACCCTGCCCTTTAAGGATAACCTCCTTGAAAGCCAGATTCCCACCTGAGCATTCACCTTAGCTTGTACCTCCGTCCAATTTCGCTCCAGTTGCAGGTCGGGCCCGAACCACACCCTGAAGATGCGGACGGGTCCGTCACTCCAGCGGAAGGGCCCTGGAAGGGTATTGCTACCCCTCAAAGCACCGAGCCATAAACCTTGGCTTTTGTCAAAATTGCTAATCCATCTGCAGAACTCCGGTTCGAATCCGGCAGTCTCCAAAACAGTCGCCAAAAACCGATGGTCAACCCTATCGGAGGCCTTGGACTGGTCTAAACTGATTAGCGCGGCTTCCGTGCCCTTCTATCCTCTCTAGGACCTCGCGAATCAAGTGCGGATAGTCCTAGATCGATCTTCCCTTCACAGCAAAGGTCTATTAGCTAACTAGGCCTATTAGCTAACCGCAGACTGACCATAACAAGTTTATGGTCAGTCCACGCTATCAAGTGGAACGTTGGACAACTAACGAAATCAATGTCAGCTCGTCTAACTAACACTCTGTCCAAGTAGGAGTTTACTTTGACAGAGGGCGAGCTATCAAGCCACATCCACATCTCGCCCTGAGGGATCCAAACGATATCTGTCGACAAAGTTATAACGAGTCATAAGGCCGAAAAGGCTGCTTTCACACCTTCCCAACCTACTAGCTCCCCGTTCGACCCAATCTATCTTGAGATCAAGGATCGCATTCCAATCACCCATTAAGACTAGCCACTTCGAATCGTCCAGGAACAGTGCCAACCGACGAAAAAAGGAAACCCTCTCCGCAGCGAAATTTGGAGCATAAACCACAACCAGACGAAACTTGAACCTTTTAACGGCAACATCGGCCACAACCCGTCGGCCCCTGTCACCTGCAAAAGCAACGTTAACATCAGCATCAAGGCTGCGTCCAACTAGCAAAGAGACCCCAGCGCTGGTGCGTCTGCCGTATGCTGAGAAAACGTTAAAATCGCTTTCCAGCACACGACAGACCGCATCGCAAGTGAAGTGGGTCTCTTGCACTGCAGCGACATTTACCCTAAGGTTCTTGAGTTCAGCAAGCAAGCGCGTACACTTGCTTGGATCCCTCAATCTCCTCACATTCAACGTGGCACGTTTAAAGCCATCAGACCCACTTACCTTACTTACTGTCGACTACAGACCGGAAATTCTCCGGGTCGAGGATGCCGACGGCCTGAAGCAGGGAGCTGGTACTGAGTTCAGTAGTAACTCGGCTGTCCCTGGAAATTCCCCCGACATCCATGGGGTACCACAACTTTGGGGACCTAAAAAATGACGGGTGAACATAAATCAGGACCCTGCCCGAACAAAAAGAAGACATTTTTTTGAGCGAGGGGTGCTCCAACTCCGCCAAACGTATATCCGCATAAATGGCTTCCTGAAGGAAGCTCCACAGCTCCCTTGAGCGGTTACCAGCCATGCGAACAAAGGTAGTCACCCTGGGTGCACCCCTAAACAAATATGGATTACAAATATTTTTACCGTTTGTGGTTTTTATCGATGATAATAGTTTTAAAATTGCCTTTATTTGGTGATCTGTGGTCGGTGATGGTGTGGTTTCTTCGCATAAGGTAATTCCGAGCAATGGTGGTTGAGATTCATTTGATTCCGATAGTGCATTGGTGATGATGATGGTGATGATCCAGTTCGGTTTACTGAGCGAGATCGAGAAATCAACCTAGGAGTGGCGAGCGAAGAGAGAGAGAGAGAGAGAGAGAGAGAAGAGTTGGTGAGAGGAGGAGTTTATTTTGCATATGTTGGGCGTTGGGGTTGAGGTTGCATGTTTTGTGCTGCTCGCTGGGGTTGAGAATTTTCTGCTGGTCGCTGGAGTTGAAGAGGCATAGGTTGCTGGGTTTTATGTTTTTCCGTTAGTGGTTGTTTTTCAGGTTTCGGAGTGGATGAAATATTTTTGCACTGTTTTTCTCCCCCTCTTTATCTGAATCACCACTGTCCCTTCTACTTTTCAAGTTAGTCGATGTTTTCATCTCCTCAGGTTATTGTTGTTGATTTTTGTTTTTCTTTTTGGAAGGTGTCTGGATTGTTGTTGCTGCTGCTATTGTTGCATTAAGTGCTATTGCCGTATTGGGTGCTATTGTTGTGACTTCTGCTGTTGATGATGTTTGTTTAGTTGGGGATAATTTTTTTCTTTTTCCCTTTTACCTGGGTCCACCCTTCCTCATCTTTTTTTGTGGGAGTGCTCTTCGATATTTTTGATTGTAGGTGTTGTCGTTGTATCTGTCGTTGTGATTGTGGTGGCAGGCGAAGTCTTTGGAGCAGTAGTAGTAGTAGTCATTGTTGTGGTAGTCGTTGTTTTTTGAGAGCAGGTTCTGGAGAAATGGCCAATTTTTTTGCAATTCCAACATAATGGTTTCCGGTCCTCAACGACCATCATTGATCCCGATATTTAATGATATGAGGGATATTGTTAAACCCTCCCCAATCGAGGCACATGATGAAAACGTAGTCACTGTATGCTGTTCCGCTATTGGATGTTACCTGGGTGACTTGTTCCACGGCGCCATATATACTTAAGTAAGCAGCGAGGACGTCACCACTTAGTTGCATTGAAACATTGCATATGGTGACTTTGATCCTACGTTTACCTCGATATTCCGGTTGAAACCGGAAGAAACGTGTGGTGATATTACCACCGGCCAGTTTTTTTTGCAACTTCCTCCGTGGGAAGCAGAACATCCCAGGTAGCGAAGCTCCAGCGACAAAAATATTTACCTGGGATTTTTGCAGTTTTTAGAAGGTCCTCGAAAGATTCCTTCTCTAATCCAGCTAGTCTCTCGGTCTACGAAGGACAGGGTCTTCGGTTCCACAGCTTAGACCAACTCAGGTATCGGTAATATTTCCCCATCTTTAAAGTAGTTAGCATATTTTTTGACCCTGTACCTTTCGTAATCACTTGCAGATTTTTATTCACACAATGTGACGACCAAGAGACAGTTGTTACTTGATGTTTTGGGACGGTGGAATTGTGTTTGATGAGGAAGAATAAAGATCGTATGGTACTTCTTCCGGTATTGGGGAGGGTCTCGATTCAAATGTCGACGGGTGAATTTTGTGAACAATGCTCCTCCATAGTTATGGGACACAACTCGGAGGATATGGACGCGAATGATTTAAATGAAAGCAGGCAAGACGATATTGAAATGCAGAAAACAGCGAATGATCCGATATAAAAATGGCGGTCGTTTTTTTAAAAATAAACAAGAAGTCGAGTCGAGGTTTGACCCGCCTCAAAATCAAACAACAATAACAATTGTTTGAGGGGGTTGCAAAGCAATAACAATAATAACAAATTTGATGGTAACAATAACAATAATATTCAACAAAATTCACTTTTCACAAGTACAAAACGTACAGAAATCCAAAAATAAGGAGCTAGACTGACTTCGTATTGCTGCATCTTCCGGTATTATGGAGAGTGGTTGCGGCCATGACTTGGTGATTCCACCACAACAGTAACCGTAACTTAACAAAAACAGCTCATCATAGGGAGACTTTTATCATAGCGATACACTTAAATTACGCTGACTAAAGCAATTTTCTTTTCATTTTGCAACTGAATGACCATTTTTGGGGTGTCTTTGCTCGATTTTTTAATGATCAACATTCTCAAAGTAACAGAGACACACTAATTATATATAATAATTTGAATAATTCAGTCTTTTCTTAGTCCGTTACCACAGGAATCTAACAGGTTCACAGGTTGTCTAGCATCAAATAAAAACTTGGAAAGCAAAGAGAATTCTATGTTAAAGCTACTTTGAACTAGCCGGTTAGTTTTCTTCGATCCCACAAGAGGCTGTTTTTTTTAACTCATAATTTTGGGTCGTAGTCGGCAAACCGATTATGTTGCGTTTGCTTTTTATATGAAAATGGCTTCTTGTGCAACTCAAAGCAGCAGAACTCATGGTTTATATCTACAAAGGAAAAGATACAAAATGAACTTGATAATAAAGTCCTGTTTTCACAGTGTCCTTGATCCAATATTGGGAAGCCGTGTGTGACATTTAGGTCTTATGAGTCAAGTAGTCAAGTTGTCCTAACTATCCATATGAATCTACGAATGTGGGAAGGAGGAACCCAACAAGCCAGCTTTCTCAATCTGTAAACTGCCAACTGCCTCTTGTACTGGAACTGCCCCAATTGCTATAACTATATAAATAGAGACTTCGGGGTTTCTCCTCTTCGATCTCCAAGTAGCTTTTACTAGCGCCGGTGGCATTACGTTTATAGAAATAGCATTTTCAAAATGCTTTCATCGTATATTAATTTCAGAAAATTCTTCTCTTTCAATTTTATTACTCATCTTTTAAAGCTTCTTTACTACCCTAAATTTAACTACCACTTAATACTATTATACACATACTTTACATACATAGCCATTTATATGCACATACATATACATACTCATGCAAATATGCTCTTATCTACATGCATTATTGCTCCCAAAAATGTGTATTCATGGGTGGAGGAGTCTATTGTGTCACATATATAGAAACCTTGCGGAATACACATGAACACACATACAAAATTACAGTGTTACGATAAAATTGATTTTTATTTTGTTCGAAGCTTTTTTTCTTTCATTTTTTCCTCGGTTACAGTTGGGGGGGGTACTTTTTTTTTCGGTTAGCAGATTTTTTTTAAGTTGTAGTTAGCAACCAAATAATGGTCGACAACGACAACAGGTCAAATAGTATTAAAAAAAATTTAAAGTTATCAGTCAACATTCACGTTTTTCCCACTTTGGTCATAATTTTCAGTGTATCTCTTCTTTCTTTCTTTCTTTATTTATTTATCTATTTTCTTTTTTTCTCTGTTCAAATCTATCTGGATGTGCGGTATCGTATAACAGTTATTGACGCGAAAAGCAGGATAAACAAAATGAGTTCCAGTTTCGGTTGGATACGTTTGCGTTCACTTAGCATTAATTTCCTTTCGTAAATTGTCCAATCAGGTGGGCTGTAGAATACACCGACTGCACCTCTGCGAGTGTCCTGGATATAGCACTAAACAATCTGATGGTGAGGTCCCAGTCATGCAAGAACTTTCGGGAATGCGGAGCAACCCTTCATTGCCATCGCTCCCTGGTCCACTCTGGACTTGGAGTGGTAGCACCTGATTGGGTCCTTCCTATCTATGGGTGAAATAGAATTAAACTGCATACTTATGCTAAACTGAATTGTTTGAATTAGAACTGTTTGACTAAACTGAATAGGCTGAAATAGAAATGTTTTTTACAATTAAACTGTGTACTTACATTTAAACTGCATACTTATGCTAAACTGAATTGTTTGAAATAGAACTGTTTTTACATTGAAACTGTACTTACGCTAAATAACCTACAAAGGTTGATGTGCCATAAAATCCAAACAACCAGCCAACCAACCTTTAGTAAAGGCATAAATCCATTTCTCCCTTTCATCTATGAGCAAATATAGAGCAGTTGAATCCTTTTATCCTTTTAGCAATGTAAAGACTTTATAACCAAGCGAAGATTATCTTCACAGTAAACAAAAACAAAAAAATAAAATCCCGATCCAGACTAAAAAAGAAGAGACGGATGTAGTATGGCTGGCAATTTTAGCTCGTACAACACGTCCTATTTCTGAAGACGTAAAAGTAATTGTATGTCCCCCTAGGAAGCCTACACGAACCAATGATTATAATATCTATCTGTCTATCTATTACTTCTTCTCTAACCTAATTATCCTGTTGCTTCTCTAACCCTTTAGTTCTTTCACAGTATCTCTCCTTTTTCTTGCTCTTCATTCTTTTGCTCCGTCCCCTCCTCTCGTTTCTTTCTTTTATATGAGAGTGGTGCGGAATATTAGGTTAAAGTGATAAATATCGAACATATCTTTGGCCTTGAAGGCAATCACTAACAAGGAAGCTTTTGACATGATAATGCTCTTAAACTCGGACGCGGACAGATCGAATAAACATTAAAGAAATGATCTCTGGGTAGCAGAACATGTATTTCAATGTCGAAACATGGCCCACTCTTGGAGTATCACCGAGGAAACAAAACCCCACCTGGCATGTGTATATGTGCATATACGCCATTCGATCTAGATACGATGATCATAAAAGACATTTTAAAAGTTAACCCATACTTCCTTTTTTAAATAATGTGTAGTGTATAACTCGCCGAAACAAGCCAACGCTTTCAAGAGTGATGAGATCATTTTTGTTTTGACTTTCCTTCAGATTTTTCTATCTTGTGAACAGTACTGTTAAATAAGTTGATATTCTATGTCACTATACTTTGACTATTTTACATAAATTATATTTTCTTTCAATGACTTTCACTGATTTATGTCATTTTTTGTGTACACATTGACAAAAAAATGGATATGTATTTGATAAAGTAAAGCATGGGATTTATAAGTGATGTCCAATAATTAGCTAATTAGTCATACCAATTTCCCTAAAATGTCTGAGAGGCAAATAATGATAATGAAAATTAAGGTTATGAATGTAATTTTAAGAATGTAGAATAAAGCTTTTGAAAACTATTAAAATTGCTTTTCATTATTTCCCCTAAAATTGTTTTGATGAATATTTTTTGTAAAAGTTGAAAACATTTTAATTGTTGATTTAAAAGGTACAATTTATCTCTTTTCTGATCAATAAGAAAGAATGATTGATTCCTAGTAATAATCATGGTTGCTAATTGGATATCACAAACAAGACCCTTGTAAAAGAATAATCTTAGGTTTGTATAATTTAGGTCACCACGTACTTGTCTCCAGTCAAAGACTCCAGTGACATGGCTACCAGGCCTTTATTTGGGATAGCCTTCGTAAGATTCTAATTGAAAATATGTCGTTCGCATACAGAATATTAACATTTCCATTATGATGTCTTTTGAGATACCAGTTCATGGGTTAAGTGCTAGTTCCTATTATAGATTAAGATCATTAAGTAACCGCATCTCCAATGCAAAATAGTTAGTAGATTAACTCTATCTTATAAGTTAACTTCTTGGTAAGTTTCAACAACTGACAAGATGGAAATACCTTTTTTGTGGAGCCAGGGGGAGACTGTGATATTTATACAATAGTTTATGCACGTTGTGATAGAAGTGATCTCTGTTCTTGTTTAAGATCTGTGTTAGTTTTTTTTCTGTCGTATTTTTATTAAAATTTTTACTTTGAGCTATTTATTCATTTGTTTTTAGTTTAAAGTATCTACCATTCCCATTTAGGCTTGCTAATTCCCCTAATTATTCTAATTTGTTCAAAACATTGTTCTACTGCGTTGGTCTTCTGATAGCAGGATAATTGTAATGCTATATAGAATTTTAATCTTTCCTCTCTTGAGATATTTGGTTTGGGAGCCCTGAATCTCTCAAATGCTAATCTCACCTTTCATCTAAGTTTGTCTGTAAATGGCTTAAAGCTCTTCATGACAACCTTCTCCAAGAAACACTGGTTGCAAAGTTTTTAAAAAATTGCTAAGCTTAGATGGTGGTCACAAAGCTTAACAAATATCCTTTTAATTGTTTTAAGGGTCAAGGCATTGATTCATATCCAAAAGCATCTTCTAAACAGAAAAAAATGTGTTCTAGACTGTTTTTAGGTAGATTCAAAACCAAAATTTCCCTAACACAACGCTCAATCTATGCTTACATTTGTTCAAACAAGTGGGAATTTTGAGTGGCATTATTTTCCATACTCTTTTTCCACACTTAAAATATAAAAATAGGCCCCATTTTCAAATATTGATTATATATAATATAACACGTAACATTTTTGCCTAAACGCTCGATTTAATAATCTATGATTTCAGCATGAATCAATTAAAAATCTTTAAAAAGGATGAAAAAGACCATGGAAGAGCCAAAAAACAGGTGCAGCTCAAGAAGAAGCAAAATATTTTAGCACTGCTCGGATGAAGTGTTTTACTGTCCATGCATTACTACAAATAATGTCCATCCATTGGTATCGATGAAAACCGTTCACTAGGCTGAAGCTTTGCGAATAGATTATGCAGGTGATCTGTTTATAGTGGTGAAAACCAGCCCAACTTTTTAGATGAGCTGATAACAGAAGATTGGTATGCAATAGATTCTCCAAACACTACTCCTCAGGTCTTGAAATCTTTGCTTCTTCTAAAATGAAATCCCTATAAAGGCTAGAAAGCCTAGTTTGCTCTGAAATGTATGTAGGCTCGTTTAGGATTTGAACCTGGCTTGCTGAGTTCCTTTTTTCAACGATAATTATGGTACTTGAAAAAGAATGAGGAACACATAGTGGTTTTTAATCCATGCGGCATCTCCTTTCTTACCATTACTGAAGAGTACTACCGAGGAGTGATTACTCTAATTGGTTAAACTCCAAAAGAAACTACGTTAGGACACAATATTTCTCCTACATTTTGGATTGTAATTGGAATGACATTATTTTCACTAAATGAACGTTTTGTTTTTTTAAAGTTCATCGTTTTTTATTATCTTTCATATTCGTTTAGGTAGGTTAGGGGGTGTCTCTGATGTTATGGTCAGTAATATTAGTCAGGATTAATCTTGTGTGTTTCATGTTGTATGAGGGCCTATCCTGGTAGCTGGATGGGAGATGATAGTCGCTGAGGGTTTCTTGACATCGTGTGACGATGGAATGAGTATTAGTTAGGGCAATGCGTTCTTCCTCCTCCCTTCTTCTTTTTCCGTGAGACATCTGGGTTCATGCCATAAATTAATTTGGAATTAGGAGTTGCAAGTAATAATATTGTTCTGAATTTTCCCACTATCACTATGCTGCCTTGTTTTGTGTGATCATATAGTGTACGGGTTGGTGAGGTGACATCAGTTTGTTCATTCGTTTTTGTTTCAGCAGGATATTCATAGTCATCAATAAATACTTTCTAAAGATGAGGGTTTCCTTCTGTTACTTTCTTCACTTTCTTTAGTGTCATGGATTTTGGCACGGCCCTTTTCACAGTATAAGCAATATATTTTTCAAATGTTTTGTTGTTTCATGAAGGTGACGACTCATGTGATCTCCCGGGCTTTTTCATTTCGTCCAGGGGTGTGCACAAGGTTCATGTCATATGGTATAAGGCACAGACGCCATCTTTCCAATCTCGCTGTAATGATTTATCACTCCAATGAGAGGTTTTTGATCAGTGATCATAGTGAAACTTGTACCAAATAGATATAGGTTGAAGCGTTTTATTCTGTCAACAACTACAAGACACTCTCTGTCTGCCAGTGTCTCTGTTCCGTTTTGGTGAGAGCTCAACTTTTGTTGTAAATAGAATGACGTTACAGCATAAGGATTGTTTCCAGACCTACTGGCTGGCGTGTACTTGAACTTCTGTCCGTTAATAAGGTCGAAGTAAGACATGACCTGAGCACTTTACTGCTTCTTTTAGTCTGTTAAAAGCTTCTTGTCCCTCGCCCTCCAATTTCCCGGTTGCTTTTTTTTGTTAATCTTCTCTAGGGTTGTATGATTGTTGTGTATCTAGGGAGGAATCTACCAACGATTCAATGAATGATCTAACATCAGAAACTGATCTAACTTCAGAAAATGAGGTGTTGATTATTGTCTGGATTTTGGTTGAGTCTGGAGAGATTCTGGTTTTGCCAAATATATGGCCATAGAACCTTAGCTGGTTAAATGAGAAGTGGCATATGTTCCTGCTGAGCTCGGCTCCACTTTTATTTAGTGTTTTCAAATTCTCCGAGAGACTGTTGTCCTGGTCTGCTTGGATCTTTCCTGGTATAATAACGCCAGAAAGATTGCTCCAGGAATGTATCTTAGGAGTCCAGCGATGCTGTTCAAAAAATTTCTGCATTGGCATTCACCCCAAATAAGAGAATTTTGTATCTTCTAAGTCCTATATGTGTGGTGAATGTTGTGATGTATTTGTTGGGCTCATCCAATTTTAACTGATGATAGGCACTTCTCATGTACAGTTTGAGTCATTCAGGTCTGTTATTAGATTGGCCAATGTTTCTCCCTTTGGTTTTATGATTTGCTTCATGCACGTCAACACAGACACGTACTCCTCTCTCAATAGAATTCCTCATAGTGTTGGGCCTTCCACTTCCTAAACGATGTCAAGCTTCTCCAATCTGTACAGCTCCTTTTCTTCATCCTTACGGACATAAAAAGCAATGCACCAATAATTATGAGCCACTTAAGATATAGAATTGTCAATGTGGTTGCTGATTTTTATGTTGTTGATGTAACTCATTGTATCATCGGACAAAAGAAGGAATTCATCTAATATCATTTTTAGATTTTTTCTTAAGGGAAAGTCTATTAACCCCAGTTGTTGGGCTGTATCGCCACTCAGCAAGTTTGCGTGTCTACTTGTAAGAAAACTAACTACTTTGGTTTCTGAATTTTTGTATTTTATCTTCAATTGGAGAGATCCAGAGTTAGAGGGACTCTTGAGTTGAAATCAAAAATTTTGGGAATAGAATTTGGGAGTCGGAGAATATTGGGGCCAAGTGTTGAGTATGTTGAATAGTCTATAATGTCTACAGAGACACCAGTGTTAATTTTGAATATAATATTATTATTTCAGATGCTAGCAGTGATTTCAGGCGTTGATATGAGTGTAGATGATGTTACAAAAACATTAACATCCGATACAGATTCGTCATCAGATTGTGAGAAATTGATTAAAGGAGAAAGTTCAACATGTCAGAGCTAAAGCTATGACAAACAAACACGAATGAAATGTCTATTCTAACTCCATTTAACACAAATTTTCCCCTTGCAGAACACAAAGCTCTAAAGAGAACCTGCATGATACCACAAAAGTAGCAGGGGCGATTCTGGTGGCTTCAAAATCTGCGAAGACGAATGTGGTTAGTTTTTCTTTTGTCTTGTTTTGATTTTTTTCTGAATGGTGTTCCGAACAGTGTGGTCTGTGTTGGTTATAACGACTCCGTCTTGTATACAAACTATGTTTGTCGTGAGAAATATATTTTATAGCTATTGTTCTCTTGTTGGCATTTTCAATCGTAGTCACTCGGCTTTATGTAATTTCGAAGCTTCGAGTTTCCTCCAGTATTGTTGCGAGGATCAAATCTTTTTTCAGTGTTTTCTACCGAAGACCTGACGATATATACATCCTTGTATTATTTGTGCTCGGATCTCCTTATCTTCGTTATCGAATTCACAATGGACCGCGGCCGAACGCAAGACAGTATAAAACGCATTTATATTTTCGCCTTTTCTTCAAGAGAACTGTTGCGTTCTGGTTAGTGAACGCTTGTAGTATTAAATAAAGGACAAATCACGATATGTGAGGAAATAGAGTTATATTCTCAGGAAAAAGTATATACAATAGAGACACTGTTAGTAGAGAAGAACATAGGATTAGTGAATACAGAATAAGGATATAGTCCAACAATAGTATTGGCTTCCGTTATACGAAGCGGCTCTTTTATTTCCATTTTAATACAAAAATGGAAGGCACGAGGCCTTAAAGTTTATGGGGGAATGAAAAGGGAGTGTTAATGCGTTAACTATCTGTTCTAAGGTAACCTAGCTTGCCACATTCGCCGACCCATTCAACAGTACTATATAAAATAATTTATCCATCACCATGCACGCTGCAACCACCAAAATACCACATTTGCTCTATGAAAATGGCCTACTTAAAACCCCGAATGAAATGTGTGATTTTATTTACAATTGATGATTTATATGATGGGAATGGGAGAAAAACCCCGAAATATACAAAATTACAAAAACGAAAATAAAGGAAAAAAATCCCCGTTTGGTTGCCCTCCCATCCCCCGGTCAACAAAAACGGGGGCCAACTGTTTTCCGGTGTCCGAAAACACCGAAAACAAGCCGGACCTACCCTAGGTGGGACGAAGGTCCTAGTCTAGTGGGGCAAAGAAATACAGGGTTGGGATCAGTATGGGCAGATAAAAGCAGGCAGTATGATTTTTATACATGTGAACTTTCAAGATCTTCAATAAAAGCGGAATGGGATACGGGTTGAGGTACAAAAATAATAGGGAAAGGGAAGATCTTGAGAACTAACAACTAGATGGCGGGGACGATGACTCACAACATACTGTTAACTAGGTTTCAAGAGGGAAATCAATGCCTACTTACCCGGGATAGGATCCCGAATTACCCGTACCGTAGACGCCATGGGTCGGCAGAGGAGGGAAGGATGACTCCAACGTTGCCCCCTTTCTTACGACAAGACTCGCTCCATTCACCCACCTTTTGTTGAATGTTATGCGATCCAAACGTTTTCTATCGCATCTGATTTTGACCCTCAGCTGATGCCTAAAATACAAAACCAGATCACAATGAGAAAAGTTTGCATCGTCATACGATCCCTTCTTTCGCGTCGTCCAAATCACCATTCGAGCTACAGCTAGGATCGCGAGAAACACCACAAGCTTCTCACCCTGAAACGGAGGAAGAACGTTGTCTATGACGTAACCAACGTCGAGCAGCAAGAGCTGCTTGGGTTCGATGCAAGCCGTCCACTCACCGATGTGATCCCAGAAAGGGCGAACTCTCTTGCAGTAGTAGAAAGTGTGCTCAACCGTTTCCTCTAAACCACTTCTGCAGCGAGCACAATCGGGCATGTGTGCCAGGCCCGCTTTGTAGTTCAAGCCGAGAACGGGTAACGCATTCCGAACAAGTCACCTGGTGAGCGAGAACTCGGAGTTGTTCAAGAAGCTCGATCCTGGCGCCCAATTCCAGTGAGAGCGGATCTCCTCCGCCATCCAGCCACGCCGCTCGAGAAGAGGATCCAAAGCGGAACCCACCACTAGCTCCCGATATAGTTCCTTCCGAGGCCGTGAAAGGTCACTGGACCCAAGAATGTTACGAAGGGCCGTTCAGCACATGCGGGCAAACAGTGCTTCGCTCATTGGCGTACGTCGACCTTTAGCCTTTGGGTCTGACTGGAGGCGAGGAAAAGTCCGACTCGCCTTTCGTCTCTACACTGCGTCCCCCGTCAAGGATCGGCCAAGATATGCAAGTCTTTCAGCAAGCCAGTGGCTCTCCAGATCAGGCATACCCAAGCTCCCGTTGCGTGTACATTGGATACAGACCTGTCTACGGACCATCGGCCTTGCACCTCCCCAGAGCAATCTGAAGAGAGATTGTTGCAATGCCCACCGACGTGCCTTAGGCAGGGGAAGTACAGCCAAGCAGTAAAGGATCAAAGGGAAGACTTACACGGCGCACTTTAAAGATAAACACTTTTAAAGCCAGATTCCCACCTGAGCATTCACCTTAGCTTGTACCTCCGACCAATATCGCTCCAGTTGGAGGTCGGGCCCGAACCACACCCCGAGGATGCGGACGGGTCCGTTACTCCAGCGGAAGAGCCCTGTAAGGGTATCGCTACCCCTTCAAACACCGAGCCACAAACCTTCACTTTTGTCAAAATTAACCTTGGCTCCTGCAATCCGCTTGTACTCGCCAACAGCCTTCTTCACAGCCTTTATATCCAGGCGGCGGGATACAAAGACTGTGATATCATCAGCGAACGCGGAAACCCTTGCCGTAAGAGGGCCAGCAAAAGGGACACCGCGCAATGCCGGATTTGTCCCCTAATCCCTAAGCCTACGGAGCAGGGGCTCCAAAGCTTGGACATAGAGAAGAGGAGACAGAAACCCACCACCTATTCCCGGTAACCCCCTCCACTAACGCCCGCTTAATTAGGGATTTTAGCCGGTCCCGGAAGTCCCGTATCTCCAGCAAGGAGGTATTGAACTTCCAGTTGCCGGACTGACTAGGCCTATTAGCTAACCGCAGACTGACCATAACAAGTTTATGGTCAGTCCACGCTAGTAAGTGGAACGTGGGACAACTAACGAAATCAATGTCAGCTCGTCTAACACTCTGTCCAAGTAGGAACCTACTTTGGCAGACGGTGAGCTATCTAGCCACGTCCACATCTCCCGCCCTGGTTGATTCAGACGAAACCTGTCGACCAAGTCATGACGAGTCATAAGGCCAACAAGGCTGCTTTCACACCTTCCCAACCTTCTAGCTCCCCGCCTGACCTTATCTATCTTGGGGTCACGGGTCGCATTCCAATCACTCATTAAGGCTAGCTTTTTTTCACCCATTAAGGCAAGATTATAAGAAGCGGCTCCTCACCTTGTAGTCTGCCCTGCTATATACGGCAGATGGACTAGTTCATTGTGTGGAGAAGGGTGGGTGATACCCAACAACAACAATAACCATAAACTACCCCAACCACGACAAACATAGTTTGTATACAAGACGGAATCGTCATAACCAACACAAACCACACAGTTCGGAACACCATTTAAAAAAATCCAAACAAAACAAAACTAAACAAAACTTTAAAACTTTAACCACACTCGCCAAGGCAGCCTCCTCTCAGTGTTTCGAACCTATTAATACGAAAGTGAGAATGAATTTATCGGGATCTGAATGTTTCGTAGGCGTCATTCCTCTTTGGTATAAAATAGTGACAAAAGATTTCTTCAAAGTGGTATATTCGCTTGAGTTGGGTTGCTTCCTTCCGAGAATTTGCTAGTGGCCTTTTGTTCATTCGTCATAGTCTCGTAGTTTTGAAAAGTTTCATCACTTCCATGGTGTAATAAAAGTGCCCTTTTCCTTATGTCGGAGGTGGTGATCATAGCTACAAACAAAATTTCAAACTTGGAAGTCCGCGTTCTCCTCGATGCTCACTGTTTTTACTTCATCATGGATAATGAATTTTCGTTCTTCCTGGACCCTCGTCGCGTTTGAAAAAGAAATGAGGAACATGTACAATGTCTGCGCAGCGTTTCCTTTATAACCGTTAATGAAGAGTATTGCCAAGGAGTGATTACTCTTACTGTTTAAACCAAGACACAGTCAATATTAGGACATAAGAATAACCATTACACCACCTGCGCCTCAGTCTTTTAATGTAATTCTAATATTTTTAAGTAAGTATATTTATGTGTGTCTGTCGTCGAATAACACAAAGACAACTGTATATATGACTAGAAAATTTTCTATGGATCGAATTCGAGGTAAATCTTTAGCAAATGCCTAAATTCAGAAACATTTATAAGTTTTTAGCGGGTGCTTCAATTTAAAAGGGATGCTATACAAGTCTCTATAAAATAATATTCATTTTAACTTGAATTTCTGGCGAAGAAACGAAAGTGTTTGAATTTAGAATCGTGTAACAATTATCACATAAATAACTTTTCTTCATTCGAGTTAGTCGATTCAAACTCAGGTTTAAAAAAAATTAAGTACGTTCTTTTCACGTGCTGGCGAGTTATGAGTTGTCGATTAGTATTTTTTCTTCCAGAATTAAAAAAAAAATTAAAGAATTATTGATAAAAATGGGCAGTTTGAGCAAAAACTGAAACAATAAAATTTTTAATTTTTTCATTGTTGTGAATATATACGTTATATTTGTTATCATTTTCATTATAAGATGCGAGTTATTTAAAGTTAGTCTATGATTGGTCATAGATTGGTTTATAAAACCAAACTAAGACCGATAGTCTGTGTTCAAGTGTCCGTCAGAGTGGTGTAAAAAAACATGTCACTATTTTAAAATCACGAAAAAAAAGAATGAAATAGAAAAAAGTTGGAACAGGATAAAGTGATAGAAATCAATGGTCATGTGCCAAACTTTAATCTCCTAAACAGACTTGCGTCTCCATGATTGGCTTGATTATTGGCTTATTGAATCAGAAACTATTCCCTTTTTTCTCTTCCTCCTCGCATAGTTCTTCATCATCACCCTCCTATTCAACTGACATCGCTGCAACTGACAAGCAATCATCACTTACACTTAAAACAAAGCCAGTTAATCGCTTGTCATGTATTTGTATTTCTTTTCTTTTTGCTGCTTTTAGGTAAGATCTGATAATTACGGAGTCCGCATTGGAGATGTTAATGCTGGTGATGAAAGTGGCCGTTGTATTAGGATACTGACAATACTGATAATAATATTACTGAAGTTTATGCAAATAATATAGTCAAATAGGAATTTCTGCTATTAATGGCCTACGATGTTTTCAAGGTTGAATATATAATAGTTGATTTTAAGGCAGTTTTTTAACGTTGACTCCAAAAGTCATACTCATTCTTTCTAATCAGAACAAAATTTTAAGATACAAGCTCTTAAAATAAAAAAAAAGTTTCATAAATCTACATATTTTCTTATTTTATTAAACAAATAATGTTAAATTTAGGGTTGATATATTCGCACAAAGCTTACATTGTGCTATAGTAAACTGAAAAATACACAAAAGAAGTTATTCATAAATGAAAGGCCTTTTCAAGGACTTTCTTTTGTGCTCGGTAGGCATAACATCCTGTTTCAAGCACCAGCAGTAATCGGCAAGAAAGTTTACATCCCACTGACATAGGTTGCGATCTTTCATAATACGAATGTCTTGGTGAAAGTGTTCAACCTGCTATTCACTCAAATCTCCACTGTTTTTTGGAAAATAGTCCAAGTGTGACAGCAGAAACTCTGCCCCTAGTTGGCAGAAACTCTTCAGTAGTTCTTCAATTTCCTTCTTGTATTCCTCATTACTGTGGTTTCCCAGGACGTTTGTAACTACTGACTCCAGTGACTGCTAGACAGACAATTTAACTTCGCTCAGCGCTTCGTCCAACATTGGGTCCTTCATGAGTTCTCTTATTTGAGGACTGTCAAATATACCAGCCTTGAACTTCTCCATGCTTATCCGTGGGAATTTATCCTGGAGGAAAGCAAATCCACTGCCTTCCTTGTCTATTGCCTTCACAAAGATCTTCATTACTCCTAACTTATGTGAGCCAGGGTTTTACTCTTGTCTTAACGGCCACTCTTATCTCACATAATGTTGATCGTCAGCTCGGTTGTCCCAGAGACGCAGAAAACAAGAATACTTTGTCTACTCACCTTGGAGACCGAGGATCAGTCTAACCACCTTAAGATCCTCACAGATCAATCATTTGTGCCTCTTGCAGTTAACAGCAGACACCAAATGATCCATGCTGTAAAGAGTTTCTTTCATTTGTACTGAATGCCCAATAGGAATAGGTGAAAAACCATTCCCATTATGTAGAAGAACTGCTTTGAGACTTCTGCTAGATGAGTCAGTAAAAAGTTTCCATTCTGTAGCATCATGCTCTAAGCGCATTGATTATATCAATCCAGTGATGTTGTTGCAATAAACCCATGATGACTTATCCTGGAATCTGAAAAACTGTCTTGATTCTCTCTCACGGTAGAACATTGTTCTCTTCTCTTTGAGACATGAGCCTAGCATCTGAGCAGACTCCTTTGAAAGGTTCAGGTCTTGTATTGGGTCATTGAGCTCTGCTTATGTCAAGGGCACTAACCCGTCGTCTTTTTCTTGCTTGTATGCGTCATCCCCAGCTATGTTATTATGTTATTATTAAGCTATAGTCTATGTTAACACCTGGCTTAGGAACAGGAAGGCCTGGGCCATGTGGGATTGGTCTTATAGCAGAAGGAACATCGGGGTATTGGACATGGTGCTTGTTCTTACAATTTACTCCTTTTAGATTTATCATGCGGAAATAGCAGTTCGTAAGGTAATCTTTTCCTTCCCTCCAGACCATTGGGATGGCAAATGGCATATTCTTCTTTTACCATTCCTCTAATCCCCCAAGTTCTCCACACATGTTTTTCAGCAAACGTGCGATGACTTGTCTTGATCAAGACTGACTCCAAAGTAATCGTAATATGCCTTCTTCACAAATTTTTGCTTGACTGTTAAGAAGAACCACGTTACTGCAGATATAAAAGAACCTGTCTGGATTATTTTTACACTTGCGATCCATTCTTGCAGGAATATAAATGTCAAGCTAAAAAAATAAAAAATAAATCAGTACTCAGCTCGTTGACACTGTACATTAAAATCATTTTAAGCTGAGCGATAAACTTCGCCCCCTCTAGGTATGTGGTTGTTAGCGAGTAGTTAGGTACACATACAACATTATTTGCTATACTAAACATCAAGTACCCACGATCAACTGTGATAAGTAGAATCCACAGGCTTTTAATTAAGTGCTATGATTGTGCACAATTTGTTGGGAAGTATTTAAGCACATCTTAAAAACCAGACCTGACCAAACACAATGAATGATATTTTTGAATTCAGTCTAAAATAGCGATCATATATCACTTGATAAATCTTTGACCTTTCAATGCAGACCAGTGTTATGTTAGCTGTAACGATATTAGAGATTTAGGGGCTTTGGGAGTTTGGCTTCTTGAGGCTCCCTCCATTATTTACTCTGGTATCGTGTCCGAAGGGGATTCTATTAAGACAGAAATGAACAGTGAATGAAAAGTTAATTTTCTTCAAAACAGTCCCTTAGGTATTCAATACGCTTATTCCACCGAGTTTTTCCTTTGTCGAATCATCTCTGATACTTTTGAGTTGGTGTAAAGCTGCGTCTTCGTATTTCTTTTAATGTCTTCTACATTCTCAAATTTTATTCTTGAGATGAATTTTAAGCTTTAAAAACGAGAAAAGATCGCACAAAGCTTGGTCTGATGAATATGGAAAGGTGTACTAGTACAACCCTGTGTTTCGGTAAAAAAAAGTGCAGTTCAAAAAAGTATCGAGACTGTTTTTATAATTCTGTCTAGAATCAACGTGTTGTATCTGAACGCTCTCGAACTAGTATTGCAATATTTTCCAAATACAATAAAGAGAGGAATTTTACACACCCTTTAAAGCAATCAATTTGTAATAAGATTAAATCCGACGTTTAACTTTTTGCCAGATTGCTGATTTAAAGAAAACATTTTTAGATACTGCTCTAATAAATTTGCTGATAAAGCAAAAACTGTTTTTAAAGTAATAGAGTTTTAGTTATGGATACTCATTTCAACAGATATTAAACAGTTTTATTTGATCAATTGTTAAATATAACAATGACAGAAAATATTTTAAAAGTTCCTGGAGTTTCATACCATAAAATCCAACGTGCCTTCATAATAAGAAATTTTTAAAATACTGTAGTTTTTCAAGCAGAAAATAACGTTTCTTTATTAACTTTGATAGGATGAAGGATTATATAAAGACACAGGGAAACGTCATAGTGACGGCCTATTTCTTTTTCTTTTGGGGGATTAATAGAAGTCGAATAAAATTTCTCTTTAAAAACGCCCAGTTGGCTGGGACTGAAGAATACACTGACTGCATCTCTGTAGTCAGTGTATTGGAGGGGCCTCAAGAAGCCAAGCTCTCCTGGCCCCAACGAGTGTTCTGGGAATGACACTAAACGATTTGAAGGTGAGATTCCAGTAATCCTGGAGCTTTGGGGAATGCAGAGTACCCATTCATTGCCATCGTTCCCAGGTTCACTCTAGCCCGGAGTGGTAGCACCTGACAGGGTTATATCTATGGGTCAAATAGAACTGTTTCTCATTTAAACTGTACTTTGATATTTAAACAGAGTGCAAACAAATGACTTATGCAAAACTGAATTGCTTGAAATAGAACTGTTTGATCATTTAACTGTGAGTAAACAGATGACTGATGTTTAATTGAATTGTTAGTAATACATTGGAATACTTGGAACCATTTAACTTTGTTGACATGCAAAACTAAATTATTTGAAAGAGAACTGTTGGATCATTCAACTGTTAATAATAAATGACTGATGTTTAATTGAATTGTTGGTGTTGAATAGCAGTATCTGAAAAAATTTAACCGTGTGCAAACAAATGAATTATCGTAAATGAAATTATCCGTTTAAGATAGAAATATGTGAAACCATTTAATTGTGTGCAAAAGAATTGGTCAGGGTTGTTTGAGACTGTTATCTACAAAATGTGTTTAGATATCATATATTTAATATATATGTGTAAATAGGGTTTGGCATTAAATAACCTACAATGGTTGATATGCCATAAAACCAAACCTAACTAAACCAAACCTTTTAAAAATAAACAAAATCAGATTATGTGATGACCCTGAATATGAATTGTATTAAACAGCGAACATATGTAATACAATGTTTTACTTGTGATCTATATTTATTATCTTAATTTACGGTATATTCATCTAATTCACAACAGTTCTATAAAGTTTGATTTTAGGACAAGTTTCGAAGTTTTCGAAGATTTTTAAAAATCGAAAAAATTGGCTCATTTAAAAACAATTCGTTACGTTTTTGTCAGAATAAATATGTCTATTCAGAGAATGAGAAAAGTATTGTGACGTGGTATGCTACAGAGAGAGGGAAGGGGGGTCAATTCCCTTACCCTCCGTTTATTTGAATCAACAAGCACTAAGACTGACCGGTAGAGGAAGAAGGTCAAGTTACCCGCACTCTGTGTCTTGTAGTCTGTTGAACAAAGGAAGGAGTCTAGGTCAATCAAGTTGGCGTGACCTGACGGGGTAGTGGAAGAAGAAGGTCAAATGATTGGCTCACAGACTCTTGGCGCCAAAATGCCACTACCCGTTGGAGATATTTGAAGAAGAATCTTCAGTTTGGGACAGAAGTCAGCGTTAGAAAGACATGCTGATTTTCAGCCGACCCCGGGGAAAATCACCCGCAAAAAGAGTAGAACAGAGTTTTGGACAGAAGTCAGCGAGAGAAACACGCTGATTTCAGCCGACTCCGGTAGGTTGCTCACCCGTAAAAAAAGAGAGAAAGAAATCTGAACATTGAAACTCGTCAAAGATAAGTACAACTTAAACTGTTTTCCTTCTACAATTCCTAAATATTGGAAAGTTATATGTATTCAAAAAAGAAAGAGAGAAACTGAAAAGATTCTGTTTCCTCAATAATTACATTTATTGAATGAACACTACTACAAGTATCAGTCCGGCGACTTAGACACTTTTACTTTTACTTTTGATTGTTTTATTTATTTTTTTTTTTTAGAAGATTAGTGTTTATGTTCTCAAATTTACATTGAGGAAGGCATGTAACCTTAAAACTTTATGGGGGAAGGGAAGGGAGCGGTCATGCATTTCTATATATTCTAAGGGAACCTAGCGAGCTACATTCGCCGACCCATTCAACCGTACAATATATAGTCAGTCATCCATCACCAATCACGCTGCAAACACCAAAATACCACATTTGCTCTGTAAAAAGATATACTTAAAAAACCCGAATGGAATGAATGATTTTATGTACAATATATAGTTTACTTACAAAAATGTTATATGATTGGGATGAGAGAAAAACCCCGAATTATACAAAAGCCGAAACAAAGGAAAAAATTCCCCGTTTGGTTGCCCTTCCATCCCCACCCCCGTCTACGAAGTGGAGGCCAACTGTTTTCCGGTGTCCGAAAACACCGAAAACAAACCGGACCTACTCTAAGTGGGAGAGGGTTTCTAATCTAATAGGGCAAAAAAAAAGGTATAGGTGCAGTATGGGCAGTTAATGGCAGATAATATGAATTTTGAACACGTGAAATTCCAAGATCTTCAGGAGAAGCGGGCTGGAGTAAGGGTTGAGGTGCAAAAATTATAGGGATGGGGAAGACCTTGGAGACTAACAACTAGATGACGGGGACGATAACTCATAACATACTGCTTACTAGGTTTCAAGGAAAAATAAGACAAAAAAAACTTATATTTTGCAAAAAAAAAACAAAAAACGGGGAACATATCTTTTGATGAACAGTTATGATTTTGTCAAGAATTTTTTTGTGTAAAAAGCTCTTTATTCCATACATGATATCAGTGTTTAAACCCTATGAAAAGTCGAACGACGATTATGTCAACTGAAATTGTCAGTGGGGAATGCGAGAGATTTAAACTGAATGAATTAACAGCAGATAATTTTAAATGCTTAATATTTTTCCAAGTGTTAACGGCTGAGACTCGGAAATTCAGCCTCGTTTATTATCGAAACTTGAAGCGGATTCGAAACTAATGTTGCAAGCGGTAGATAAAGAATGTGAAAGGATCATGAATTTAAAACACGATAAGGCAAAAATTCAAGAGATATTTTTCTGGTCGAAAGTGTTTGTCAAAAATTAAAGGAGGACCGAGAAAAAAGTCATATGAAAGCTTTGATTGTGGTGGTTTGCATCTCAAAATCTGTTGTTCATTTAGGGACAAAAAATGTTTCAGGTGTCGAAAAGTCGCCCATAGGCAGACGCATAGTAAAACTAAAAACAGGAAATTTGCAAAAACCTGAAAAGGTAAGTAAAGTTGGTGACCATAGTCGAGTAATGACCCGAAGGCTCCCTTTTCAATAGCTACTACACCAAGGTGTAGGGAACGGTGCAACTCCTTTCCTTGGATTGCTCTACTTTACCCTTGATCGATACCTTATGATGCTAAGTTTTAAGCAAGGAAGCATCAAGTACCATTTTTAAGTCTTTGGTATAACTCGATCTGAGATTGAACCCTGGTCTCCTGGGCTTTTGGCGAACACTCTAACCGCTAAGCCAATAGACCGGTCAAAAAACGAAGGTAATGCCGACAAAAAAAGATAGAAATGAAACACTGAACATAAAATTCATTAACGTTAAATTGAATAACAAAAATATTCGACATTTCCGCGATTGACGAAAAAACATGGAAAGCTATAGGAAAACCTTATTTCGATTTAACTAGTGGCACGGTGTGTTTGTGGCAATAAACTTATTTTTTAGAGAACAAATAACAGTAAACGTCTATGTAAATGAAAAGTTGGCTAAAACATATGTATTAAAAAATGATACATCAAACTTATTTGGAACAAATCGGATAGAATTTGTGGACTTGCCGAAAAATACGAAAATTATCTTCCCCAGTACAAATATGGAGAAAGAAAAATTCAAAATGTGCCTAAAAAATAAATGCAGAGGGTTTGGGAAAATGTTCGAAAATAAAAGCCACATTTGAACTCAAGGATAATGCTGTTCCTGTTTTCAAACCAAAACATAGCGTTCTTTTTGCTGATCTGGAAAGTAGTCAAAAGGAACTGGAGTGACTTGAAAATTTAGGACTAATTTCACCAGTGAATTAGAGTGAGTGGAGTGCACCGACGGTTTACGAGTAAAAGAAATATAGTAAGATTAGAGTTTGTGCGGAATACTCCACGACACTTTAAAAGCCCTTAATTATCCTCTACCGTGCCCAGAAAATATATTCACGAATTTAAAAATTGAAAAATTCTTTTCGAAAATAGATTTTTCAGATATGTATCTTCAGAGTGAGGTGGACGAAAGTTGTGAACAATTCCTTACGATAAACACTTAAAAGGACTTTACAAGTTTGATAGATTTTATTTTGGAGTTAAAATTGCGCCTAATATTTTCGAGCAGATAATGAATGCTATGCTGACAGGACTTGATTTTTCAGTAGCCTATTTGGATGACATTTTAATAAGGAGTAAACATAGAAAAGAACACGCAGAACTCATAGAAAAGGTTTTCAAAAGAATTAAAGATTTTGGTTTCAAAATGTGAATTTTTAATGGTTAGCATAAAATATCTTGGACTATAGACGCGAACGGACGAAGAGCGGATAGCGAGAGGTGTTAAAAAATATGCCTTCCCCGACTAATTTATCTACTTTGCAAGCATTTCTGGGACTTTTGAATTATTACTGTATTTATGGGCCGAATATACATAATTGGAAGGCCCCATTAAATAATTTGTCAAAAAAAAGATGTTAAGTGGAATTGTTCAAATGAACGTGAAAAATCCTTCAAAAAATCATCGAAATACTTCAGATTTATCACTAACACGTCACGACCCGGCACAAGACATTGTGGTAGCGTCAGACGCCAGTGATACCAATATTGGTGCTGTTATTTTACACTAATTTAATGATGGAAAAATGAAGACTACAGCACATACATCTAGGACTTTGCTAGCAACTGAAAAAAAAAGTATAGCCAAATTGAGAGAGCCATTTTGCCGTAAAAATTCAATAAAAGATGGTGTATGGCAGGACTTTTGTTTTACAAACGGAACAGCGTCCGTTATTAAGTATTTACGGTTCTAAAAAAAGTATCCCTAAACATACAGCCAATCGATTACAACGCTGGGGAATCTTATTGCTAGATTACGATTTTAAAATGGAATATATACCATCAAAAGAATCAGGACATGCGGGTGGGCTGTGTAGACTTATTCCCAAGTTCAATGAACCGTTTGAAGATACTGTAATTGCATCGCAAAAATCGTAAAATGAAATTAAGAACGTCTTATTTGACACCGTCAGTGAACTACATCTTACTTTACATAAAATTAGAATTGAAACTAAAAAAGACGATTTTATTGTAAAAATTAAAAAGCAGGTAACATCTGCAGGAAATAACTACAAAAAAGTATCAGGGAGAATAATACTTTTTCTATTTGTGATGATGTGTTGATGTACGTAGAGAGAGTGGTGATACCTGTTTCATTACGAAAAAGGATTTTAAAAGAGTTTCATATTGGACATTCTGAAATGAATAGAATGAAATTACTAATGAGAATTTTTGTATATTGGTCGGAAATGGACAGCGATATAAAGCATTTAGTGAAAAGCTGTAGAGGTTGTGCGCGCGCAGAAAAATCTCCACCAATGAAATTTGAATCTTGGTCTAAGACAGATACTATTACCAAGTATTTGACTTTCCTCTTATTCGCTATCATTACATATCTACTTTCTCCTTGTGTAGGTAATTGGCCACCCTTACCGCATCACAAAATGCTCTGAAGCCTGCTTTCAGGTTTGAGAGAATATTGCTTGATTTAAGGAACCATGTAAGTCTTAGATTGATCATTTTAAGAGTTTTGCAAGAACAGCTAGTTAAAGATATTCGTCAATAACTAGTAGGGTTTGTGGGTCTTTTTGTTTTTTGAGGATAAGGATGGTGTAGCTTGCTTCCATAAGGTAAGGATGTTGCCAGAGGTCCAGATATTGTGATAAATATTAAGGAGATATTTCAGGGATATTGTTGGGAGTTCTTTGAAGAGGGTGTAGTGGGTTTCATCTGGACCAGTAGTTGATATATTGGATTTGAATATTGAGTTTTGAAGTTCGATTATTGCTTTCAATATTGTCAGAAGTGAATTTTATTATGTTCTTTTCTTTGGGTCAAATTGAGTTGAATTTTTTGTATTTTTTTTTTTTTTTTTTGTGGATGATACTTGAGCAAAATTTTCTACGATCAGGTTGGCTCTATGTTTTTCGTATATGGTATTTGCGTTTCCTTGAGAGAGGTGATTTATCACAGGATTGATGTTTTTACTTGATTTTTTAAAATAAAATTCCAAATTATTTTGGGGTTGGTATTAGGGTTTATTTTTTATGTAAAAGTTTTCCAAAAGGATCTTTTGGCTTCTTTGATGGTACGTCGTTTTGACTCTTTATTTGAATTTTCTGATGAGGGATTTGTTTTAGCTTTCCTAGGGGGTTCTTGATATCTGTACTATAGTTTGTTGCATTTTAGGGATATTGTGTTTTAGGGATATTGTATTTTGAGGATAGTTTTGTGGGCTATGGTAACGAGGGTGTTTGTAAAATGTCTCTTCTTGATTTCTATTTATTTTTGGGATTAGTATGCAAAGCCATGGTTTTTTTGCAGCATTTTCAGTTTGCTTTTTTAAAATATCATCGTGAGGGTCTGGGGATTGTTTATCGTCCTGAATTTTTCATTATTATTGAGTTGTAGTCACTAACACAGGTGTCTTTGTATACCCTCCATTTATAGTTGATAAAAATTCATGACAGTCTAAAGCCGAGAATATACCCAAGGATGGGTCAATGGTGAGTTTGAGATTTCTAGTTGTGGAGGTATAAATTGTGGCTGTTGATGATCTTTTCGAGGGTTTGGCCTCATTTCACACAAAGTGGTTATCTTTTGCAAGTTTCTTTCAAGTGTCTATATTTTTGACAATTGTGGTACCTTCGGAGATTTGGTATGTATTTTTATAGATTTGCTATCAGATATCCAATTTCTTTTTTTTATTTCTTTGCTAATGCATTGTAATAAATCTTTGTTCCATACCATACTTCTAGAGGTGTTTAGTCCCTCATGGGAATAAGTATTTACGTTGTATATTTTTTCAATTTTACTGATATTTCAGCTTGTTTTTTTTTACCACATCTATGAGAAAGGTTCTTTTTATGGTTTTTAACTGATTTTGGGTTAATTTTCTATAATAAATAGTGATAGTTTTATAAAAAATTTCCTATTGTAAAATAAATATGGGGTAAGAGCTAAAGTGTTGCAAGTCATGTGACCACTTTGGTTGCCAGACTGGTCAGGACATGGATCATGTTCTTAAACATTACGGCTAAGAGGAAGCCACGTGTTACCATTTTACAGATGTGCAGTCGAACTATTCTACAGCGTCAGCTGACAGGGTGGGAAAACTTTTGAGAACATGCACTAAAGTGTGACGAGCCCACTGAAGGCAGTGTCTACTGAAGACTTCCAGCGCAGTTTCCAGGAGTGGAAACAGTGTCTTTGTTAGTATGTAGACTTTATATTATAATTAATTGCAAATGAATATAAGGGGAAATACCCAATAATTACCATTCAACAGTTATGTTTCCAGAAAAAATATAATCACCAGAGGAACAAAACTTCACAATTATGTTAAGTTGTAAACTGGATGGAAAATTTCTTTATTATCTCAGGATTTTAATGCCAATGAGCTATCTCGCTGGGATAGACCTTTTTTGCTGTGTGAGAGTAACATACACTTATAAAATCATTATAATGTAGATTTCGTAACTTGACAATAAATGTAAGCACCAGCTCGACATGTAAGTTAAACAAGTTACAGCTTAGGGACCCAAAAACTACAGAAAAGTCAGTAAAATCGAAAAAAAAAATGTTTCCGGTTTTTGCAAGGCTTTCTGAGATATTTTTGTTTAACAAAGTACTAACAAGTGCTAGTGTTCTTGCATAGTAATGCACGGGAGGGGGTAAAGAGAGAGAGGAGAAAAGAAGGCTATCTTGATGAGAACAACGCTAGATTACTCACCGTTTGTAGTGTAGAGATAAAAAAAGAAAAAAAGAAATGACAAACAAGGGTTAACGGACTAGGAGAAGTGGATTTATAAATGTATTCAACAAGCAAATTTTATTGTTGAAAATGTTTTTTTCATTAATTAGTTATGGTTGCAGAGTAACAAAATAAAAGGGAAGTTTGGCGCTCAGAGCATTCGCTTACTAGCTTCATGTTGGTCTAGTTGGGAAGGTCAGCTTTGGAGTAAGGCTCGCAGATCTTTTGATGACGTTTTGTATATTTGGTGGACTAGCGTTCTTATCGGTTGGCCTGGCGTTCTTCTTATTGTGCCAGTCGTAAATAGAGTCATAACGATGGGTCCATACGTAGCACGTGGAGTGTAAATATGACGCAGCACGTGTTTACATGGGAAGAAGACCTTAAGTGAGTGCTCAAATGGGTTGCGCAAGTTGACTCGGGGGAGCCGTTGTAAGAGAGAGCTCTATCTGTAAATGAGCCGCGAAACTGAGAAGAGCTGTATGTGATAACGGGCGATGCTGTGTAAGGGTTTTCATGAATGGCTTGATTGAGTGTCTGCTAGGTGCATCCGTGGTTCATTGGTCTGTTTAATTGACGCTGCTACATGTGTGAGGGGGCCGAGGCTTAACTATGTGTCGTTACGGCTCAAGTATCTGAGCGGAAAAAAGGAAAGCAGGAGATGGAATTCCTGTGTATTTATGTTTCAGGAACACAGCTTGTGGTGCCTTCTGATCAGTCAAAAGGGGTTACATGACCTGCCTCCACACCACACCTGCAAAGTAAACAGTTATCTGGTGTAGTTTGTGATCGCATAACGTCCTAATTTCTTCGTTTTGAAGAAAGAATCATGAATCATGGGATTTGGCTTACAGTGTTACAGCTACATAGCTTAGAGTTTCTCATTAACTCTAAATCTGACTCTGAATAGATGAGCAGTCACAGATTAGAAATCTCAATATCTGCTGTTTTTAGTGACAGGTTCATAGGTGTTAATTTCTTGAAAAATATGTTAAAAGTACCGAGTCTCTCATCAAAATAGTTCAAGGTTAAAGTACATGAAGAAAGTAAGTCTATATGGAGAGAATGTTACAAATTGTTATCCGAGTAACAAGCCTTTTTTTCTTTTCTCTTTTTATTTGTTCTATAGGATTTACACTCCTATATTTTTTGAATGGCTGGCATTGTCCACGTGGAGCAGGAAAATTTCTAAAAATAGGACCCAAGACTCTCTTCTTTCCGAAACAAAGTAGTTGGGTGTCAGTAAATTAAATAATTTCGGAAACCTGATTGGACAGAGTAGCCATGTGCCGTGTTTTTTCAACTATATTGACGCATTTTGATTCTGTCCCGCGCAAAAATAAATCTTGCGTTCGTAGCCGGTCACATGACATGGGTATCTATTTAGTGTGCGCCTTTGAAAGCTTTCTCTCTCTTACTTTCTGACACCCAACTGGACAGATTTCACTCTCACGGGCGTGCACAGCCAGCAAAGATACATTCATTGCTATAACGAAATGGGTATATTCGCCACACTCCCATGTGTTGGTATTTGCATAGATGTCAAAATCACCTAACACATACAGATACACATTTTTAGTAAGTGGGTAGACGAAAACTTCGCCGCTACATACATTTTAGTTTTTCAACGCGTACACTCGGATATGTTCGAACAAAACACACTCAGATTTACATAATACTTGTATCAATCACACACATGCACACACGAATATCTAACGAACAATATTCGGACCTTCTTCCAATTTTGTATTGTTTTTTTGCTAAGTTTTTAGAATATAAAATTAGCTTGTTTTAAGTTACCGTGTTGTGAATTTTCTTTTTTCTACGTTGTTCATTTCTTTGTGTTGTAAATTGTGGAATGACTCTCGAACTTTTGTTTCTAACAAAACCTCGAGAGAACTAAACGACAGAATTATTAGGGATACGCCACCACAGTTCCACCGACTGTCTTCTAGTGTCTATTGTTTGTTGTTTGAATGACTACTCAAAAAACAAAGTAATAGACACATAAACATTCCCACATACCATACCCATATACACATGAGCAAACGCATCATTCCCACACATACGAGTACACACACACACATGCGGGTGCACACACTCACATACAGGTGCACACACACACACACACACACACACACACACACACACACACACACACACACGCACACACATATATATATATATATTGGGCTAAGAAAATTTGGTCTTTCAAAACTTGGGAAGGATTTGGTTGCCAAGTATGATCTTAAATATGATATAGATTAACATAAAATGTAAAAACGTATTTAAGGTATTTATCACTTGCATGTGTGAAATTTTTGAGATAATTTTTAAGCCCAAGTTTTTACTAATGATAGTAATAATAAGTGCTAATATATGTATTATATACATACATATATACATAAATATATATATGCCAAGGAACAACAACACTTTTACGTAGTTTAACTTTCTCTCTATCCGACAATAGTGTTATAAAAACAAATATCAATCAGCATTGTAGTATCACCTCCCTTACTAAGGTCAGTAAATGGGGCAGTCACTACTACCTCAACAGAAATCTTGGTCCTTACTTCCACCTCGGCCAAGGAATGCTATCCCAGAATCCATCGACTCTCACTCTTCTCTCTTCCCTTCTCTCTCCTTTTCTCTCTCTCTCTCTCCCTCTCCCTCTGGCCAATCAGCAGAGATAGTAGCAGTTGCCGAAGACGACCCAAGAACAGAAGAGGAGGCAGTTGCTGAAGAGAATCCAGATACAAAACACTTGTGTTGACCACCGGACATTTTTCTAGCCAACACGTAGCGTTGTATACGAAGAATAAAATTCCTCTTTTAAAGTTAATATTTGTACTTCTCATTTATTATCTCAAATAACCAAACTCAAGTACATATATTACAATGGTGACCCCAACTAAAAGGATATAAGACGCAACTTTTGAAAATTCCCGGATAAATTCAACCAATTTTTCAACTTCACGTCGCAAACGTTTCGAGAGAGAACCTTCGACGTAAGTAAATAAAAAAAAAATATTTTCCTCTTTTCTTTGTTTACAACAACAACAAATATATATATATATACACGAAAAAAGAACAATTAAAAAATAAATAAATAAATAAATAATAATGGAAGAAGCTTCTCTACAGCAAATTAACATAAAGACACCAGAATTCATGGAAACGGCAGTGAATGGCTGGTTTTCCATTCTGAAGGCACAATTCCACCTGCGCAATATAACGGCATCTACAACAAAATTCTACACGGTAATATCATCTCTGCCTGCTGAGGTGGTAGCTAAAATACCGATAACAATTTTAGAATCCAAAAAATATGAGGAAATAAAACAATCATTAATTGAGGCTCACGAAAGGATAAAGCCGGAATTGCTGGACAAATTAATGTCAACAACAACTATTACAGGCCGTCCTTCAACATACCTGCAAGAAATGCTATCGATAGCAAAACGGATAGGTATCGGAGAAGAAATAGTAATACACAAATTTCTTCAGGCCCTACCAGTGACAATTTCCCCTGTCATTGCTTCACAAAAGGAGTTAAGTCCAACTCAACTTGGAAAGCTAGCGGATGAGCTTATGCCTCTGCTTAACAATATCAACGCGACAGCGTTCACCGCTCAGCATAGGACGCAAAAAACTGAGAAAAGCAAAGACAATATTCTTATACCGACAGGTATTAAACCTTTCTTCCCGGAACAAAAAGCCAAAATATGTAGAGCACACCTCTACTTTGCCGAAGAAGCAAAACAAAAATACTACCAAGCTCGCGTCCACCTACACCAACTCCAACAGACTCGGAAAACTAACGGCGCGAACCATGTCTGTCCCCCTGAGTTCGCCGCTATTACAAATCAATACACGATTAGGGACAACTACATTAAAATTTATAGTGGATACTGGTGCAAGTATCTCAATAATACCAGCGTCTAGGTTAAACAGCGTCACGTTAAATCCAACACCGGTATCACTCACCACCGCTAATGGAGAGAAAATAAAATGTCACGGACAAGCAAACCTAGAGATTGGGATACCAAGTTTGAAAAGGTCATTTTCCTGGACATTTGTGGTCGCAGATATCACCAATCCTCTCCTTGGATTTGACTTTTTAAATGAATTTGGTCTCATAATCGACTGCAAAAATAAAACAATTTACGACCCGTTAACAGCAACCAAAAAGGAATTAATACTAAACACGACATCTCCAGTAAACGTGGTCATTAACAAAATAGAACTACCATCATTAATTTAAACCAGTCTGGATAAATACTCAGAAATCATTTCTCCTCATATAAACAAAAATAACAACTACTGCGGTGTTTATCACAGAATTGATACAGGTAGCCACTTACCGGTTTTTGCAAAATCCAGACAGCTATCAGCGGAAAAACTATCGGGGACTAAAGAAGAGTTTAAAAGACTCATAAACGAAGGCGTGATAACTCCTTCAGACAGCGAATGGTCAAGCCCACTACATCTTGTACGTAAGCAAAGTGGAGGATATCGCTGCTGCGGAGATTACCGTGCATTAAACAGTATCACTAAAAGTGATAGATACCCCATTCCCAATATAAATTCATTCGCAACAAAACTCGCTAATAAACAGCGATTTACAAAAATTGATCTGATTTCAGCGTACCATCAAATTAAAATGCACCCAGATGATATTCCTAAAACGGCAATTATCTGTCCGATGTGTCTTTTTCATTACGGATTTATGCCGTTTGGGTTTTAAAAAATTCGTCGGCAACATTTCAAAGGTACATGGACAGAATCTTTCGACAGATAGACTGTGTCTTTATATATTTAGATGACATCTTAATCTTCAGCGACGACGAGCCTTCCCACAAGAAAGATATAGACACAGTTTTTAGGATGTTACAAGAAAATAACCTGAAAATATCACTATCGAAATCTATTTTCAATGTAACATCGCTAGATTTCCTAGGTTTTAGAATTAATTCAAATGGAATCACACCAACTGCTAACAAAGTAAAAGAAATAGAATCTTTTCCGTGTCCTACAGATGCTAAAAGCTTACGCAGATTTCTTGGTATGGTAGGATTTTACAGGAAATTAATACCAGGATTTGCGAAGTTAGTCTTACCTTTATCCGAAAGAATGAGATTAACACCTAAAGGATTAATTACCTTGAATAATTTGGAAGAACAATACTTTTCTAACATTATAAAAATACTTGGTGAGCTAACAGAATTATCTCATCCTCAACCAACTTGTACACAGTATCAACTAGTCACGGACAGCAGCAAATATGCAGTAGGTGCTGCCTTACATCAGGTCATAAATGGAAATCCAATACCAATAGGATTCTTCTCAAAGAAACTGACGACAACACAGACGAGATATTCCACTTTTGACCGTGAACTTTTAGCAGCATATTTGTCAGTGTTACATTTTCGCCACCTCATAGAAGGTCGTGAAGTATTACTTTTGACAGATCACAAACCAATATGCGGTGCATTCCACAGTCTAAAACCTGCCAAATCAGATAGACAGCAAAGACAGCTAGCAATTATTACATAATTAATTTCAGATATAGCCCATGTGAAAGGTAGCCAAAATGTAGTTGCAGATTGTCTATCTCGCCCAACATTTGCTGTACAAATAGATATATACGATCTGCCAGCACTTGCAGATGCACAAAAATCAGACACCGAAATACAGTCCTTTCCAGATTTAAAGAAATTCACATTATCTAGAAAAGATCAATTTGTGTTATGTGATACATCAACATCATACCCCAGACCTTTTGTACCGTGCACACTACGAAAATCTATCTTTGACAGCTTGCATGCAATATCACACCCTGGAATAAAATCATCTATCAAAATGATTAAGGCTAGATTTCACTGGCCACATATGGATAAAACCATCAAAGAACTATGTGCATCATGCACATCTTGTCAACAAGCAAAAATATACAGACATACCAAATCGCCTGTATAAACGTTGGAAATACCATCATCAAGATTCCATACTGTACACATTGATATAATTTGATCACTACCACCAGCGAAATGCTCCAACAATCCTTACATCAATCCATGTCGGTATGTTTTAACATGTATAGATCGAACCAGTAGATGGGTAGAAGCACAACCTATATCGGATATTACAGCACAAACCGGAGCAGAAGCTTTTGTAAACATGTGGATTACGCGCTTTGGTGTTCCTCTCCATGTCATATCAGACAAAGGCAAACAGTTTGAGAGCGAACTATTCCTTGAACTATCAAAAATTATTGGATTCTATAGGCTACGTACAACATCCTATCATCCACAATGATATGGACTTATAGAAAGAGCCCACAGAACTTTAAAAGCAGCTTTTATGGCCCGAAAAGAATCTTGGATTTCAGCCCTACCAATAGTTCTCATGGGAATTCGAAGTATGCCCAACTGCTCCAATTTTCCCCCTTTTTATGCGGTCACAGGTGCACAAATGTTATTGCCACAACTAATGATAAATACGGAAAATACAGAAACAGTTACACAAAATTTTACAAGAGAACTGCACAAAACTATGGCAAAATTCAATCTGACAGACTTTTCAAACTGAGAAAAATCAACCAAAAAATCATACGTGCCAGATCAACTTCAAACTTGTGATAAAGTTTGGATTAGGATAGACCGCGTTCGAAAACCGCTAGAAGTACCCTATTCAGGTCCTTACATGGTACTCGAACGAACACCAAAATATTTCCTAATAGAAACTAACTCAAATACGCATACACAAGTTTCAATAGACCGTTTAAAACCTTACATTGAAAGCAAACAAAAATGTACACAAAATGAAACTACCAATACAAATAAAAAGTCTGAAAATTTACCTCCTGAAAAAGTGCAGGAACATAAAATGAAAACAAGAACTTCAGGTAGAACGGTTACATGGAAAAAGGATAACGAGTATATTTATTATTAAAACAAAAAACAAAACAAAAACAAAAACAAAACAAAAAAACAAAAACAAAACAGACAAAACCAAACAAAAACTCCGTTTACTGGTAGGGGAGTATTGTAGTATCACCTCCCTTACTAAGGTCAGTAAATGGGGCAGTCACTACTACCTCAACAGAAATCTTGGTCCTTACTTCCACCTCGGCCAAGGAATGCTATCCCAGAATCCATCGACTCTCACTCTTCTCTCTTCCCTTCTCTCTCCTTTTCTCTCTCTCTCTCTCTCCCTCTCCCTCTGGCCAATCAGCAGAGATAGTAGCAGTTGCCGAAGACGACCCAAGAACAGAAGAGGAGGCAGTTGCTGAAGTGATTCCAGATACAAAACACTTGTGTTGACCGCCGGACATTTTTCTAGCCAACACGTGGCGTTGTATACGAAGAATAAAATTCCTCTTTTAAAGTTAATATTTGTACTTCTCATTTATTATCTCAAATAACCAAACTCAAGTACATATATTCCAGCATAAAATGCCAGACCACCCTATTACAAACAACATTACAAAAGAACTTGTCAACAACACAAACACACCATAAAATATAAACTTGAAATAATTAAAAAGCATTATACTACTACTGACAGTGTACTCCAGCTCCGTCTCTACCAACACAAATATACACCGGTTCCACGTTTGCAATATTTAAAACTCCAATATAACAAAATGCCATAGCAAAATTACAAATATTCAAAAGTTATCGATATTCTGGGTGGAATATAAACAGGCTTAGTAAGGTATTTAAAACAAAAGTACTAAAAAAAAGTACTAAAATAACATTTCGATTATTCACTTGAAAATAACTGTTGCATGGCCGTTTATGATAGCCAGCCCTACAAACTTTTAAAAATGAGTGAGATGACACAGGAAAGGTAAGGATAACAAAAAAGCGAAATAGTTATATAAAAAGAGCCAATTTTTATTTGGCAAGGAATTACAAAAAAGTGTTAACGGAAAACAGTTTAAATCGAAATCGTAAACTTGGTGACAGATTATTCGTGCAGCTATGTAGCCAGGTAGTCTGCAGATAGTCAGAGGGTTAGACGTATCGGGTTGCTGAGGCATGCTAGTCGATTCCCCGGTGATTGAATCGGTCGTTAACCTGGGATTTGGTCGGCGTTGGCTGCGAGTGAGCTGATGAAGTCGTCGTCTGTCTACTATAGACTGGTGTTGTCAGTGCGTGTAGCTAGCGGTTTGTAAGATAGGGTGTGCGGCCTTAGTTGTTGGGCGTCGCTGCACTGGGCTGGCGTGTCTGTTGCTTCAGGTATCGCTGTATCAAGCTGGCTGGTCTGCTATGTTGGGTAGTCACTGTATAGTGCTGGCTAGTACGGAACTGGCCGGTCCTCTAAGCAAAATTAGCAAGAAAGTCTTTCTTGCTCGAAAAAGATAGTTTTAAGGAGCTGGGTAGGGTGGTCGGGAACTGGATAGAAAGACTTTTTTATTCTGAAAAAAGTAGTTAAAAATAGCTGGGCTGCTGGGTTCATTGGACGTCGCTGTGAAACCAAGGTGGTGGTGTTTGGTTGTCTTGAACTCCTGGGGTCATACCAGCGAAAAGAAGTTAAAGTGGGCGACAAAGTTTAATACTGTCGCCGCAGGCCATGTCCACAATCCAACAGCATATTTATCTTGAATGTGTTTCAAACATTCACAATAAATGAATCTTATTTGTCACAAATGGTTGAAAAACGTACATGACTGAGCATAAAGGCCAAGTTGTCAGGGGGAGTGGGAAAGGGAGCGGCCATCAGTTGTTCATCCTACTCATGCAATTTCGAAAGATCTTAGCTAGCCATGTTCACTGACCCAACCATACTGTATAATAATAGCAAGCAAACTATCCAGTCATACTGAATTTACCAAAATACCTCAATTACTTTTCATGAACCCAAATTACAAATAGATCTCGAATAAATTCAGATACATAAAAATATCCAAAGTGAAAAAATGTCTATATACGATGAGCTAATGAAATTTTTATGTTCAATGTATTAAAAAATAAGGGTAGTGGGGAAGTAACACCGCTCCAAAAAAGAACAAAACGAAAATGATAAACCAGTTGGTTACCTCCAGGACCTTGTCTAAATCATAGATTTTCTACTGTTTTCTGGGCATGAAGACATGAAGACTACAAGAGAGTCTATGCTAATTGGCTGCAAAAATAAGTAATGGAGGGGAGGTTGGGGATAGAGAAGAAAAATGTTCGAAAACGAATATGTTTAGGATGAAAAGAGATTATAAACGTTGTGAGAAGAGTCTGAAAAAACAAAACAAAAGGAATCTTGGAACTCTGATCTAAATGACAAGGCCTCGGACACAATTATACTACGGCATAAAGAATAAGAAACTAATCTTATCTGGGATGGGGTCCCACAAGAGGATCCAGACTATCGTAGCCATGAGTAGGAATAGGAGGGAAGATGACTCAACATTTTCTTAAGACCGGGCTTGTTGCTTTTTATCTACTTTTCATCAAATATTACGCGGTCCAAGCCTTTTCTATCACAGCCGATCTTGACGCTATTTACAGCGTCATATAATCCATTCTGTCGCGTCGTCCAAATCACCATTCACGCTACCACCAGGATTGTAAGAAACGCCTTTCGTTTCACACCGGTCCTGGGAGGATCAAAATTGTCGACGATGAAACCAACGTCAAGCAACACTAACTGTTTAGGATCGATGTAGGCTGTCACCTCCTCGACGTTGTTCCAAAGCGGGCGGACCTGCTCCCACTGGTAGAAGGCGTGTTCAGACGTTTCTTCTAATCTACTGCAGCGGGGGCAATCGGGCATGTCTGCAAGATCCGCTTTGAAGGACCAGTCAGCGAGGGGTTACGCATTCCGAGCAAGCCACCATGGGAGCGAGAACTCAGTGTTATTGAGATAGCTCGACCCTCTGGACTCAGTTCCTGTGGAAGCGAATCTTCGGTCGCAAAGGGCCTCGCGCGCTTTCCTTTTCTTGCACCACTGCCGTAGGGGGTGGGTGCAGAATGTTAACCCATCAGCTGTACGCTAGTTCTAATCCAGCAGTATCCAAAACCAGCACCGAGAACCGATGATTTACTCTTGGACCGCCTTGGACTGATCCAAATTGAACAGAACAGCTTCAATGTTATCTTCTATTCAACCCCTAAGATCCCGTGCACTAATTGCAGGCTGTTTTGAATCGATCTTCCTTTCACGACGTAATTCCATTCAATTCTGATCAGATCGCCAACAAAACTTCACCTGGGCCACAACCTTTGACAGAGTAATGCGCATATATATGCCTGTTGTCTTTCTTCAGCAATATAATCATACCCTAGTTGACATGTCCTTGGATAGCTCCCTAGGCAAACCAAAAGAAAAAAAACATGTGCAACACCCTTAACTACACTTCATGGGGTAGACTATCAAGTCCCAGTAACCTGTTGAGGCTGACCTGCTTCAATGCATCACTGTCTTCGTACTCTGTAACTTTCCCCTCACAGATAACTGCTTCCACCTCCCGTAGGTGGAGGAAGTCAACAAAATAGCTGCGAAACTCCTGCACTGAGAGGTCTAGCAAACGAGCAAAAAGTTTACGAAAATATATCGGGAAGCTCACACGAATCTCCCGATCCATCCAGGGTTTGTACCCGTCCAGGGAATTGAGAAACTCGATAAACCGACGAGCATAGGTTCGCATCTCTCCCTTAGGCGCAAATGTGTTGGTTTTCAGGGCTTCATTCTTTCTAACCAAGATCTTACTACGTATCCCTGGTAGCATTTGCTAGCCGTGCGCTCCAGGTCCCTCAGCTAGGTCTATTTCTTGGTGATTCGACCCTCCCCTGTCATGGTAAGTTTATTATCTGAAGACTTCGTAATCTTTGCTCTATTTGAGGCGAGCTAGGGTCAATATTTGATAGCAAGTCCCTAATCTAATACTAAAGGGGTCCCTACCTCCTATTCACCGTAACTGTTTCCACTAATGCACTCTGATTTAGATTTTCAAGCCGGTCCCGGAAATCCCTTATATCCAGTAATGAGGTATTAAACTTCCAGTAGCTGGCCAAGCTATGCCTATCACCAAAATGCCAGCTGACCACAAAGTAGCTTTGGTCAGCAAATCCTGACTAGTGGAACGTGGGACAAGACAAGAATCCTATGTCTGCTCTTTTGACTAACATTCTCACCAAGTAGGATCTGAAATGGATAAAAGTCGAATTGTCACACACACATATATATATATATATATATATATATAACCACGTCCATATGTTGGTAGACCCAGGAGTGAGGCTGTTTTTCTCAACAACCACCATTAACATTCAGTATGTCCAGAGTCGCAATAAGAAAGACTGATTTCTATTCTGTGCCCTGGAGTTTCCTCGTGAATTTTTCAACGCTTCAACAACCCCATACGAGCTGTGATATGAAACGAGAGCGTCGCTCGGCAAATCTATGGGGACGTTGAAAATTTTCACCTTCGTTCTCCTGGAGCTCTGATACTCCGACAGAAGCTAATAGAAATTGTGAGGATGTTCTTGGTGGACAGCCTTACCGCGTCCTCTCCGTTCGGGAGCAGGATGTCCCATACGACGAAGTACGTGAATGAAACTCTGCTTGTCTGGAGAAGTTCCTCAAAGGTATCTCTCTTAACACCAGCTAGTTTCCTGTCCTTACTTTCCGTGATAACTAACGACAGGATTTTGGTTCCTATGCCGTTGTTACCTTGGGTATCGGTAGTATAGTGCTACCCTTGAAGTATTGTTTGTACTTCTCAAGTCTAACCCGCCTTTATTCTTCTGGAGTCTTCTGGCTGGTCCGTGGTCTCCATTTCACTCTGGACTAAAGTATCGTTCTTGAAAAAACTTGCCTAAATAAAAATCCATTTTCTTTGACAGAAGGATAAGATCCTCCTCTTGTCAAAAAAAAGGCATCTCCTACGTTTTAACACTAAACTGCATCTGATGGTCTACGTTATAACACTAAACTGCATCTGATGGTCTGGTGATTTTTGGAGTGTGAAATACCCCATTAATTTCCATTACTCACAGGCCCACTCTCACCTGTAGTGATTGTACTAGTAAAGGTCTCATCTACGGCTCTGTTCAAAAATTGTTTTTATTCTATCGAATTGTGGGAAAAGTATACTGAATGAGATTCCCTAACCTATAGGCATGAAATTACCCTGGATGTGTTATGCCATTAAAATCAACGAATCAATAAATCTTTCTCCCTCTCTTTATTCATTGTTGTCTCTGTTTCTCTAACTTTCTCTCTCCTTCACTTCTTACATTGTGCTCTCTCTCTCTCTCTCTCTCTCTCTCTATCTCATTCTCTTTGTTTCTTTCATCAGGGTCTATGTATGTCTCTTTCTTTTTTCATTGTGTTCTATCTCTCTTCCCTTCTCTCTCTCTCTCTCTCTTTCTCTCTCTTATTTCCTTAATTTTGGTGCAATAGCGGCATTAGTAGTGGTAGTAGCAA
The DNA here is from genome assembly GCA_963585895.1 of Sepioteuthis lessoniana. Classification (NCBI taxonomy): domain Eukaryota; kingdom Metazoa; phylum Mollusca; class Cephalopoda; order Myopsida; family Loliginidae; genus Sepioteuthis; species Sepioteuthis lessoniana. The sequence goes on from OY757915.1 coordinate 51,794,214, forward strand.
GTACAAATTAATATAGCAAGCAGGATTAGATAAAACAGAAAAAGAAAAAAGTGTCATTAAACATAAGATAAAAGGATTTTTACAAAGTAAAGCTTAATAAATCCTTCTAAAAAATTATAAACTGAGAGGAGTGAAAGTCTGACTGCTACATTTAAGCAGCAAAAAACTGTGGAAAAAATTGTTGCGTTCCTGTTTGTTATAACTCGCATGTAAAGTAAATAGGACATAGCAAGGTAGCACACAGCTACCTCATAGTAAAATGAGTTATGCTTAGCTTTGCTTGGCCAATTTGTCCTTCATGAAAAACTACCCCTTCTTAATCAGTAGTTGTTTTTCTTATCCCATCAAGCTGGTTCATTGAGTTTGGGATGATGCCTAACAAGAATTTAAAATACGTTCTGAACTAAGATTTTTCAATGTAAAAAAATGTACTAATATTATATTATCTTTAGGTTTGGTTTCTTTGTTTCTTGTTTGCATATCAACATTTGTAGGTTATTTAATGCCAAAACCATTCTCCTAGAAGAACAGTAGTGGTATTATTTAACCTATAGCTGGGAGGATAAGGGGGTCCATACCTTTCCCAAGTGTATTTGCTCAAAAGTGAACATGATAGCGAAACTGGAGTACGAACTCGCTTACTACGATTCCGCAGTCCATCGCTTTAACCATTACACCACGAGGACGCCTCCTATATCATCTTTAATTAATAAATTTGTTCCTAGTGTTTTTCATTCATCTTGATTTTAGCAGATTTTTATTGCAACTATCAAATGAAAGCAAGATCAGAAAATGTGAATAGGAAGAGATATCAACCCTTGTGGATTATTTAACGCCAAATTCTGTTTTTTATACATGTATAAAGATGATTTGTAAGGGAATAGTTTGTAGGTAAATTTTTAACTGGACTGTGCAGCAGTGATTGACAAGTCGTCGATGTAGTTGGCTTGGCGGTTTGTCTTATTGTGATCGTTGGTCTGGACCTGTGCGTTGGTCAGGACCTGGACGTCACACTGGTTTCTGGGATAAATCTGGACGCTTCTCTGGCAGCTGGTCCGGGCTTGGGCGTTGGTCTGGACGCTGGACTGGGTTTTGCTCTGTTTTCCGGGCTAGGCTTAGACGCTGATCTGGGAGCTGCACTGGCCTCTGGGCTAAATCCTGGTCTGCATCTACTTCCTGGTCTGTGTCGGAGAGATCGGGAGAGAAGGTAACTGCTCTGATCTGGCATCAGATGATGATTGGCCGGTTGGTTTAAAGCTGTGGTCCTATGCGGGTCACGGTACTTGATTATAGCCTTAGTTGCGTGACGAACACGTGTTTCCGGCCAGTTGGTTTTATCAACTCCTTCTGTGTCCATGTTGTGTTTGAAAGTCCCATAGATAAAAGATGAAACAATCTACCCGGAACTTCTGACGCCGGTGGTTCGTTGGAACCAGTTGCCTAGATGTTGGCAACTCAAAGAAAAGAAAAACTCTCCGTTAAGAATTAACAACTATTGAAATACAATAGTATATATATATATATATATATATATATATATATATATATATATTGTCATTTTTTGTTGTATATGAGAGACAGAAAAAATTAGATATTAGGTTTGTGAAGTTTTCATATCGTACTCAATTTTTCGGTCCCTTGGGAATAAAATTTCCCGATCGGCTAGTCAATCATAGGTCATTTCGTATTCTTAGTCTGTGGGAAAAGTATCTCTTTCACGTATCAGATTTTGATGGTTCATCCAATTGAACCGCAAGATGGGGGCTTGGTTAATTGTAGGGGGTATCTCTTTTTACCTAAACCAAAATAAAAATCAAAGATCTGGTTAATCAATCCAAAGATTTTACTTTTAACCCCAACAGGTGGGATGTCATGATTTAAAATGGATAATGCACCGACAAAACCCAAGGTTGCTTGCCTTTTGTTTTAGCAATCTGAAAGTTTGGTTAGTACTACTTCTTCATTGACCTTTTAAATCGACTTTTAGATTTCTTTTAAACTCAATAAGTCTGTTTTATATTTTTATAAAAGGAAAATTACATTTTCCTTAACAAAAAATACATCACGCCCTCCATAAGTTTTTAATACCAGTGAATACTTTATATTGTCATATCCCTCCCACACCTATGCTGTCACTTACCTCATAGATAAGTGACAGAATTTCTCAAATATACATATGTAAAGAAAACGCAACAATTTTTGATTGCATGCATTGCTTCCTTCCGGGAAAAAAACAACTTTTTGAGTTCGTTCTGGGTGATTTCTTGTTGGTTAGTGGCCATTACCTTCACCTCTCCAATACTCTCGCGCATTCTTATGAGTCCTATATTACTTTTTTTTCAACCGAGTTCACATCATTATGGCAAGCCTTAAAATAACTGAAACAGCTACTGAGTTAATTGCTTTTATGAAATGGTCTATGTCATGGTCTATGTGTTGCTTATCTATTGGGACGTCTATCTTTCCAATAGTGTCCAGTTTATCTAATGGTTTTGAAAACTAATAGTTTTTAATGGCTCTAGTGATTCTTCTACCAATTTCTTTTTATGGATTAGGTTCGGTAAAGTTTCAATTTCATAGGGGAGTGATTTCCTGTGTCTATTTTCATTTGAAACGACTGAGTTCGCTCAGATTCCTTATTTGAATTGGTGACAACATTTCTATAACTGTGTATTCGATTCCCTATTTTCCTTCTATATTTCTGAGGGACACAGAGGTCATTTGGGTTAATCTTACTTTTACATGCCCTATTTGGATGCGTCTCAATATAGTTAACTTCTAATCTTTACAGGTGATGTGCTCCTTACCTTTCGTTCTTTTGTACCTTAGTTTTGTTGTCCAAATTGGCTATTGTTATTATAATTTTTCCTCCTCTGTTCACTCTTGCCACAGACTCAACCAAAATCACATCTTCATTTCCTGGGAGTACTTCTCCTGTTGGAATTGGATGGTATAAAGGTCCGTTCTGTTGTCCTGTGGCAGAGCAGAAAATAGAGGTACGTGGGGGGTAATTTAATACTGTCTAATGAGTAAATATCAAACTTACCACTAGTTTAATTTTTACCCCTTTTAACTTTAATTGATTGGGATTGAAATTCATCTGGGCTCGGTTTTTCTTCAATGAATCTTCGCCCGATATTATGGTCCAATCCAAGTCTGGCACAATATAAAGCTTCAACCAAGTTTTAATCCCTCCCACCTCAATGAGCAAGTGGATCATACCACTTAATTCCATTTTTTGTCCGTTAGCCTGTGTTACTGTTAAATCTGAATCTTTCAATGTTATAGTATCAATCTCTAATTCCTCAAAAACGTTTGTTTTTAGAATTGAGATTTTCGGTAAGCTTTGGGTAAAGAGTTCGTATTCTTTAGATCTTTTTCTTTTTGGAGTTTTTACTCTTTTCCAGTTTTGCTTTGGACATGAAATTTTGGAGCAGTTTCTAGTGCCTTTCTGACACCCATGTCTTTTTGGATTTGTATTTTTCCGATGTCTTTCTTTTTTTGATGATTCTATGTAGTTACATTCTTTGTGTCTCCTTCTAGGCTTTTGATTAGTTTTATGGAGTCTGTTAGATTTTTATGGTGCCTTGGATTTTCTTTTTTCTGTGGCGGAATAAGTAGTCCTCAGTTGACCCTCAAACACATTTGAAAAAATCAATTTGCTTTGTATTAAGGGATAATAAACAAATAATTATGATGTAGAGAAACTGATGTAGAGAAACTGAATGACACGGTAAAATAAACTTCCATCACCAAACATGATGAACTGAAAGCAATAGACTGCAAGCCTCTACGCAAGACATGGAAATACAGTTTTTAATGGTTAACTCATTTTTAGCCAAAAAGTTTTCCGTAAATATTTACTTGCTAACCTTTCATCAATACCACGAGTCCGTCACTGGGACTACATTAAACGTGTATTTATCTGACCCCCAAGTCATTATCGAAGGTTTGGTAAGGTAGGGGTACACTTCGTGTGCTTACAAAATCTGAATTAGTCAAACGATATGATGATCAGGCAGGTAACAAGTATAATTATCAGGTTCATGTTGTTATATGAGTGGGTTTCAAAATATTAGCCCGTTTATTTTATTCATTTATTTTTTAAAAATATTTCCACCACTTATAAAGCTAATCCTAATCTTATTTAAGACCGACCTGTTCCAGTGTCAGTCGCCTCATGGATTAAGCAAACGGTAATCACGCCAACAGTTTAAACAGTTAATTGAAACATAAAGAAGTCACTGTTAAGCAAAATTCAATGTGCCTTTCTACTTTTGCAAAAGAGAAGTTTAAAAAATGCAGTCATTATCAATAGCTATTTCAACAGTCTGTCACATGACCAGAATATTTATAAAGATATTCTGACTATGTAAGTATTGTCGATTTTACAAGTGTACTCATGTGTTGACTATTTTTGAATTCTGCCTCGAATCAAAGTGCCACCTATCTGGGATCAGGGCGTAGTATTTGTAACCCTGGAAATTTCATGGGTGTTTTGAAACAACAAATTATAACATCAAAGCATTAAAAAAGGTTTAAGGAAATGAAATTTTTAAAGAATTATAATGATTATAATCATTTCAACATGCTGGTACAATTTTAGATTGATAAAAGATAAATAAATTGCAAAGAGCTTCGTGTGTGTATGTGTGTGTGTGCGGACAAAAACTAATTGTTACACAAACAAATATATTGATTCCGTATTGAAATCATTGTGTGGCAAGATCGTCGTTTTCATTATCAATACCTACTTCTAAATTTATATCATTATTTTCAAATGAACGGTAAAATAGGAGATATGTATACACGATACTGACTTTTTTAATTACAGACTTTGGCATTTTTTATTTTTTTATATTGGAAAAACATTTCCTTATAAATTCTTACCAACTTAATCTATTGTTCATAATAAGTCTATATCATGCTTCTTTGTTTCTTTCTACACATTCTTAATTCTTCCTTTGATTCTTTAAATCTTTAACTCCTACCCCCTATTTGCACATCCTTTCTGCTTCAAGAAATAATCATGACAGGCTAAAGAACTGTATACAGTAAGCAAGAGGTCCCCAACTACTGTGCCACGGATCAGTACATGACCGCAATCCATGTGCTACCAGGCCGTGACATACTTGAGGATAATATGACAAGTGTTTAATAAATGAAAATATTTGTGGAGTGTCTGCATGGGAATTGGCAAATATAAAACATGATAAAGAAATTAAAATTTCATGTAAAACATGTAATTTCTATTATGTTATAATTTCATGAAACAAGAAAAAGAGTTCACATACATCATACAAAAGTCTTTGAAAGTTTTAAAACTTTTAAAGCTGGTTCTTGGTTTGATCTGGATATTTAGCGCTTGCAGTGGTTTTTCAAAAATACATTTACAAAAATTTTTGCATGCTTTCTTTCCACATTTAAAAAATAAAACACAGAAACGAACATAAAAATACCACTCAGATATATGACATAGTGTTTTTTCGTCTGATCCTTTTCCATACAATAAAAGAATTGTATGGAAAAGGATAAAACGAAAAAATAACCATTGGCAAGTGCGGTCAGAATGAACCTTGAGTTTTTTACGGTCAATTGAATTAGTATATTTTCCTTACTTTTCATTGTAAAACTTGGTTTCCCAATCACCGGGTTGATTATCTCTCCTTGTACACGAGAGCCATTTCTATTTCATCAGAAAGAGATGATTGTAAATTTTCAAGATTACCAAAAATTTCTGAGCATTCCTCATAAAGCTTGTTTTCATAATATGTACACTGGTGTAAATATGCGTTACCCCCCTCGGGGCCACTAGTTGATCACCGGCCGAGAAGTGACATGGTTAGAAGAGAATGATGAACGTGTGTGGGGGCGAGGGCGGTAACGTTACAACTTGAGCCTCACCATCAGATTGATTAGTGACATATCCAGGACACTCGTTGAGGGAGTCTTACCCCTCCACTAAGAAGCAGTCGGTATATTCTGCAGTCCCAGCCAACTGGGCTTTTTTGCTTGCAGGGGGTTTCGAATACTTCCTAGTTTGTTAGTGTTAGTCTTAGATAGAGGTACTTGAAACCATTTAACTGTGTGCGAACAAATGAGCTCTGGCACGTTTAAAAATTATGTTTGGCACAAAATATTCGTTTCCAAATCACATATATTTAATACATATGTAAGTATGTATAAATAGGATTTGGCATTAAATAACCTGTAAGGGTTGATATACACAACCAAACAACATCTTGATATTTCTGGGAATCAAGGCAATGGTAGAAAACAATTATCCGGACACACGACAAACACCATACCTGCAATGGAATTGTTAGTTTATGTCGACAACATTTGGCTACAAGCTAAATATGTGTTACTTACTCAATTTACAATTGACCCGTAAGAAAAAAAAATTAGTACACTTCGTTAAGAATTGGGTGACACCAGTTTTATAAATGTTCAACAATGTATTGAAAAGCTGCATATCAAGCAGATATTTTTGCTTTTGAATCAAAATGTAGATATCAATGTTTTTAATGTTTTGAATACTAACGGTCAAGATAAGTGTGGAAAGAGGGTAAGGGAAGAAAACCTTTCCTTCCCTTCTAACAAAATTACAACAAAAATTATAAGCAGTTAAGGGGTTAAACGTACACACACACACAAAAACGAAATAGATTACTTGGGGTTTTGGGGGGGGGTTTACATCTTAAAATTTCCTTAATCTAAAAATCTTTTTTTTGTGTTCTTATTTTCGAGTGCAGTGGGGGAGGGGAATGTGTATTCCTACCTTTGTAGATTTCTTTCTTTTCCATCTTTTTTTTTCTTTGTTTCTTTCGTTTTCTTTTTCCTTCTTTTCCTTTCTCGCTGCTCGCAGGGACCTTATGGCATTTCTTTCTTTTTTTTGCGTTCGTCTGTCAGCTCGATTCCCTCGTCCGATCATTTCCAATTTTTTTTCATCAGGTTTCTTTCATCCTGGTCTCGGCGCCATTGTAAAGTTACCGCCCACGCCCCCACACACGTTCATCATTCTCTTCTAACCATGTCATTTCTCGGCCGGTGATCAACTAGTGGCCCCAAGGCGGGTAACGCACATTTCTTGCCACTACAAGAATACGATCGAGGGGGCCGGAGAATAGAAGGACAAACGAACAAACACGAACAATGCTTGGGGTTAACTCAGAGCAGAAGGAGAGTATGCAACACTTTGCATTCCTGATAGCATATATGGACTAACGCTAGCGTGGGTTACTAGCGAAAATTCCACAAAGCAACTGGAATGCCGACTCATCTTGACTCAATCTTCTTCGCTGGACCCTATCTTCTCTGCTACTGTCTCCGGAGTCGACCGCATCTGTCCGTGGTTCCATGCCAACTCCTGCCATCTTCTTTCTCCAACCAGCCCTCTTTCGTGTCCCCTTACCACTTCCGGATACGGCGAGATTTCAGGTCCAAAAATCCTTTGTCTGGTTTCGCGCCAAAACAGACAAAGGAATCGTCTGCTTGGCGGGCCACCTATATAGTGTTACAAAGTAATGCTGGAGATTTGGGGAATGCGGAATACCCTTTCATTGCCATTACTCACAGGTTCATTCTGACCCTGCGTGGTAGCTCCTGATAGGGTCAAATAGAACTGTTTGACATTTAAACTGAGTGCAAACAAATGACTTATGCTAAACTGAATTGTTTGAAATAGAATTGTTTGATCATTTAACTTTGTGTAAACAAATGACTGATGTTTAATTGAATTGTTAGTTACACATAGCCATACTTTGAACCATTTTTGAATCATGCTAAACTGAATTGTTATAAACAGAACGATTGGATCATTTAACTTTGTGTATCTGCAAAATGTATTTACAAATCATATATTTGATATATATATAAAACAGGATTTGGTATTAAATAACCAACAATGGTTGATATGCCATAAAACCAAACTAAACAACCAAAAACTCATACAAGACCCAAATAACAAAGACAACAAAGCACTACACTGAAACTCTTATCTCAATAAAAAAAGGAAGCTATACCAAAAAGCTCACCCTCAAATAGACACAACACACCCTAGTTTAATGATAATTGTAAAACAGCAAGCAGCCTGCAAAAGGTTGCATAACACAAAATTAGCAAACCACCTACTACCAATAATTCAAATTGCTTCAAACTATTAAATTTGTAAAAGCACGTAAAATATTTTGGTTTTGCGTGCTTTTGCTCTGAAGCCAAGAAGAAAAGCTGGCAAAACTATGTAAACGAACTTAACTCCCCCCACCCATCAAAACAAATACAGTTTTGAAAATGATCATAAAAACTGGGAAAGCCCAACCATTTTCTCTCAAACATCTCACGAAAAATAGATGTGACAAATTAAATGATATTGTAGATATACCAGCTGAGACCTTCTCAACGAATTCTTCACTCAAGAACCTCAACTGACAAGTCCTAACATTTAAACATAATCCAGAGAAACAACCTGAACTTCATATCTGACAACTCTGAAACCAACAACAAACTTTTTGTATTGCCAGAACTAACAGAAACCATCTCAAAATCACACAACATAACAGTCAACCCAGATGAAATCCATTACGAATTCTCAAAAATCTAACCACCCCCAATGATATTTGGAAAAATCTAGATTCCCAGTGTCATCTAAAATATCAACAATCATTCCCATATCCAAACCAGGCAAAAACTGCTCAAAATCAAAAACTACCTCCTAGTAGCAGTAACAAGTCCACAAAAGTTTGGTTTGGTTTATTGAATCCGCAAACAAATTACTACTTCTTAATGCAGCTTCAGTAACCAAAGATCTATAATGAATCATGTTGTTTGAGTGGAAACTTCCATAAGAGAGACAAATATCCCAAAACAACATCTCATAGGTATTTTTTCGACTTAGAGAAGGTGTATGAGACTATCAAGAAATAAGGTATAATGAAAGATCAACACAACCTTGGGCTGAAAGCAGATTGCTCAATTTAATCAACAACTTCCTCTGGGACTGGAAATTCCAAATAAGAATCGGATCAAACTTTCATAATCAACAAGAGGTAGCCTCTCAAAAGTGTATACTGTCGGGGAACCTTATCAAACTAAAAATGAAATACATAACCAAGTGTCTGAATCCTGGAATTGGTGACTACCTATACGTTGACGACTTTTGTATAACCTCCAGATCATGGGCACAGCAGAGCGCTACAGCAAGAATGGGTCATGAAAATCAACTTATAGGCAATTGCATAAGGCTTCAAAATCTCCAGTATTTTTTTAACAGTCAAGATCCCTTTATCTTTCCGCTTTCTTTTATTTTCAATCAATGGTCTATTAGTACAAAATAACCCATTAGATGGCAAGTTGTTTTCTTCTTGTTAATTAATATTAGGTCGGGTCTTTTGGTCATCATTGGGTGATCCGTTTGTATTTCGAAGTCTGAGAATTTAATGCGTCTTCCCGGACAGATACCAATTGTTGTCATGGTCAAATTTTAATCTCTTGCACATTTTTTTTTTAAAAAAAGGAATAAAAAAATTGTTTCGATTTTTTTCATAACTATAAACTCAAGATTGTTTGGAATTGGGTTATAGCAAAAATTATTTTGTTTTTGAAACTATGTAAAATGGTGGCAAATCAAACAGAGGTCGTTCACCAAATATTTGATGGGCGAGAAGTATAAGTCATGTGAAATTTTCTGAATAATGTTTCCGTAAAAAAATACTAACAAATGGGCAAAATGTGGGTTTGCTTCTACGAGCCTAGAAAAAACAGTCCATGGAATGGTAACGCACTGGCTCTCCGGTGAAGATAAAGTTCTATATGCAGCGGTCCATAAAAAAGATCATGCTGACAGTCTTCTGGGAAGTGAAAGGACTCATCCTTATTGATTTCCTCGAAGAAGGTGCAACTTTGAACAGTCCTTCCTATTACCAGCTCCAGAGACTTATTAAATTCCTTTGAGAGAGTTTTTCACACGAGTGTTAGTGGATGGTTTTTCCCTGGAGTTTGAGTGACAGCAAGTCTCCTCAAGTCTCAGGACTCTTTTTAGTATTCTGGTCGATCTTAATAATGTTGTAGTCTGTATGGTCTCCACTCGTCATCTTCCAAGTTTTCCAGTGCCTTTACCAATACTCAAAGGATTGGTTAAGGCACCAATAACAACTGGTATCACAATCATCTTCATGTTCCATAGTTTTTTGTTTGTTTTTTTTTTTTGTTCTTTTGCAAGGTCTAGATATTTATCTATCTTTTCGCTTTCTTATAATAATACTTTATTTGGTTTGGTTTGGTTTAGTTTTATGGCATATCAACCTTTGTAGGTTATTTAACGCCAAATCCATTTTATGTAAATAATCAGTTCTATTTAAAACAATTCAGTTTAACATGAGTACACAGTTTAATTGTCAAAAACATTTCTATTTCAAACTATTCAGTTATATATAACAATTTAGTTTAGTGTAAGTACAGTTTCAGTGTCAAAAATGGTTGGTTTGTTTGGTTTTATGGCATATCAACCCTTGCAGGTTATTCAACGCCAAATCCATTTTTATGTAAATAATCTTTTCTATTGAAAACAGCATAAGTACACAGTTTAATTGTCAAAAACATTTCCATTTCAAACTATTCAAGCAGTTATATTTAATAATTCAGGTAAGTGTAAATACAGTTTTAATGTCGAAAAACAGTCCTATTTCAAATAACTCAGTTAAGCATAAGTGTAAGTACGGTTTAATTGTCAAAAACGTTTCTATTTCAAGCTATTCAGTTTACTCAATTCATTTTAGCATAAGTATGCTGTTAGTTCTATTTAACCCATAGATAGGGGCCTTATTAGGTGCTTCCACTCCGGGCCAGAGTGGACCTGGGAGCGATGACAATGAAGGGGTACTCTGCATTCCCCAAAGCTCCAGCACTGCTGGAACCTCACCATCAAATTGTTTAGTGTCATATCCAGGAAACTCGTTAGGGGGGTCTTACCCCTCTGCAGAGGTGCAGTCAGTGTATTCTACAGCCCCAGCTGACTGGGCATAATAATACTTTGTAGTCCGCCGATACTTCTCCAAGACAGATTCAGGGTTGTGCATATACCACTTGTTCATATGATAACATTTAAACTTTTTGCAGAATTCCCAGAGGATCACCTTGCCCACCCAGTCGTCTCTAGTCTTTTTTCGCCAATTTGTTGCATTCGCTTATATGATTGACCATTATTTGCTATTTTGTTGCGTCTTATCAATTTTTACTTTAACATACTTGGTCCTTATGGCATTATTTTCAGTTTCTCTTTCTAAGTCACATCCAAGTCTTCTAGTTTGAGATTTCGCTTGTTTTTCGCTTGAAATATCCATACCATTGGATTTCTTCTCATTTTTGTTTTCTAGTTGTTGTTTTGTTGATCCTTTCGTTGTTTATGTTGTTTCTGGTCGCTGTAATTAGTCTTTCTTTGCCTTTTTTTGTGTAGCCATTGAGTCGTTGTATCGATGTATCGATGCTATTTTTAATGTTGGCAAGTCCTCTTCCTCCTTCTTTTCTTGATACATAGAGTCTGTCTATATCCTCTCTAGTATGTAACGCCTGATGCATAGTCATTAGTTTTCTTGTCCTCTGGTAGATTTGTTAAAGCTCTTTCCTCGTCCCGAGTATGTTACTAGGGTCACATCCCAGGTGTTTATCCCTTTAATGAGATACCGGCTATATAGTTTAGTTTCAAGTAGTTTTCTCGTTCTCCTGAAATTCTCTTTTTAAAAATTCTTTTCTTTCGTCTCCGCTTGTTTGATGTTGTCTGCTTTCGATATTCCCAAGTACTAATAAGTTCTTTTTTTTACTCCAAGCGTTCTGATTTTTCTTGATTTGGTAGTTCTATTTCTTTCATTATTTGTCATTTTCCTTTTTTCATTATTAGTGTTATGTAGAAGAATATGCCAATGATATATGATTTGAACACTGATCAACAAACACAAGTGTTGAAATGGATTGTGCAACTGGAGTTCACGTGACTAGAAGGGGTGGATATATAAATGGGTCAGACAGAGGTCTCACGAGAGAGTAGAAACATATGTAAAATAGATGTGAAGTGTAACATTGCGAGTTAGTATTGTTTAGCATTCCATACTCAGTATTCGGCATTGTACGAGAATGAAGAGATTTTAAGTATCGGCCAAAATCAACCCCTCACAGAACATTATAAAAGTGGCGACAGAGAATAGTTTAGAACATTATAAAAATTAGCATGGCGCATTTTTCTATGTCAATTTTCATCCCTATATCCTGTCGGTGTATCCTCACTATCTGTATTAGTGTTTCCAATTCTTTTTCATTTTTGGCAAACAGTTTGAAATCGTTCATGTACATTTGGTGGTTGATTTTTTCTTGTGATTTAGGAAGCGTTATGATTTTTTTATGGCGATGAATCTAAGTATGAGTTGTGAGAAGTGTAGTTCATAGGATATCTTAGAATTCAACATTTATATCAAATTATACTGTCACAAACAGATCAAAGTGATGATATGGACTTTGTAGAAAGGAAATGATACCGTTTTCGCCGAGCTCATTCAGTATTTAGATGATAAAAGCCTGTCATTAGTAATAAGAGAAAAACAAGACAATGGAAGAAAGGCCTTAACAATATTAAGGGAATATTTATCAAAAGGAAAGCCGAAAGTTATTTCCCTATAAACAGAGCTAACTTCTTTGTGAAAATTGGAATCAGAGTCTATTACAAACAATATAATAAGGGCAGAGAATATTTCCAACCCTCTGAAAGAAGCTGGAGAAGTTATAAGCGACGGAATTTTAATTGCTATGATTCTAAAAGGATTACCTCCGAATTTTAAACCCTTCTCAACGGTTATAACCCAGAAGAAAACTTTTTCTGAATTTCTGGTATATTTAAGGAGATATGAAGAAACAGAGAGTATGTGTTACTCCGACCCCGGATGAATATAACAATATACTACAAATGAAGACCACATTTAAAAAGATTTCCCCAAGGGATAAACTTGGGGTAAGTACCCCTTCTCGCTATGATTATAAATCAATAAATTATAATTATAACAATTACCAGAAACCTCAGCATAGTAGAGAGGACTATAAATCCCCAGCACCGAGGGAAGACAAATATTATTTGTTACGTTTGTGAGAAGACGGGCCACAAAGCATTTCAATATAAAAACCGATGGCAAAAATATTTTTGACAGAATATAAGAACCTATTCTAAAGGCCAAACCTATTTCTTTGCTTTAGGATATGATATTATTTCAGACAAGTGTAATCAATTAGCCGACTGTAGTGCTACTAATCATTTAATAACTGATAAATCAAAACTTATTAATTTCTAGCAAAATTTTGAACCAGTGAACCATTTTGCTGAATTAGCTGACAGGAGCCGAGCGAATAATATAGTGCTGAAAAGACGTGATGCCTGCATTTATCTATGCAATAGCAAAGGACACGTGTAGATGTTTCTTGAAAAATGCTTTATATGTACCAACTTTTAAAAAAATATATTTTCAATACAATCAGCAACAAAAAATGGTGAGCACATAAGTTTTGGAGCAGTTTTCATCATAACATTGAGAAATGCCACTTACGACTTACATACTTGGCATAAAATCTTAGGCCATTTTTATGGAGGTGCCCGTGGTGTAACTGTTATCGTCGCAGGATGTGGACTCGACGACACGAGTTCAAACCCTGGACGAGCCTGAATGCATTTCACATAGCACTATGAATCCATAAATAGTAGGGCAGACTAGGTTCTTCAGCCTTGGTGAGGCGACTAGTCTAGGAGAAAGAAAACTCTGAATTCAAACCTTAAAAATTGACCTTGTGTCATATCCTGTCCGAGCGGAGGGGTTGGTAAATATGATAAAATCTTTGGCCACTGTAACGAATCTGACATTAAAAAGTTATTCAACTTAGTAAAAGAAATGAATATAAAACCAATTCCAAATTATGCTCTTAACTGTGATATATGCATTCAAGGGAAGATGTCTAATGACAGAAATAAGACTTTGGATTGCAAGGCAACAAAAATCCTTGCACTTGTACAGTGATTAAGCAGGCCCTATTCAACTCTTAGCAAAAGATGGTTATAAATATGTACTTAATTTTATTGATGACTATTCCGGTCATACAATATTTCTTAAAACACAAGTCCGATACTTTGCTCGCTACAACGAAATATCTAGCTGACATCACCCCTTACGGCCATGTAAAATGTTTACGGAGAGACAACTGAACGGAGTTTACTTCTGAACCTTTTCAACGGTTACTTGGGCTTAATAGAATCAAACACGAGCAGTCAGCTCCTTATTCTCCACATCAAAATGGGACCGCTGAACAGTCCTGGCGAACTTTATTTTCTATGGCAAGGTGTCTCCTTATTGAGTCCAAATTGCCCCGAAACTTGTGGGTTTACGCATTGATGGCTTCAGTGTATATTAGAAATCGTCGTTACAAGAAAAACACCATGAAAGTTTTACCGGTTCAAAACCAAACTTAATTAAGATGCATATTTTTGGCACGGCTTGTTTTTGTTATGTACAAAATAAAACAAAATTAGATCCTAGTGGTAAAAAAGGTATTTTTGTCGGTTATGATAAACAAAGTCCAGCTTACTTGATTCCTTTTCCGGAAACAACGTCTATGTAAAATTCACCAATTCTTATGATAATAGCTCACTATCGAAACCAGATAAAAATACCGAATTTCCGAAATACATAATCACATATGACAACCTACGCATCGAAGGGGAGAGGAAAATAAGCTGTTATCCAATCTGACAGAGAAAGAAACCCGATCTTTTTGTAGTCGGAAATTTTTAATTTGGTTTGGGTTTATTATTGTTGTACTATGTACAATCCCCACTAACTATACTGGAGCCGTTAACTCTGTCGACTCCAATAACTGGATTTTAGCAATGAGGAGAGAATTTGATTCCTTAGTAAAAAATAATACTTTTGAATAACAGAAGGCTCCAAGAAGCAAAAATATTGTCGGTAGAAGTTGGTTTCTAAATATAAAAAGTAAAAGTGACGAAAGTCATGTGTATAAAGCTTGTTTCGTAGTCAAAGGCTACTCACAAATATATGGCAAAGATTATAGAGACCCCGACGACAAATATAGCTTCCAATATAGCAGTACAGTATAACTTGTTAATTCATTATATGGATGTTAAAAGTACATAATTAAATTCCCTCTTGGACTATGATATATATGTTGAGCCGCTAGAAGGTTTTGAAGGTAAGAATGGGAATTATGTTTGGAAATTTTTTAAAAATCCTTATAAACAGAGCGGAATTTATCGCTATTTCATTAGCAAGTCAAGAAGCCCTGTACCTTAGAGCCCAATTGAGAACTATGACGGAACTTGAGTCACTTAAAAACCCAACAACTGTTCATTGTGATAATCACTCCAGTATTATTTTGGCAAAAAACCCAGTCGCTCATCAAAGATCGAAACATATTGATAAAATTTCAGTTCATACGTGATGAAATAAGTAAAATATTCATTCTTTTAGAATGCACTGAAACAAAGAAAAATGTAGCCGACGTGTTTACGAAGCCAATGACAGGAATAAAATCAAACACTTTCAGAACGACTCTAGGAGGCATTTGAGTCTCAACGGTAAGAATTCCGTTTAAAAGGAATAATTTAACAGCAAATATGATAGCTAAATCTTCCTTTTCTAACTGTTGTGACGTCAAATTAAAATAAAAAGATCCCCGGATGAGCAACCATTTAAAAGCGTATGGGAACTGGTGCATTTGAATATTGTTATCACCAAACGGGGAGTTTATTTTTCGCTCGTGTGAAGACGGGGCGGTCTGGCACTTGACCCCTCGTAGAATAAGTCCTGGTTCAGATTCCTTTCTCGGGCATATAATAGCTGGCATATTATGTGGGGCTTAATTTATGGCTAGACTGACCGCCGCTGGCAAGGGGTTTCCAAATTTCACACTATTCACCCACCCACCAAGGCCACTAGTTCTTCCTCCCCTAGAACAATGGAAGATATGGACCTCTAGGTTTAGATGTAATAATATTAATTATAGCAGTCGACAACTCCGGTTTCCCGTTTAATATTTTTAAAGGAATTCATAGGACAATTTAAACGAGAATAACATAAGGCGAATAGAAGCTGAAAAAGAAATATGAAATAGCAACTTTTCATAGCAGACGACACAAAAGAACAAACTTCAACACGAGGGAACATTAAAATATATCAATCTTTTTACTACACACGCGGATACATATATTCAACGCGTCGGCTATATTATTAATGGATAGTACATAAACATAAATGTCTTTCTTCTTTTCTTTTCTTTCTTTTTTTGTCTTTCTTCAACTATATATATAATTGGATATAGGGAGAAACAGTCTTAAAGTTTACTTATCTTTACGGCGACTTTCCTTTGGAGAATATTTTCTTTTTCTACGGGTCGACGGAATTTATTTATGTTATATCGTTCTGGCTTGAAGGTATGGGTTCCTCTTGTACAAGATACTTTCCGTCTTCCCCCGGTGATTTCGGCGATAGTTTCAATATATCTTATCACTTTAACTACTGTTCCACAAATTCCGGTTTTGATGCTTCACCCGGAGTTTTGGCATTAGATCCATTCACCACGACCTCTGTCCCAAAACTGATTTTCTTATTCCCTATTTCCGCTGACGGAAGAAGGGGGCTATTTCCGCTCTTGGGATTCTAGCCAATCATTTGGCTTCTATCTTCTTCCTTCCCCTGTCAGGCGATTCGTTAGGGCTACTATATGTCCCTGTACTCCATTCTTTACCCATCCGGTCACAAAGTACAAACGTCTGTTGGTTTCCATTCTGACCTGGATTTGTTACTTGAGGAATCGACCTAAATTCCTCTTTCAACGGTCAGTCCTTGGCCTGTTAATTCAAATACGGAGGAATAGTAGTCCACGTGACACTGTAAATAGTTCATTTCTGCCGGAAGTAGCATCCGCAATACATGTTTAATCAGTTTTAGTTTGCCATATTCTTTGTGAAGTATAACTGCCCCAAGCCAAAATTACTTGCATCGCTGGCAACATATATCTGCTTATTAGGGTTGTAATATGTCAAAGCTAAGTTTGACGTTAGCGCAGTTTTTAATTTTCTCTCTGATTCCATTTAACGTCTTTTTTGAGTATATGATTCAACGGAGCTCTTAGTATATGCATATTTGGTAAATAGCAATTGTAGTCGTTAGCCAGCCCCCAAAATTATTGTAATACTGCAACATTATTCGGTGCAGGTGTGTATTTCATCGCGTCCGCTCGGTTAAGATCAGGAGTCCTGGCTTTCTCGGCGATTACTTGTCTCAGATATTTCATTTTGGATAGGAAAAATTCACATTTTTCCCTACTAAATTTAAAACCATATTCTTTTATTTTTTTAAAAACTTCAATTCCCTGTTTCGCATGATCTTCTCGATTTTTGCTTTTTATTAGAATATCATCAAAATAAGCTGTTGCGAAGTCCTGATCAACTAACATTGTATCCATTATTTTTTTTAAAAATAGTTGGAGCTACCTTTGTAAAAAAACAGCTTGGCTCACAATATGAGACAAGGTAAAAATTCTCACTGTGCCGTAAAAAAAGTGATGCGCCGGAAGAGATTGACCTATGAACTGCATGATAGTTATTTCCGCTCGATGATGATCACACCTGCAATTCCGAAGATAGCGGATGTGACACATCCCAATGGCCAATAATCGAAAGAAATCGCGCAGGTGTGCTCGGCTGATAATATGGGACAAGGTGAAGGTCCTGCTTCAATGATGCACCGGAAGAGAGTGACCTGTGAACTGCATGACAGTTATTTCCGCTCGACGACGATCACACAGGCCATTCCAAATGAGCAGAAGTAACACATCCCAATCGCCTGAGATCGGGAAGATTGCAGAGGCGTAGAGGCGTGTCTTTATCTCTGCGTGGGAGTTTGAAGGTAATATAAGGCCGACGAATTGAACAGAAGAAGATAGAGAAAAAAGGATCCCGCTGTTCACGAAACCTCTCTCGTCGTCACGCTGTGTGCGTTGTCTCGGCCATCGTCTCCTGACATCGAAAAGTTCAAGCCTCATCGACGAACGATCCTAATTCCTCTCCTGACTGCTCCTACTTCACACAAGCGACCGTCGAGAAAATAAATATATATTGTTATATACAAATTCCGTGTTGTCGTTTGTTTGACCAGATGGCACAACGCAACACCTTTATTCCATATTGTGGCCAATTGATTTTCTACAGGCCTCTGTGTGTATCAATAGTTAATAGTTCTGCACACTTTACTCCCACTAGTATTTGTAAATAAGCTTCTGACAAATCTAACTTAAAAAATATGCGTGCGCCATTTAAATCTGCAAACATTTCTTCCGCTGTTGGGAGGGGGTAATTTATTTCTTTTAGACAAACATTAAGTTCGGTTGAATAATCTGCATAGATTCTAATTTAAATTATTTTTTCTCTCCATGGGCTCTGGTCAGTTTTTTGTATTACTCCCAGTTTTTTTTTTAGTCTTTCTAAACCTTTATCAATAATTTCAACCGACGCATACGGTACTGGTCATTTCGAACGAAAAACTGGCATTACATTTTCTTTTTCTTCGAATTTTGCCTTCATTTTAGAACAGAATTCAAGTCCTTAGGAAAACATTTCCGGGAATTTTATTTCTTGTTCTTTTTTCAGTTTATCTGAACTTGTAGTACATCTATTTTATTGCAGAAAGTATTTATTAGGACGTTAAATAGATCGAATTCTTCCATCCAATCCGTTCCAAATAAATTTTGGGCATTTCTCATAGCAAAAGCTTTTTTTTCCTTTCTTTTCCATAAAAGAAAAAATTTATGAAGGATTCTCCCATAAATTTTAATTTTTCTCCGGTAACACCTTTTGCTATTTTTTCGAGTTACTCAGGGTTAGACATTTTTTTCAAGTTTCTGCATTAATTATCAGACCCTGTGTCTATCTGAAATTTTATTTTTTTTATCATTGAGACAAATATTTATGTATTTTCTTTGTACTTTTTCAGTTGTTGCTTGTTCAGTAGTGTACTGTACCGGTTTTTTTAAATTTTTTTTAATAATTTGTGTCCTTTGCACCCGATGGTATGGCATTTTTTTGTGCCTAAATGGACAGTTTTTAAATAAATGCAATTCTCCACACTCGTAACACGGATTAATTTTGAAAAACGGTTAATTTTTCTTACCTTGTGGTTTATTCTTTATTGTATGAATATTTGAAATATTCCGTTCTTCAACTTTTGCTGTGTCAGCTCCTAAATTTAAAATACACTGGCATTTTTCAGCTAGGCTTTGTAAAGTTATTTTTTGGTCTTGTTCCAATTTGGTTAATAGCCTTGTACGAACTTCTTTTTCAGACGGTGAGGTTAATCCCTGAATGAAAATCAAACATTTAAACATGTCTAGTGTAATTTCATTTACCTGGAACCTTTCACAGTACCTGATATCTGTACAGGCGAAAGTTGTGTAGTCTTCCCAATCCTTTTTCGTAAAGTTGAGACATTGTCAAAGAGTATTAACCAGTGAACATTGTTCCCCAAATATTTTTGTTAGTATATGGATAATTTCTCGAAACCTCACTTCACCGGGCCGCCTCGGCAGAATAAAATTCACGTATTTTTCATGTTCTGCCGCCCCGAATTTGACTTTTTTTCTCGTCGGGCCATTTTTTACAATTTATTTCAAAAATTGATTCGTACCTTCTGAAACATGCCTCGAATGTCACTTCTGGTTTGTAAATAAATTCTCCAACTGAATTTTTTACCGACTCTTGCAAGAATATATTTAAATTTATCGAGTCGTTTTCTTTTGTAAGACATTCGAGTAGTTTCCCGAATCTTTCTTCTTGCCGTTCAATACTCTCATGGAGTCTTTTAAAATTCTCTTGTTATTGTTTTATTGATATAGAAATCAAAAGAAACTGAGTGTAGAAAACTACATAGACCTTCGAGATGTCGTAAATTTTGATGGTGACTAAAGAAATATTGAATAATTAATTATATTGCCTTTAAGCTAGAAAAAGAGACTCCGTTATATGAATGGGGGTGTCCTCGCCTCCTATTTGAGTGCATACGGCGACGTAGAGGATGTTCTAGCAAGGTCGGTCGCCGGGACGGCACACAGTGACTATGTCATCAATATGTGCCGCAAACAGGAGGGTTTCCAGGCCATACCACACATCAGTAAGTTCGAACAACAAAACATGATGGTGGTAGTTGAGGACAGGAAGCTCCTCTGCTTGTCATGCAAGCAGCTGGGGCACTTCGCCAGATCCTACTCTCAAAAGACCAAAACGCCAACGATAGTAACTACAACAGCAGCAATCACAACAACAACTATCAAAATAGAAGCAACGCCAGAAACCAGTAAGGAATCGGAACCTGGGGACCACTCCAACAAAGAAGAGGGGTGGACCTAGGTAAGCCGAAAGGGGAGGAAAAAGAACATCCCTTAAAAAAAACAATAGCAGAAACAACAACAACAATACTAACAACAAAAGAGACAACAACAACGCCACTGGATTAGCATGATGTACCACAAGCCCCACGCAGTGGTGCAGGTAAACGGAAGGCGTTCGACGGCGTTCGCAATCGAGCAGTCGGTCCGGCAGGGTTGCCCTCTGCCTCCTCTTCTCTATGTCCTTGCTTTGGAGCCTCTGCTCCGTAGTCGTAGGGATGAGAGAGAAAATCCGGCCTTGCGCTGCATCCCATTTGCTGGCCCTCTTACAGCAAGGGTTTCTGCGTTCACCGATGATATCACCGTCTTTGTGTCCCTCCACTCTAACATAGAGGCTGTGAAGAAGGCGGTTGCCGAGTACAAACGAATAGCGGGAGCCAAGGTCAATTTTGACAAAAGCGAAGGTTTGCGGCTCGGTGCCTGGACGGGTAGCGATACCCTGCCAGGGCCCTTCTGCTGGTATGACGGACCCGTCCGTATCCTTGGGGTGTGGTTCGGGCCCAACCTCCTGCTGGAACGAAACTGGTCGGAGGTACAGGCTAAGGTGGATGCCCAGGTGGGAAATTGGTTTCCAAGGAGGTTGTCCTTAAAAGGCAGGGGGGAGGTGTGCCCCGTGTACATCTTCCCTTTGATCCTTTACTGATTGGCTGTTCTTTCTCCGCCTAAGGCTCATCGACTGGCACTGCAACAATCCCTCCCCAGAGTAATCTGGGGAGGTCGAAGGTCGATGTGTTACTTAGCCAGATACGGCCATGTGCGAAATGGATGAAATGGACATCGAATGTTGGTAACATATATACATAGAGAACATAGGAATCTCGAAATTACGAAACACGTAACGACTTCTTTGTTCAGGTACGAAACCTTTTTATTACTTTTGAGTTAAAGGTTTCGACACAAGGAGAGAGACACAATCTTTTTATGTTGACTTCTTCAGCTGGCCCCTATCTCGTGCGGCACCCATAGCGCGCAAATTGGTCTCGCCTCAGCAAGCCCCAAAAGTCAACCGTCTTCGTCCAGTGTCTAGTCTCAACTCTCTGAATTTTTTCGAAATCCCCAAAATCCTCCGCGCGCTTCCGGTGCGTGACGTCACCCGTTTGTCACCCGTTTCATCATCTCAGGCTATTGTGACATCCCTGAGTGACATGTCCGCTCTGTGCGCGCACACGTTACCACCTGCATCAAGGTTGCACCTAACTAACCCATGTGCTGAGCCGAAAGGTTCTCAGCCTAACTAAACCCAAAGGCATGAACCAAAATCCCTCGGCTATTATATTACACGATGGTCCGTAGACAGGTCTGCATTCAACGTACGCGCAATGGAGGTCTGGGTATGCCTGATCTGGAGAGCCACTGGCTCACTGAAAGACTTGCATACTTGGATCAATCCTTGTCGCGGGACGCAGTGTGGAGATGAAAGGCGAGTTAGACTTTTCCTTTCTTCAAGTCAGACCTAAAGGCCGAAGGTCGACGTTAACCGATGGGCGAAGCACCGTTTGTCCGTGAATGCCGTACGGCCCTTCGTAACCTTCCTTGGTTCAGTGACATTTCACGGCATCGGAATTAACACAAGCAGCTCGTGCTGCTCGACATTGGTTACGTCGTTGACAAGGTTCTTCCTCAGTTTCAGGGTGAGAAGCGTGTGTTGTTTCTCACGATCCGAGCTGTAGCCAGGATGGTGATTTAGACGACGAGAAAGAAGCAATTGTCTGACAATGCAAACTTTTTTCATTGTGATCTAATATTGTTTTTTTAGGCATCAGCTTAGGGTCAAGATTAGATGCGATAGGAACCGCTCGGATAGCATAACATTCGATGAAAGGTGGGTGAATGCAGCGAGCCTGATCGTACTAAAGGGGGCAATATTGGAATAATCCTTCCCTCTTCATCCTGCGCATGACGTCTACGGTTCAGGTCCTTCGGGACCTCATTCCGGGTAAGTAGGTTTTTCATTGTCCTTGAAGCCTTGTTAGCAGTATGTTGTGAGTCATCGTCCCCACCACGTAATTGTTAGTCTCCAAGATCTTCCCCACCCCTAATTATTATATCCCAGCCCTTAATCCACCCCAAGTTTTCCTAAGATCTGGGAACTTCATTATTATTCTTCATAAATTCATGCTACCTTTCCTTACCACGCCCGACCCTGCTTTTTTCTTTTGTCCCATCAGATTAGAAAACCCTCCCACTTAGGGTAGGTCCGGCTTGTTTTCGGACACCGGAAAACAGTCGGCCTCCATATCGTAGAAGGTGGGTGGGAGGGCAGCCAAAAGGGGAATTTTTCCTTTGTTTCTATTGGTTTCTTTTTTTCTTTCGGGGTTTTTCTCCCATCCCCATTACACTACACTTCTGTAAATAAAATCATTTTTTGTAAATAAAATCATACATTCCATTCGGGGTTTTAAGTAGGTCTTCTCACATAGCAAGTGTGATATTTTAGTGAATGCAGCGTGCTTGGTGAAGAATGGCTGATTATATATTCTACTGTTGAATGGGTCGGCGAATGTGGCTAACTAGGGCCCCTTTAGACAATATAGTTGTGGTACGACCGCTCCCTTTCCCATCCCCCACAAAATTCTTGGGGCTTTATGTCCTCGTATTGTCCCATAAAGAAATAAACAGCACTGAAAGATCTCGGTCAGTAATAAGACCAACTTCGGACGTAACACCAACAGCGCAAGACTTATGATATTTTTTGGACTGTCCCACTTCAGTTAATAAATAGTCAACTCTATTTGACTGTGTATCTCTTCCTTACTACGATACAACAACCTCAAAAATTCTTCGTCTTGAAAAAGGTCACACTCAGTTTTGGCTATTCTATTTAAATGTCTTCATCCAATTCATTTAATAGTAATTCAATAGGAGGAATGTCAAGAAATAGAGGCAACCAAGTATAATTTCCAAAATTCTGTTCTTTTTTTTTTTCTCAGGTTAATTTTGAGAATTTTTAAGACTATTTTGGATAACATCATGCTTAAATAGATAGTTCAGCATGTCTTTAGAAAATCGAATGATTTTTTTCCAGATATCCTAGACTTGGAACAAATTTCCCAGCGTCTCTCTCCCCAAAACTCTCAGACACCATAACAGATCCACCATTTTGCTTAATGGTGGAAACCATACATTCATCATTCAGTCTTTTTCCAGGCTTTCCTCTTAAACATACTCTTCTCTTACGACCAAAAAGTTCAAATTTCAACTTACCTGGTTATAATACATTTTGCCTCTCTTATAATATCCAGTCCTTATGCTTTTTTCTTCATAATAGTTGTTTCTGCCCCTTCACCTTTCATAACAGGGGTTTCTTGATTGCTATGCACCCCTTTAGCCTTCAATTATAAGTCGATGTTTCAAAAGTGATTTTTCACTTGTGAGACACCGGTTGCTGTCGAGAGTTCAGTTGTCAACTCGAAAGCAATCTTCCGTCTATGTCCTTTGCTCTCAATAATCGAGTGTTTATCTTCAGCGAAAGTTTCTTTTAATGCTTCAGCTCTTTTTCCGTCAACACTTGTACCAGTTTCTGATTTTGTAATGAATACTGTACCCCATATTTAGAAATATTCAATTTCTTGGTAATTTGAGGCAAACAAACAAACAAACAAACAAACAAGGCTGTTTGCGTTTCACTCGGCGTTAATACCGCAAAGAAAAGCATGAATTTATCGACAACCACGGGCTATGACTAAATACGGGGGCAGATTGAGTATCTAGCCTTCGTCGGGCAACCAGTCTCAAATGAAAACTCGAAATTCGAATTCCCTATCCCTTTGCTACGGTCTATTTCGACATTATGTTCAACAGCATTCTAGAGTTGTGGCGGCTCTGATGCTAAGTTGTGAACTACCTTGACTTTTCCTTGGCACAATCAGTTTTGTATAGGGGGGAGGCTCGAAGCCTGTGTCGAGATCCGGAAGTAGATACACTGTCTCACAAAAATGACAGATGCTATAAATTAGATATTGGTTGTTTGCATTAGAGCCATACTCTTGTTAACACCATGACATTTTTTTTACTTTTTTCGGTGAATTATTCCTTCTAATGAAAGCATTGCACTAACATTGGGTGCTCCGTGTTATAATTGTTGTTGTCATAGGAAATGGACATGGCGACATGAGTTCAAATCCTGTATGAGACTGCTTCCATTTTACATAGCGCTTATACACTTCGGAAAAAGTATGGATCCAACTATTTTCTCTCCAGCAATGGGTAAAGGGTAGGACTGGCTGGGTTCCTTAGGAAACCGGTCAAGGAGCTGGAAAATTCAGAATTTAAAGTCTACTACAATCAACTCTTCTTATTTTATTGAGGTGGAATAGATTTATGACAATCAAGAAATCACAATTTTGTCATTTCAAGGAAATTTCCTTTCTTTGAAGATGAAAAAATATGTAAAGTGGACCCGATCAAAAAGGGCATTCAAACTTCTTTCCAAATTTGCGTTGGTGAACAGAAAGGACTCAGAGGATCCTAAAAACTTTTAAGTATCTCCAATGATAACCACTTTTTCCCGGTCGGCAGGAATCCGTGCGGCCCAAGTGTGGCAGATGTTAAAGGCGGCCAAGGGGGCTGTACAAGACGTGAAACTGACCGATTGGGAGCATCAATCACTTTATAAAATGAACCGATGAACTGGGAGGGTCTCAATATCTGTTCACCCTTCCTTTTATGTGGCCCAAGATCTGTTATTCCCTCAAATGTCGGTGGGATCTTGAGAGACGAAAGGAGTACGACCGAATTAGATACTGGTAGCTTAGGGCAGGCTGTTGTCATCCTCATCGGAAAGATTTCCGAACTGTCGTGAGTTGTAGGTAAGTGTCCGATGATTCTAAACCATGCAAATGTCAATATAAGGGGACTGAGGGATCGATGATACACACAGTGTGTACTCAAGAACCTCTGAGGGAATGTAGTTACGATGCAAGAGACTCACTTTATTTTCAGAAAGGATGAGCCAGAGATGGACTATATCCTTTCAGCATTTGTTGATTCTTTCAACGAAAGTGGAGTTTCTCTGCTAAATGGACGCAGCCAAAAAGCGGAAGGGGGCCGACTGGTCGTGGCAGATGTTGCCGTGAAAGGATTCAAGTTCCTGATAGTTGCAGTTTAAGCCCAACTGTCTAAGGAAAAAACGCAACATTTTCGGTGGTTAGCGCCGTTCCTTTCGGTCTCGAAACGGGTAGTTTTAGTATACGATTAGAATGTGATCCTTGACTCTAAGTTAGATAGGGTCGGCCAAGGTTCTAGCGGGTGTGAAAGCAATCTGATCAATCTGATAGCCGAGTTGAACCTGATCGACAGATTTTATCTGGATTACCCAGGGAGAGAGATGTGAACGCCGTCAAATAAGTTACCCTCTAATCTTTGTACATCTTACTTGGTTGGTTGGATTTTTAAGGCTAGTCAGCACTTAGGTCATTTAAGGCCGAAGACGTTTCTTATTTGATTTGATTTGGAAGGGTTCGGTTTTTATTTCCTTAAGTCAGCGTTTCTGTCAATGGTTTAGATATTCGAGAGAGAATGTAGGTATCTTTTTGCGGAGGAAGTTTATGGATCTATATTCTTGGTTGAGGGCCGATGCTTTTTAGGAAATTGATTATGTTATTAGGATCTGTCGTTTTTGTAGAAAGCTCTTCGAGTTCGGTTGAGATTTTTACATTCCATCAATATGTTCCCTCCTGCGTGGCTTTCCACATGAGTATTTTGGTGAAGGTTTGTTTCAGTATGAAAGAGTGAGTTAATTTAGTGTGGCCTATGCGTAGTCAGTTTAGGGTGGTCTCTTTTAGTCTTACTAAAATCTGGTTTTCTTTCAAGATTGGTTGTATTTGATTGAGCATGTTGTGGGTATTTCCTTTCCATGGCTTTGTCAGTATTTGGCTGGTTTTATTATACCATTTCCTGGTTGTCTTGTACACCCACTCAAAAAAAAACTGCAATGAGATGTTTTTGGATATTTGCCTATCTTAT
This sequence comes from Sepioteuthis lessoniana, assembly GCA_963585895.1. Taxonomy (NCBI): domain Eukaryota; kingdom Metazoa; phylum Mollusca; class Cephalopoda; order Myopsida; family Loliginidae; genus Sepioteuthis; species Sepioteuthis lessoniana. Next base: position 51,820,659 of record OY757915.1, read on the forward strand.
GGATGTTTCCAATCAGACAGCACAATAAACTTGCAAAACTTTGGCTTCTAAAGCTGCATTTGGAATAAATAATAAGGTGTTGGATTAAATAAACCAAATCAATCTTTTAACGACGATAAGCTCCATGGTTTTGTAAAGGCAGCTCGTTATTTTGCGGTAGTTTTTCTGGATATTTCACTGGTTCGGGTATGGGGGTGATTGTTGATATTTTCCATGACTCAAGGAATTTATCATTTATCAAAATATCATTGCGAGTGGTTAAAAGGTAGTCCAGTGATATTTTGATAGATGTTTAAGAATTTGTAATGGATTTCATTTGGGTTGACTATCATGTTGTGTGATTTGGGGATGGTTTCTGTTAGTTCTGGCAATGCAAAAAGTTTATTGTTGGTTTCAGAGTTGTCAGATATGAAGTTCAGGCTGTTTCTCTGGATTATGTTTAAAGGTTAGGAATTGTCGGTTGAGGTTCTTGAGTGAAGAATTCGTTGAGAAGGTCTCAGCTGGTATATCTGCAATATCATTTAATTTGTCATATCTGTTTTTCGTGAGATGTTTGAGAGAAAATGGCTGGGTTTTCCCAGTTTTTTATGGTCATTTTCAAAACTGTATTTGTTTTGATGGGGGGAATTAAGTTCGTTTACATAGTTTTGCCAGCTTTTCTTCTTGGCTTCAGAGCAAAAGCACGCAAAACCATAATGTTTTACGTGCTTTTACAAATTTAATAGTTTGAAGCAATTTGAATTATTGGTAGTAGGTGGTTTGCTAATTTTGTGTTATGCAACCTTTTGCAGGCTGCTTGCTGTTTTACAATTATCATTAAACTAGGGTGTGTTGTGTCTATTTGAGGGTGAGCTTTTTGGTATAGCTTCCTTTTTTTATTGAGATAAGAGTTTCAGTGTAGTGCTTTGTTGTCTTTGTTATTTGGGTCTTGTATGAGTTTTTGGTTGTTTAGTTTAGTTTTATGGCATATCAACCATTGTTGGTTATTTAATGCCAAATCCTGTTTTACAAATACGTAGATCATTAAATAAGTTTCCAGACTTTTTTCGTATGAGCACTTTTATTGATACTACACACAGGAAACTCTAGTCCCCTTCGAAGTAATCTCCTCCGGCTGCAATGCACTTGTTGTACCGTTCCAACAACTTCTCAAAGGCCCCATGGAAGTCCTCTTGTGTAAGCGTGTCAATGACCTTCGTCAGAGCCTCTTTCATACCCTCAATTGTCTCATAACGACAGCCTCTGAGCTTAGGGAATAAGCAAAAGTCACAGGGAGCAAGGTCTGGACTATAGGGAAGCTGAGGAACTGTCTTGATGCCCATCTTGGTTAATTAGTCTGTGACAAGGATGGAGTTGTGGACTGGTGCATTGTCCTCGTGGAAATCGCACTGACCCGATTTGAAGAGTGCTGGCCTCTTCCGACGGAATCTCTTTCTGAACTCTCTTAAAACCTCAACATAGTAACCCTAACCCTAACCCTTTGGCCAATCAACTCTGGTGTATTGATTTCCTTCCTCCTCCCACACCTCTCCTCATCACTCACAGACTCCCTGCCTTCCTTGAATCTCTTATGCCACTCAAAAACTGATGCTCGATTCAGGCAAGATGCTCCAAAAGCAGTCTGAAGCATTCCATACGTTTCTGTGGCATTTTTTCTAAGTTTAAAACAGAATTTTATTGCATATCATTCTTTTAAAGTGTCCTCACATCCAGATTGCATTTTTGAAATTCACCAGCTATGACAATCAGGCTTTAGTAGGGTGTATTCCAATTGCTGCTGTAGCTGTTCATTTGAAGCTGAAATCATAAACATTGGTCAGTCATCTCATAAGATGTATAGCAATAACATACTGAATTTTCAAAAGTCTATGACAATTCTAAATGCCTATACAAAAAAGTCTGGAAACTTATTGAATGCACCACGTATATCAAATGTATAATTTATAAACACATTTTGCAGATACTCAGAGTTAAATGATCCAATAGTTCTATTTATAACAATTCAATTTAGCATGATTCAAAAAATGGTTCCAAGTATAGCTATGTGTAACTAACACTTCAATTAAACATCAGTCATTTGTTTACATAAAGTTGAATGATCAAACAATTCTATTTCAAACAATTCAGTTTAGCATAAGTCATTTGTTTGCACTCAGTTTAAATGTCAAACAGTTCTATTTGACCCTATCAGATGCTACCACTCAGGGTCAGAGTGAACCTGTGAGTAATGGCAATGAAAGCGTATTCCGCATTCCCCAAAGATCCAGCAATACTGGAACCTCACCATCAGACTGTTTAGTGACATATCCAGGACACTCGTTGAGGGAGTCTTACCCCTCCGCAGAGAAGCAATCGGTATATTCTAGTGTCCCAGCCAACTGGGCTTTTTTGTTTGCAGAGGGTTTTGAATACTTCCTATTTTCCTTTATTCATTTTTCCGATAAAGGAGTCAATTATCATGAAGAGGTTGTGAACTTTCGAATAAGATATGGAAATGGTCTCCATATGTTTTTGTGACTGCTAAGGTCACCTAGTACATTTGGTGGAATGTAAATGGAGCAGATATGTATTGGTTTGTATAGTGTTGCTTTGATAGCAATCACTTGGAGTTCTGTATCAATGTTGATTTGGTGTTAAGGTATGTCTTTCCTAATTAGGATCAAGACACCTCCAGAGGTTCTATTTCTGTCTTTGTTTATGTGACTCTATTGTTGGTAGTTTTTGATGTTGAATAGGTTGGTTTCTTTGAGGAATGTTTCTTTAAAGAACACTATTTTTGGGTTATGGCTGGTCAAAAGTTATTGAAGTTATTTGTAATCAGTCCAGGTCCCTGTACAGTTCCATTGTATTTGGGCTGTGTGAAATGTTTTGGTTGTGTTGATTTTGTTTTCTATGTTGAATTTTGGTAAGTTTTCTTTGGTTTGTTTTTTATTGAATTAGGTTTCTTTTTGTTTCTATTTTACTTGGTGTAATTTGTTTTTAACTTCAGTTTTTTTTGCTTAGTAAGCAATTGTATATAATTCTGGCTTTTTAATTTTGTATTTTTTATTAGAAATCTTGTTTCATAGTAAGTCTCGTTATTTTTTGTTTCAATTTTTGCTATTGAGGAACTTGACAGGTTTGATGTCTTCAGTCGTTCCCGTCCAGATGATGGTTGTGTATGATTCGTCTTAAATTATAGGGAGCGTCCATATTAGGTTGGTGTAGTTTTTTTTTTTTTTTTGTTCGATTCTGGATTTGATAAATGAGCTTTTTTGGAGCTATATTCGAATCAGCAGTAAGATTTTGAGCCCCAGTCAATTTCAGGTTTTTCGTAAACAATTCTAAATGCCGTACAATTTTATAAGGGGTTAAAATCCTATTCTCTCGGCGCAACTGTAGGTGCTAGAAGGCACCTACAATATGAAATAGCTGCCAGTGGAGATTAAAGAATATGACCGGAACAATCATGTAGGTTCTACAGCTATACATGACCAGCACATTGATCGGAACAGGCCTGTTCGACTGCCCGTTTAATCCAGTAAGGGCCAAAGTGTCGTGTTGCAAATCACTTGATCACTCGATTGCTGGGCTAAGGACTGCTCAACCATTAGGATACCGTCCTCTAACATTATAGGTCACCACCCATGGCCAGTAGAGGTGCAGTCGGTGTATTCTACATCCCCAGCTTGCAGAAAGGAAGATGAACAATTTCATACCAAACTACCAAATTTAGTAAACATACTAATACTGCTTAAAATTGGTTGAAGCGTTTTAAGGGTAATGAAACAAAGCCAAGAAGTAGACGACTATCAATTGTCAATTCTGATATTTTAAAATGCAAATTTGAGGATAATCTAACCACCAACACTCGAAATATTTCAGAATTGTCGATTGGTACCATAGATAAAGCATTACACTAACTTCAAAACAGAAGTATTCCCCAGAGGTTCCTCGAGAAATTTTAGTTGATTAAAAAAGCAAAATACTTTTACATTTTTCAAAATGTATTTATATATAAAACAAACACATCCTCTGTCTGTCTGTCACACATACGCACACAAACACACACGTACACTTTCTCTTGCTTTGTAACTTTATTTATTTCTTTTCTCTCTCTCTCTCTCTCTCTATATATATATATTATTTTCTACACTTGGTTCCTGCTTCGTGTTTTTTCTGTTTTTCGATTTCTCTTTCCTTCAAACATCCTCGCCTTCGTTCTTTCTTTCATTTTACTCAAGTGATTTGAAAGTGATTTCACTCAACTCCCCAACACGACTCATGGCACCATCTTGATTCCATAGACAAGCAAAAGAAACGAAAACAATGCGAGCCAATAATGAGTGTATACCTTGCTTATTGTTACCGATTCCAAATTGCCCATTTTTATCTTAATGATAAAAATTGGGAAATATAATTTCGTTTAGTATTGAAATTTTGCACTAGATCCAAACTGATTTTATATCAATGAGAACAAATTTTCTTTTACGTTCCGCTTTCTAAGGTCTCATTAAAATTTTGACTTTCTTTTTTCAGTTTAAAATGATCTATAATAAGAACAATTATATGTGAAGAAATATAAATGTGTGTGTGTATGTGTGTGTGTGTATACATATATATATATATATATATATATATATAAGGTGTTTATTTTTATGTCACGCAATAGAAATGAATACACACTCACACACACACACACACACACACACATATATATATATATAATGTCAGCAAACACTAATATATGAATATATGTGTGTTTATTTATGTCGGAGTGTGTATGCATGCGTGCATGCTAGTACGTGCTTTAAAAACAAAACAAAATTTTTGCTCCTTTTGTCCAGGACTGTCATCATTGTGTGTTAGCATGTAAATCAGGCTATAACTGCTTTCTTTGTTAAAACCTGTCGAGCACATGTCTACGTGCTTGTTTGAACGAGAAGAGCTGAAGTGTGGCTCTTTTGTTTATGAATCCGATGATAATTGAATTCTAAAGGCCTCCTATCCCCGCCCGAAAACCAGCAACCCCCAACCCTAAAAAAACAGGATTTAATCCCGCTGTAAGTAAAACTCGTTCAACTACGCGCAATAACCTATCTGTATAAATCTTATTCGAATCCAAATAAGCAGAGGAGGTTCAAGGTCCCAGTAATACGGACAGTTACCCAAGGCATCAAGTACTAGGAGGAACCTCTCTGATACAATAGAAAAAAATAGAAATTTAATTAAGTTACCAGAAAAAAAAGAAAAAAAATTTCCCTAATATGAAGTGAGAGCTCGCAATATCTAGGGCCTGAAAGATGGAATTCTAGCGTAATGAGGTGAAGCAGCACGAGATATTTTTAAGATATGCGTAGTTAGTTTAATTTTCTCTCTCTCTCTCTCTCTCTCTCTCTCTATCTATCTATCTATCTATCTATCTCCTCTGTTATTTTGTGTTGCCATTCAGAACTTCTCCTCTACCTTTACATAGGTGTAGCAGCCACAGTCTTAACATTCCTAACGATCAGGATCTTTCACCATTGACTGCACACGTCTCATAATCCACTGAGGTGTTAATAAATTATGCTACATCATAACTGCTTTCTTTTACCTGATTATAGTAATAAACGTTTTCTTTAGATATATTAATTTTTCCCAGGATAAAACGAAAATTGAGGTAATACTGTACTTAAAAGGGCTGAAGTTCAATTTCCTCGTAGTATCGAGACTCAAGAGCTGGTCAAGCAAGTAAAACTAGATTGGATTACGTGATAAACATTTCTTCTCAACAATTTCAATTATGGATACACCATATCACAAAACTACTTTATATACGATTATTAGTAAAATAAACAGCACGTATTGAGTATAATATAGACATTATATGCGAGCAAGAACATAAATGTACTAGGGAGAAATATGAATGCTCAAATAAATAAAGAGAGGAATAATGAAATTTGCTTACACAACTTGCCAAACACAAATGGCGAATATCTAAGAGATTTTCATGTCAAAACACTAAATTTCAAAAAATTTCACAAAAGAGAGCGAAAATGGATCTACACTTCCACAAATAACACTAAAGCACATCATGATTATATACTCATGAACAAGAAGTAGATAAATAACTCATTGAACTGTGAGGCATACTCTTCTTTTGAAGAAGTATCTTCCGATCATAAAATCATCATGGCAAAGATATGCCTAGGCCAACACAGAAATAAGAAGCAAACAGTTAAAACCACACGTTATGATAAACCGTCTCACACTAATAGTGTTATGAGCAATAAATATACGGTAACTGTAAAAAAAAAATTTGAAACTCTTCAAGAGACATCTGAAAGACATTCTCCGAATGACGAATATGAAAACTTTGGTACCTCCCAGCTGAAAGCATACCAATCAAACTAAGAGTAAAATGTAGAGTTCCCGGGGAGTCAATAGTAATTGGGAAAAAACGAGATAACGTCAAAAAATCATCCTTACTTTATAAAAGAAACCCAGAGAGAACTAACTCATACCAAAAAGAACAATAAGAATACATTCAAGGCCAAAACCAATAAAATTAGAAAATCGGTGGAAGATGAATAATCACCATTTGTATGGCAGACAGTAAATGAAGTGAGCGGAAGAAAGAGCACCGCGACAGAAAAGCAGCCATCCATGAAGTGGAAAGAACATTTCAAGAATTTACTCGGAAACCCTCCTGAAATCACTAAGAAACCTATCCAACAAATTAATAATGGCCAACTAGACATGAAACTAGGACAGATTACAAAGGAAGAACTTGACGCAATATTAAAAAAGGTCAAAAGCAAAAAAGCTGCAGACCTAAATAAAGTATGGAAAGCAAGGAAATCTAATGACATACTTCTCTGGTGATACAATCCTGTGAATAACAAAAGAGTAGAGAAATGGACAAAAGGCTACACCCTCCCTTTCCCCATGAAAGGTGACTTAAGAATCATCAAGAATTTCAGACGCATAACTCTTACTGCCATAAAGGCTAAAACTTATAACTTCCTGTTTTTCAGTGGAATCCACAAAAAAATCAAAACGGCTTTCGAAGGAATCGATGCACAACCTCACAGATTCTGGCAAGCCATCGAATAATCGAAGAAGTATAAGGAAAAAATCTCGTGGCAGCACTACTGTTCGCAGATTTCTCAAAGCCATTCGATTCCATACACAGAAGAAAGATTGAGAAAATGCTACTTGCATATGGGTCTCTCCAAAGAACTGATGGCGACACCGAATTCTTCGACATTGCGGCCGGAGTTTTGCAAGGGGATACATTAGTACTATATTCGTTTATAATTTACCTAGACAACGTTCTTCAAACGCCCATAGATCTAATAAAAGAAAATGGTTTCATTTTTTTTAAGCCAGAAGCAGACGATATCCCACAGAAACGATGACAGACGTAAACTACCCAGATGATCAAGCACTTCTTGTAAATACACCACCACAAGCCGAATCCTTATTTGATATCCTAGAGCAAGCAGTAGCAAGCATTGACCTCTGCTTGAACACAACTAAAACAGACTTCATGTGTATATGTTGCATACATACATATACTGGATACATATCGACGCAATGATAACAGACGCAAGAATAAAGGACACAGGAAGGAAAACGCAGGAATGAAGGACGCAGGAAGGAAGACACAAGAAGACTTCTTTAGAAAAATATTTACCTCTCACTTTATTGCAAGGGTTCGAAAGGTTAGCATGTGAGAGGATGCTGGAGACCGAACATAAACTTCATATTTTGACCCCACTGTTATGACCGTCACGTTGTGTCTTGTTCTCCTGATGTTGGGGTCCACTCCATCGGGGCTTTCCGAGGGCCCCCTCGGTCGGGTGTGGTCTTCCCTACCACATCTGGTCTCTAGCTCTCTGGAAGTCTGCTGGCAACTGACTCGGGGGTTTTCTGAGTGCCCCCTCGGTCGGGTGTGGCCTTCCCTACTACATCTGGTTTCTAGGTGTCTGGAATTCCACTGGCAACTGCTTCGGGGGTTTCCGAGGTCCCCCTCGGTCGGGTGTGGCCTTCCCTACTACATCTCGTCTCTAACCCTCTGGGAGTCTGCTGGGACCCAAACTCAATTGAGTTAAATAATAACTCAACGCCCACACGATCGCCTACTGGATCTTTGAAATCGAATGTTTAATCGTCATCAAGCGGAAATAACTGTCATGCAGTTCAGAGGTTACTCTCTTCCGGTGCATGACTGTAATGGCACAATGAGACCTTCACCTTGTCCCATGTCATAAGCCTTAATCCGCCCACGCGATCTCTTTCGATTACTGGCCATTGGAATGTGTCACTTCCTTCCGGTGTATCACCTAGGAATAGCATTTTGGGGGCTGGGTCGAAGGTCAAAATATAACATTTAAAACAACAAGCCATCTCCACTTTAAAAGGCAAATCTTTAGAATTAGTTGACCAGTTCGCATACGTCGGCAGTAACATCTCGTACGCTGAAAGCGATGCCAACATACACCTAGGGAAGGAATGAAGTGCTAATGACAGGTTCTCGATTTTATGGCAGTTTGATCTTTGTTTATTTTGTTTTACGGTATATCAACCTCGGTGGGTCATTTAATATCGAAAAAGTTTTGAAAAAGATTCGCAGCGATAGTTTGGTAGAAAACAAATATATATATATATATATATATATATATATATATATATATATTATTGTTCAATTACTCATATTTTTAGTACCGTCCCACTTCTTTTAGGAAATGTAAAATACTGGATGCTGATATTTTCGTGAAGAGTTTTTTTTCAAATTACTCGCTTCATAATATTTTCTTCGGGCTAGATCAAAGTCTAAACACCCTAGCAGTTTTTGTTTCACTGTGAATTATGATGTGTGATGTAGGTGTGGCTTATGGGAAAGCAGGTTAGTATAGCCTGTTCTCTTCTATCTTTTTTTATTTATTTTTATTTTATTTTATTTTTTTTTGTATTTTGTGTTTCATTCTTCACTGATGGGTTTAATGTTTTGAAGTTTCCTATTTATAAGTGAATTCCAATGATTTTGCCATTTTTATGGTAATTTTATTCACAACCGTTTTATAGTCAGTATATGGTATTTTTGTTTTTATTATTGTGTCTTTCATAGTTTTCTTTGCTTCCGAATCTGCCATGTCATTTCCAGGTATACCAAGGGGGCTTGGGATCCAAGAAAAGATTATTTATTTATTTTTAGTGGTATATGCTTTTTATTTATTTTTAGTGGTATATACTTTTTGATACTTGTGTGGTTAAAGGGTCACTAACGTTTGTTTCTTTTTAATGCAGTAAGTGCGGATAAAGAGTCTGTGAAAATTATGAACTTATTGCGGGTGGCGTTGGGGTTATTATTTCAAGTGCTAAATTGATAACTATAATTTCGGCACTATATATGGAGGTTTTGTTTGTAATTCTTTTCCGTGGTTTATTACCTTTTAGTATGGCAGCACATCCAACTTCATTTTCGTTTTTTGACCATCTGTATATATACAAAGATGGTCTGGGTAGTTATTTTTTATGTTGAGCATTTCAGATTGGTATACGATTGGGTTCGTATTAAAAATGACCCCAAGGTATTTGTATTTTAGTGTGGTCAATTTTCAGTACTGGATCAAGATAGAGTTTATGTTGGTTGTAGAAGTGGACACATTTCGTTTTTTTTTAATTTTAGTCCATTCTTTGTTGTCCATTTGTTGAGTTTATCGAAGCATGCTTGGGGTTGTTTTTCAATACGGTTCATAATTCTTGCTCTATAACAGAAGTCACCCACATACAAAGCACAGTTTTTTCGGCTATCAATGTTTTTACAATATCATTTATTTTTATATTAAATAGCGTGACATACAATACACTGCCTTGAGTTACACCTATTTCTAGTTCTTTTATTTCAGAGAGTACATCTCCCATTCTAAATCTTCTACCTGGGATAAATTTTTAAATAAATACTAGCATTTTACCTTCTAACCCAAGGTTTTTAAGGTCTTTTACTGTGCTGTACGTCCACGTTGTGTCGATGCCTTTTCTAGATCGAAAAACAAAACTGCCACTAAATGCCCTTTTTCAATTGAAACCTCTCTGATAAATGTTTCTAATCGGATCAGATTATTTATAGGGTTTCTTTCGCTTCTAAAATCAGATTGCTTTTCAGTTATTAATTTGTTGATTTTCAGATACCAGATCAATCTGGTATTTATCATACTCTCTAGTGTTTTGCAAACACAACTGCTTAGAGGAATGGATCTGTAGTTTTTCTGTTTGTATTGTCTTTGTTTCCATATTTTAGGAATATCATCACTGTTCTATATATCATTGTAGATTTATAAGAGGAAATTTATGAACGATTTGTTCAATTCTTTTAGGAATTAGTAATGAATATTGCCTTATCCAACGGCCTTGTTGAAGAATTCCTATAGTTCCGTTATGGAGAAAGGTTGGTTGTAGTTTTCAGTATTTTTGTTTTGAAATTTGATTTTTACATTTTCTGCTTTGGGTTTTATGATTCGAAGATTTTTGCGTTGGTTTTTGGCAGATGAATTTTGGGAGAAAGTTTCGGCTGCAAGATAAGCTATTGGGTCTAATCTAAATTTCCTTAATGTTGCTCTGCTTAATCTCACAACTTTTTTACCTGATAGGATATCTTCCTCATTGTTTTTTATAGGTTTCTAGGGTTAGTTCGGCAAGGTATGAAGTTTTAAATCTATCCCAATTAGCCTTTTCTAGATTCCAGCTCGGAGTTCTTTTACTAAGTTTATCGGTGTTGCTTTCAAGTAGAATCGGAAAGTGGTCACTTGCACGTGCGTCATGTACTTTCCAGTTTTAATCGAGAAACAGGTTAGAGTCACATATTGTTTGTTCTATTGCAGAATATGTACTTGTTGCTGAGTGTAGATATGTGTTTTATTTATTGTTGTACATGCACAACTGATGATTATTTAATATTGATTCTATTATTTTTCCTTTTTTGTTATTTTTCTTACTTCACCAGATCTCATTATGGCTATGGAAGTCCACATTATAATGAAGAGTCTGGGTAATCGTTTTATCAAATAGTTTAGCTACAATTCTTTGAGGTTTTCCCTTGAGAGAATACATAATAAATACATTGTTTTGTGGCGCGTTGCTGATATAACGCCGGCTTGCAAATTTGTATTTAGTATCATTTTGCTGTTTGGGATATTATTATTAATGATTACTGATGATCCGCCACACGGTCTATCAGTGTGCTGTTTAATATAATTGTATGAGTGATGATTTTCAATGTTGAAGCTATTGTTGCTTTTGAGCTGAGTTTCTTGAAGGTATCTGATTGCTAGGCAGTATTTAGTAATAAAAAGCAACAATTCCGAGTAATTGACCCTCGATACGTAATTGATACGCTTGGCATTTAAGGTTATTTAATTCTTCCATTTACAGTTGGTTTTCCGCGTGTTTTTTAAAATTTCAACTTCCACCAGCAGATTTTTCATTTCGGATTTTTTTTTTAAATTTGGAATTTGACCTGCTTGATATTATTTTTTTTCTATCAGAAAAGGCTGTAGTTAGTCTAGTTTTGTATCATGTAATGATTCAATTAAAATGAATCTAGGAAAATCTGTTTCTATTTCCGAATTGAAGTTGGATAGATATCGTTTTGATTTTTTAAAAGAAGAAACCATGATTTGCGTATATTTTTCATTGGTCCCATGTTCCACCACCCACAACGGAGTCCAACTTTTGTTGGGAATAAACCAGAGGGTAACCTATTCTCCCTGGTTGAGACGGGGGATACATTACCAGTATACTCATATCAAGAGAGAAATTCTGAGCCTCTGCCAATTTCTGGTTTTTATTGCCCAACAATTTAACAGTGGTTAAATTCTTTTGCTCTCAACAAAATTGGCCCACCACCCTCACTTTCTAGCACCTATAAGATAAAAGGATTGAAAATTGTTCTGCAAGAGCAAATTGAATTGTACATTCGGGAGAAAAAAGCATACAAGTGCTAGGGCATGATGGGACTAGCTGATTGATCGGATCGGGCCTATCCGACTGCCCGTCAGATCAAATAAGGTCCAAAGTGATGAGTTTCAAATCATTGACCACTCTGTCACCGGATCCATGACTGCTCAACCACCAAGATTTCGTTTTAGTGCCTTACGGTTTGCCATCCACGGCCACCAGGTGGCCCCATTGAGAGGTCTTACTCTTCTGCAAAGGTGTACTCGGTGTATTCTACAACCCCAACCGACTGGCGGAAAGTCTGCTCATTCCGATAAAATAAAACGGGATTTCTTTCAAGCCGTAGCCGTGTCCAAACTACTACATGGACACTTACAAAACATTGAAAAAAAGCTAGATGGTAACTACACAAGAACGTTTCTGTCTTGAAAAAATACTGGAAGCAACACCCCACAAAAAAGTTACTGTACAACCACATACCTCCTATCTCACAAACCATCCAAATAAGAAAACATGCAGAGCATGCTGGAGAAACAAGGACGAAAAAGCAACGTTCTTCTATGGACTCCTACACATGGAAGTCCCAATGTTGGTCGACCAGCAAGGACTTACATCAGTTTTGTGCGGACACAGAATGCAAGCTAGAGGACCTGCCAAGAGCGATGGATGATAGGAAGAGAGAGAGAGAGAGAGAGAGAGAGAGAGAGAGTCAACGAAATTTGTGCGATTCAAGTCGCTTCAATGCAAATTCTTCTGTTGGTTGTGAGTTAAAATCCGTGAACAGAACAAGACAGATATACAAGTGAGACTATAGATTCTATTCTAGATATTAAGACTTATCAAAACCAGGAAATCTTGAATTTCTTTGAAATTACCCTATCAATTATTTATCATTTTTTTCTCTTCAGTAATTTACATTGGAAGTGCAAGCTTTTTTGGAAATGGAATTTTTTTCTTTTTTTTTTTTCATGTTTTGTTAAATTTTGTTTTTACACTGAAAAATATACGTTATGTTGATTAGATGAAATCATTTTTGCCTTGTCTACTTTACGCATACCTGGTGCTAATAAGACCCGCAGTAAGAAATTGCCACCCTACTCCCCCTATACAGATACCGTAAGGCAAGGATCTATCCCTATGCATTCAAAGGTGGAAAGTTCTAGGTCAATCTCTGATGACTGAGTTACCTCAAAAACAATAATGCCCACGGAATTGTGCTGCTTTTTTTTTTCATCATCCACCGGCATGAAGTTTGATTATATATCAAAACTATCTTCCTGGGGATCAATGGGTTTGACAAATAATGATACAGGAGTTGTATCGTACAAAATTGTCACTGGTAGAGGTCTTTTATTTTATTTATTTTCATGTCATTCTATTCAATTTTTTAATTCTATTTTTAGTCCAACTTGTTTACAGTTGCCCAGAGATTAGTGCACAGGTCTGTCAACGAAATCCATAATGGATATCTCCCAAGCCTTCCGGTAGTGACGCTATATAATCAGTACAAGGAAAGAAAAGGAATTTGCTTAAAATCAACATCGTTAGTTCTCTCGGAAAGTTTGTCGAACAGTTGAGGTAAGAAAATAGGTTTTTACTTGATACATGTAACAAAAAAAATCGTTGTAACAGTTTAGTTCCTACATTTATTAATATGTTAATGATTACAGCAGATCATCTCTGTGAGTTTCCTAAAGGGAGAAAGTCTCTTCATTTTCTAAAGTATTGAAGCTCTGCAGCACACCAAAAATGTAACTCTCAAACGCAAAATTTGCCACCGCTTGTTCTGTCAAAAATAATTATTTAGCTCACGAGTCTATCAAATGCTTTCACACTTCCTTTTGAGTAATAATGGTGGGAGTGTGAAGGTTATTACTTAATAGAAAACTGTAGACGGAGAGAGAATTTTAATGTTGGATTATGAAAGGAAATATTTGCGGATCACATCTGCTAATCTTCATCTATCATTTCTTTACTTTAAAAGTTTATCCTCTGAGGGGAAATCAATAAGTCCCCAGAAAAAGATTTCTTGGTGCATTTCTTTCTTTTTGATGATGTGTTTACACGATGATTTTTAAAAATAATAATAGGACTGCAAGATGAAAGTATCGTTAGCCAGATTCAAAATTGTACGCACATTAATGTTGTATTGAAGTGACTTGTTCACTCAAATGTCTTGTCCAGCATTTAGTTTTATACTTGTGAAGTCGATTCAGCGAATCTAAGATCAATAAACATCTGTCATCATCCTCAACATCATGATCATCATCGTCGTAAACATCATTCATTACATCTAGTTTCACTGTACAATTTTTAATTTTGTGTGGCAACAGTTTCACCAAAAAGTTGACACATCGTTTATAAAGTTTGTTTTTTGTGCTAATGTACGAAACATTTTTTCTTTTGATTTATTCTTTGTGTTCAAATGATATAGAATCTCATTAGTAAGGTAGCATGAGCAATTTAGAAATAGTTTTTGTTGAATACATGCCGACGCCTGAACTATAAAAGTTATATATTATTTTCAATGCATTGGTCTGTTTTTAATGTCGATAGATCAGAAATGGAGAGGATTATATTTAGCTGATTTTATCTTTGTTTTATCTCTTTCAAATAAGTTTATAGATTATGAGTTAGACATTTGATGATGGCAGAACATAATGTAGTATTTAGACAAGCACAGGTTACGGGCGGAGTAAGGAAAATAGGATCAAAATCTCATCGAGTGTGTTGTCGGATTTCAGTACTTATATTTCTATTTCTAGTTACATTCACTTTATTGGAAAGCGCTCATGATGTAACAGTTATTGTCGTAGGAAATGCAGCCTGAGTTCAAATTCAAATTACATTTCATATAGCTCTGATACCCTCGAGAAAGGTATGCATCTAACTATTCTCCTACCAGTTATAAGTAAATAGTAGGGCAAACAGGGTTCTTTAACCTTGATATGGAAACCATTCTAGAAGGAAAACTCTTAATTCAAATCCATTAAACTTCACATAAAACCTGACAGTGTCGCATTTTGCTCGTGCGGAGAGGTTGGGTAGATACATATATTTATTTTGGTTGTGTCAATCTGCAATCCCACATTTAATTGGGAAAGAATATATCATTATCATTACATGATTTTCTTTTCATTTTTTTTACTTTTAGAGCAGTGTTTCAATCAGTAGAGGCTCCTCATTAGGCCTATAACAAGGACCTGTAAGAGAGTTTTTTTCAGACGTCACATCAATCCGGAGTTCGGATTTTCTAATAAAAATCTCCCTAAAAAACAAAAGAAAGAAAAAAGAAAGAAAGAAAAGGCTGATTAGCTGATTACTTTATACAAAGCTATGGTAAACCTATATTGCTATCTGATCATTTTGTTGCAACACACAAAGAATGAAGAATTTACGAAAGCATTTACCACTGGTTATAATTAGCGATTAGCCATAATATTCAGTTATTGCATATACTTGTAGTTGATCTCTCATGTTGACCTTTGATTTATGATCATGAAATCATTAATTCTACGAATGATTTTTGAAGCAATTTGTTGCTCTTAATCTTTCGCATTATGTCTGAATTTCAATCTTAGATTATTACTCATCTATGAATTGACGGCAATTTTTGCCTAAAAATTAATAATCTAAATTTAACCTTTACAGGAGTATAGATGGTTTTCTTTCGTAATCGTACACCAAAAGTTGTCAATTTAATATCCTATGATAACCAAATTTTTTTATAAAGAAAGAAAAAATACAACTTTAAAATCTCATATTATAGCGTTATCTTTATTGAAGACGGAAAATGACTGCTTGAGGATTTAAACACCATTTCGATCAGAAATTCTCAATTTTTTAAGGAGCGCTTCTCTTTTACTCCAACTCTTACAAGCGTGTGCCTGAAAGTTATCTCTTCCCGTTGTTTCGCCTCTCTTGAACGCCCTGAATACAACTCATTCAGTAACAGTTTATTGACCTTGAGATTTCTTAAAATTTGTTTGTAGGGTCGAAACAATAGAAGGAAAAAAATGAATGTAGAATTGTTAGAAATTTTTCGATTACCTATTCGTACATTTAATTTAACAGAAACATGACATCACAGTACGCAACACAAAATCTTCTCATGAGAAAAAATATTATAATTGAAAACCAATTCAAAAGTACTCATTTAAAAATAGTCCCAATAATAATCTCGATTATTTTATGTCTTCTATGTAATAGCTGAAACTATTTAAAACAGTGAAAGTGTGGGTCATCGGCACTGAGAACGTCATCAACACTAAGAACGGAATCGGCGAACAAAGTTAAAACTCCATCTAGGATAATTTCCATTCACACTACCCTAATAGTTCTGGGAAAGTCGTAAATCCTTCACTCTCACTTCCTCACAGATACGGGTAAAAAGCAAGACGTTGGAGCCCTTTATCCGTGTTAAAGACAATATTCTTTTCAGCTTTTCAGCAACTTAAATAATAAATTCACAATTTGAAAGAAGTGTAGAGAGTGAAGCCAATTTTCAAGCTTCCTGTTATCAGCTCATTTAAAGGCGGGGGGGTTTCGACACGAGCCTACACTACAAGTTTAGTCATTGCTATGCTTGAGTTGTTTTAATAGTCATCAACAATGCCTGTAGACGGACATTTTCATAAGTAATTCATTTCGCTTTCCTTTGATTTCTGCGTTCTACGCCGTTGTAACGTTTCTAATTTTCATTAGCTATCATAATTAACTTCCACAACAAAAAGTTATCATTTAGTTGCAGATTGGATTGAAAATAGCTTTATTCTGTTATTTAGAATATATTAAGTGTATTGCTCTGATAAAAATCTCGCTATGATGTGCCGTTTTTTGTTTTGTTTTGTTCTTTCTTTTTACTGGGTTGCAGTTCAATAAATACACATAATGAGAATTTTAGTAATATATAGATTCTTGAATAATAAATTTCATGAAAATAAGTGTCGATGTTTATTCAAAGTTTGTCGATACTATTAAAGCCTTTTGTCAAAATGCTGCATAGTATCACCCACTTCAGGTAAATACAAGATAATATACCAGTTACAAATAAGCATTTGTAACGTAAATTTGTTATTCAACTGCTGTTGGTGAAAACATTTCAAGAAAAAATCATTATGTCTAAGATATATTGAAGCAGAATTAAATTTGCTATAATAAATCTCAATAACTTTGAGAAATTCATGTTGTCGAAATAAAATTCACCATTAATTAAAGATAATGAGATTAGAAACTAAAAAGTATAATAAAAATTTCACTAAAGCGGATTTTTGCATAATATGTCTAAATCAACAAAAGATGTTGATGAGAGATCTTGCGAAAACTATCAAAGTACAATTTTCTAGGTTTCTTAAATTTTTTAAAGCAACCAAATCATTATGCGAAGTTCCATGTTTTATATAGAAGTATAGAATTAAGCCTATTAATTTGCTCCAGAGTGTTTTAAGAGATAATTTCTCAGGTATATTTCGATGTCAGAAAGATAAAAAATGGCTGACATTTGATAATTACTTTTGTCAATTAGGATGGCTGTTCGAACACTAAAATCCTAACATCATATGTTTAGTTGTCGATCGCTTATAAATACAACATCAATCCTCTTAGAAGATTGATACTTTCAGTAAGACTTGCTCAAGGACAATCTCGTTCGCTCTTCATCAGTAGAATTTTGCTGTATCCTTAGCAAGACTATCAAGGTGAATAGAGACCTTTTCCTAAAGATATTAGGTCAAATTTTAAGTTAGCATTTTGTCGGTTCGTTTCTTACTCTCACAACTATCTTTTTTTTAAATGACAAAGCGAATTTATCTAACTCAAACTCTTCACTTCAACTCTGACAAAGTCGTAACTCTTCTTTCAAGTCTTTTTGGTTTAGAAGTACAAATTAATTCAAATTCCAGTCTCAGGTTCTAAAAGAGATTGGCTCAGTTAACCCTTGGTGTCTGAGGCGTTACACAAAGTGAAATACCGACGAGACTGGACGATTTTTTTCATCAATTTCATGTATCATAAACTCGACCTGGTGTTAAATCTACCTTCGTGGGCGAAAAAGGATGATGAGTAAATTCAAAGGCGTAATACATCTTTGATCTGGTTTGTTTGTTTGTTTGTTCGTGTTTTATGCCATATCAACCTTAGTAAGTTATTTAATGCCAAATCCATCTCTATACAAATGAACAGTTCTAATTCAAACAATTCAACTAAGTATGAGTATAGTTTTGGTCCACATACAGTTAAATGTCAAAACAGTTCTGTTTCAACTAATTCAGTTTAGCGTGAGTACAGTTTCAATGTCAAAACGATTCTACTTCAAACAATTTAGTTTAAATTTAATTAGGCAGTTTTCATATCAAAACAGTTCTATTTCAGGTAATTCAGTTTAGCATAAGTACTCAGTTTAGTTCTATTTGACCCATAAATAGAACACTATCAAGTGCTACCACTCTGAGCCAGAATGGACCTGGAAGCGATGACAATAAAGAGGTGTTCCGCATTCCCAAAGTTCCAGCATTACTGAAACCTCACCATCAGATTGTTTAGTGTCATATTCAGGACACTTGTTGGAGAGTCTTACCCCTCTGCAGAGAAGCAGTCGGTGTATTCTACAGGCCCAGCCGACTAGACAATTTTTGGTCTGAAGAAGAGAAAAATTCAAGTTGCTGCAAAGAATAGTTTTGCCTTATTTTAGTTTATGTTGTTCCAGGCGTGGAATGTTTCCTTGTTGCTGGTAGCATGTAACCCTTTCGTATATTACTTGGAGAGAAGATGGACATTGCAAAGTAATCGCCTTGTCCTGACAGATTACATAATAGGAAATTACTTAGCACCCTGAAGACTTATACAGTTAAGAATTACCAGTAAATTATTCTATCTAAGGGACAAAACACTCTTTCTGGATCTGAGGTTCATGGAAAAATAATGTTGAAATCAGTGGTGAAACTATAATGTCAATCATAAAAGATTATATATGTAAATGCATACATATTAAAAATTTGAAAATAATAGTCTTAGAACCCTATCGGAAAATGTGTAAAGGGAAAAAATCCAGTATGGGTTGGTTAGTTTGAATAAACTGATTTATGAACATAGACATCCACTTCAACTCTTTCTGAGTGTTGAAGTGGGTGTTTATAGAGAATATATCATCTGATCTGGATGGAGACGGTGGCTGCGGGAAGACCTCTGCGTCATGACATGCAAATAGGAAAATTCTGTCTTGGCTGTCCAAAAATTTCTGCATCTACATCACCCCTAACATCTGGTCGCTTAACCCTCCAGATAGCAATTTCCTTAATTATTATGTGTGGGGTACGGTTGAGTGAGACTAACATATCTCCGTGCAACACAAAAGATAAACTGAAGGCAAGGATAACGACACCATTTAGCAATTTAAAAAAAAACGTCGGAAAGGGTTACAGGAGATACAGAAGTCATCTGGAGTCCATGGTTGAAGCCAATGGCGATTTTTAAAAAGATAAATTTAATCTATAATATTTCAGTATATTTTCATGTAATTTTAGTAAATATATCAGATAAAGTGAGATGTCAGTTTTATTTTTATTTTTGCGTAATTTAGCCGAAAATTTACCCATCGTACGGTGTAAACTTAAACAAACTTACAATGATGCAGTCTATTCACTGTAACCTGAGTTTCCTGATGATTGTGTCACCACATAAAACTTGTGGGACAACGAAGAAAATGTTAGATTGTAAGTTTATTTTTAGTTTTCATACTGTTCTGTCTATTGATCACTTTCATTTTTCAACTAACCAGTCATAATTTTATTATCCGTGCTTTCCTTGTATCACGCTCTTGTAACATCTGTATAATTTTAAACAATTTATTGCGTGTTGATCGAAAGAACAAAAAATTATTGGATGCAATATGTACTTTTGATTTATATTACAAGGCCTGTGTATATTAAAAATGAAGGTAATAAACGAAATAGTTTCCTTTTTTATTTTGATGCTCCCCGTAATCTACATTTCAATAACTTTTCATAAATTCTTAGCCTTTACATAAAAAGACGCCCCTTAGTATTATTTACTTAAATGTTTATACATATACGAACGCGTCACAAGAAACACTTTGTATGTTTAGGAAAGAAGACGCAAAAATATGCACTTAAACATCAGAGAAGGAATCCCCGTGGCGTTGTTACCAACATGCTAGGCTGCGACATCGTAGTAAGTGGGTTCGAACTCAATTCATGCTATTACGTTCACTTGCGAACTAATAGTCTTGTGAAAGGTATGGACACTCTTTTCCCTCTAGCTATAAGTGTAGTATCCCAACTCATCTTCAACAAGGATGAATTTGGCCTTAAATAACTCTCGAATGTTGACATGCTATTAAACGAAAGAAATAAAGAAAAGATCAGAATTCTTTGAAATACCTTTTTAAAACTATTTAGTAGCTGCCACATACACATATAGAAGGCTGAAGAATGAACCAACCGAAACGTTATGTTCAAAATAAAATGATAAAGATACCTATGATAACACGACTCCATTTCAAAATGTATGCGTTCTCTGTGCTTTGTATCTAAACTTAAGAACGCCAGTAAGTGCATGGGTAGAAAACTAACTCAAGCGGATACGTAAAGATCTTTCACAAAGATTTACTTGCCACCGACTATCTAAAGCACCTAGACAACATCTTTATGAAATGAGCTACGGAACTCATCGCTCCTCATCCACTAATTTTAATCAGCTCTAAAAGCAACCAGCTTGTATGAACCACTAATGATGAACAGGAAAGATTATCTTTTCTCTATCTTTAATTACTTATTTTCTCTCTCCCTTCCCCCACTCTCTCTCTCTCTCTCTCTCTCTCTCTCTCTCTCTCTTCTTTCGTTGCCCAGCCTCATTCACTTGTGTTCAAGGCTCTCTGGGACGTTAATTCCCCCTTACATACCAACGCAATCAGTCATTCACCCACTGTTTCATTTGTACTCATCAACAATCATGGAGGTCCAGGTAAAGTTAAAGCCTGGTGAACGTCGAGGAAATACCTGACAATTCCCGGACTGTGCAAAATATTTTGGACCCATTTATGAGTGCGTTTGTGTGATTGGACAACGATGGTTGCGGATATAAGTTTTTGTTACATTGTATTGGGTCATTGAGTAGTTTTTATCCCCATCTTAAAGAAAATGCCGAAGCGGTTGAAATTTCCCCGGTCCGCTTTACAGGTTTGTTATATATGCACAGCCTGCACTTTTGACATTATGATATCCCTATTTATTTATTTATTTTCACGAAATTTATTCATTTTTCATTCTTCCTTTATTTGTTTTTACTTCTCTGTATTTGTAATAATGAACTTCAAAAGTCTACTTACTAGCAAGTGATTCATGACACGTCAGTTTAACAAGGACAACGGTGAACAATAAGCACAAAACTGAAAATCTACACCAAAGGCTAAGTAGCAAATAACAGATAAGCCATTTTTTTTTCAGATATGGAGGATGAGTTTTGCGCGTGTTGTTTTATAGCAACCGAGAAAAATATATTACTTTTGAATTAAATGTTTGTTTTTTTTCTTTTCTAAGTGATATTTACTTGAGAGAAACGTCTTGTATATTATGTATAAATGTCAATGACGTTTATTCAATAACAAAAACAATACAAAGTACATTGGCATGTTCGATACTTAGATATTCAAATTAGAAAAAATCTAGAAATATCTGTGCCGTTCTCGAAGGAAAAAGCATTGTTTTTTTGTTTTGTTTTTTTCATAAAATTATTCTCTATTTTCATCAATATTTAGAGATTAAAATAAAACGTTCAGTAGTGCCAATATATGCTTTTAGAAACTATTTGACACCTAACATATAAGAGTGGATATATTCAATGTGAAGAAAGATTAAATGTTTTTAAAAATGATGAATGTTTTTAAAAAGATTTCGGGGTGTATACAACTACACGTATTTGTACAAATAAATTCAAATCAAAAAGTACATATTAAGAAGAATTAGACATAAGCAAATTAGACTATAGGCAAATTATTAACGAATGATTAAATATATATGGGTATATATGTGTGAATGTTTCTATTCAGATTTGTTAATAAGTAATATTATCTATGTATAAGTATGAATGAATGTATATTCTTGCATGTTTGTATGTCTGGAGGGATATATATATATATATATATATATATATATATATATATATATATATATATATATATATATATTGTTTATAGACAACGGGACTTTTCCTTTTTTTTTTCTAGCTTTCTTGCTAATTTTTTTTGTCAGGCTCCTGTTGATAGCGGAATCTCCCTAAGCTCTGCTCCCAAGCGCTTTCGATCATATCCATTTATCGTCTTCGTGGGGATATTTTTTGTTGACATCTATCAAAACAACAATAACAACAAAACTATTAATTCATATAGCAAGAATCAAATGCCCCAACCAAAAATAGATAAACAACCAATAACTGACATTATGCACAGATGCACTAAACCCACCTGAACACCCGAAACAAATTAAACTCATCTACAACTCTAAATTTATTAACATTAATCTCATCGTTAAAACAATACAAACTTCCTTAAATTCTCCCTAAAACAAAAAAAAATGTAGAATACAAATTCACATGTTCATTTCGGGAGTTCTTCCAAACCACACCTTACGAATTCTTAATGCCTATATTAGTCATTCAACGACCACCTTCACCCATCGTGTTAAATACCATTTAATGATACTAGTGCCATAAAATAACATTAACTGCAATACACAGTAATAGCGTTGATAAATTCATATCTGCGGAAATACGAAAAATTCTCATCATTAACACCAAAATCACGTATGAAAATAACAAAAAATGCCTTCTAATTTTTGAATCCATCTGTATTAAAAATAAACAACTAAATATAAATAAAATAGCATTCAACACTGTCGCGAACATACAAAATATATAACAACTGACACGCTAACCAAAACACCCTCACCAACCCTTCCAACAAAGTAAATTTCACGCCCAAACTAATCAGAAACAAATACCAACAAAAAATCCACCATCACTGCGATGACGATCAATGGATTGAAAGCGCTTGAGAATAGAACTTAGAGGAACTCCGCTGTCAAATGGACACTAGAGAAAAAACAAAAAACATAAAAAAGGAAAATTCCGTAGCCTTTAACCAAACTTGTTTAAACAATAACTTGCTGCCAATATATATATAACGCCGAGTAAGAGGCCAAAGATTAATCCACATTATAGAAAAGGGATTTATCAATTACATTCTATGTTATTGTATATAGTAGATATTGTTCAATTGAGGGTTTTTTTCAGAGTTTTCTAGAGTTTTTGTTTAAATTATTATCAAGTGATTTACCGATTTAAATATATTTGTTTTTGTCCGTGTGTAAATCCTAATTAAACAATGATGATATTTATTTTACATCTGCAGCCTGAAGATATTCTTATTACATAATTTGTAATATTTGATTAAATGTTAATATTGCAGTAAAAGAAATGGTTTATCTTTTTGTTTTGAAGTTTTTCTATTCAGATTCTCTACGGTTGCATACGTCAAACAGCAACAAAGATTCCTGATGATTATTAGGTTTTGACAAATGAGAGTCCTTACCTCACAAAGAAAAATCAGGTTAAAATCTTCTTCTTGATTTAATTAGTATGGATATTGAATATTATCTAATATCCATATCAGCAATATTATTTGATCGTCTCTATAGAACAGAAAAATACTCTTCTCAATTACACGCATACACACATATAGGTGAATGAGTTATTTAAAGTGTTTATGTGTAATCTTTTTGTTGCCTTTTTTGTATCTAATTGAGTTCGTCCAACAAAGTCTTATTTTGTACTGAAAGAGTTTTCCGTGATAAATGAGGGTGTAAGTATAGTTATAGGCTAGTAAAGAAAAAACAGAGTGTAAAGGAATATACGCGGAATAACATGTACATTTCATGACTCTAGAATATTTACTTGTTGGTCGCAAAAGTGCTGTTCTACATATTCATCACAAAGTGTTGCACATTTGATATATCGTTTCTTAAAACCTTTCAAAATAATCCCTCTAAAAAAGATAATTTGTTTTAATTGGGCAATAAAAATTTCTGTCCTCACCTTGTACACACACACACACACAAACACACACACACACACACACAAATAAGTAAGTTAGCTAACTATAGTCGAGAGCGAGTCGAAGGGTTACTTTTCAATACCTACTACGGCAAGGTGTAGGGGAGAGCGCTACTCCTTTCCCAGGATTGTTCCACTTACCTTATAATGCTGAGTGTTGAGCAAGGAGGCATTTTTTGAGTATTTGGTATGACTCAACCTGAGATACACACACGCACACACACACACACACACATATATATACATATCTGTCCGACGAATACAAAATATATGAAACTCATGGTCACAGATACTACCATGTAATATATATATATATATATATATTGTCATCCACAGACAGATGTGTTTCGTTCTATCAGAACTCATCAGTGTGGCTAGACAGTATCTCCCCGTAGCTGGGATCGAAACCCGGTTGACTGAAACACCAAGCCGAGCTTCTAACCATTTAGCTACAAGGAGAAATTAGCTACGAAGTACATTTTTAAACGGTTATGAATCACAATTAGTATTGTTTACATACATCCGTTCAAACGGCCGCCGAGATCTCAATTCAAATACGAAGAGACTTGCAAAGGCGCTAATGGCAACACGAATACTTCTTCGCTAGAGAACTCAACCCTACGGGGATAGGGGAGTATATATATATATATATATATATATATATATATATATATATATATATATATATTACATAGTAGTAAAAGCTCTATCAATGATTTTGAGCACTATTTAATTATAAATATATATATATATATATATATATACATATTGAAATATATATATGTATATATATATACATATATGTATATGTATATATATATATATATTAAAGAATATATATATATATTGAAAAATATAAATATGTGTGTGTGTTTAATGTTTGGATCCGTTATATCTCTTGACGTTCCATTTGTTTTACATCATTGCCTTACACAGTCACATGATATTTTTGAAATATGAACAGTAATTTATTAATTAAAGTGTTAGTCCCCCGCCATCACCATTCTCTTTATTTAAAATCTCCTCCTATGTTTCGTATTTCAATAAACATCCATTGGTGGTCTAACAACACTCGATAACATCATTTCTAAGTCCTGACCATAGTTTATAAAAACCGAAACGTTATAGTGTTGCCTTTCTTTCATATTAAATTTTTCAGTTTGGATTTTTTTTCAATTTTTCTTTATATATATATATATATATATATAATGTGAAAAATATGTATATACATCTATAGAGAGAGAGAGATGGAGAGAGAGAGAGGAAGAGAGAGAGAGAGAGAGAGAGAAACAGACAGACAGAGAAGTATCTGTGGTGCAGGGATTAACGCGCTAGACTGCAATATCGTAATACGCGAGTTCGAACTCCTGTCGCATTATTTCGTTTACTTTCGAACTAATGCTCTTGGGAAAGGTATGAAACTCTAGCTATGAATTAAATAAACCCACTACTCTCTTTCTATAAATATGACTTTGGCATTAAATTAAGAGGAGATTAACATGCCATTAAACAAAGAAACTAACCATTATATATATATATATATATATATATATATATATATATATACATATCTGTTTGTCGGTCAAGCCACTTGGTTTCATTACCGTGTAAAAAAGAAAGAAAAAGAAAGAAAGAAAGAAGCATGGGGATAAGAAAGCGAAGAGAATCAGTTGGAAGTAAAAAGAAAATAGGAAATAAGAAATAGAATATGAAATGAGACTGACAAGGGAGAAGACTGAAATATAAAAAGCAGAAAAGATTATTAACGCATTGGATTGGTACTTAATTTCTTTCTCTAAATCTTTCAAATTCTGCCATTTATGAAGATAGTAATATTGCTCATTTTTAGGTGGAACCTCCCTACTTCTGATGGTATCTCTTCTATGCACTTCTGATGCTTTGCTGGTGCATCTCTTCTATGCACTTCTGATGCTTTGCTGGTGCAAAGGGGGAATACTAACAGCGCTGAAAATTTTTTGTCTCTACGCATGTATATCATGAAGGTCTTCATTTTGAACTTGACTTAGTGTTGAATCTGACCATGGAGATACCGATATATATATATATATATATATATAATCATTCTGTAAGTATTAAGCATATAACAGTGTATACACAAAGTATTCCTGCTGTCTGCTTTTTTATGTTCTATTAAACCACGTGATTCTTTGTGTGATGCGATTACGAATTATTTCAACACCGCCCTCTAAAAAGATAAACACTTTATAATCCGTCATATATGCCAGTAAATATCTAAATTTTGTTTTTACTAATGGATACACTTTGGTCAGCTTATTTACTCGACTGAATCTATTCATTCGATCTTTTCATATAATGTTAATTCACTTTATTCAAAAAAACACAGCTTTTAAAGTAATATTCATTTGAATATAACACGAAGCTATTAATGCACCTAAGCATATTAAGAATGAGTCCATCTATCGTCACTTTTTTGCAAGTATGAAGATGATGAGCATA
Organism: Sepioteuthis lessoniana; assembly: GCA_963585895.1. Taxonomy (NCBI): domain Eukaryota; kingdom Metazoa; phylum Mollusca; class Cephalopoda; order Myopsida; family Loliginidae; genus Sepioteuthis; species Sepioteuthis lessoniana. The sequence continues at coordinate 51,847,182 of OY757915.1, forward strand.
TTGAAAGCAAGCATTGCTATAACAACAATTTAAATTTGAACAAACTCTCTTTCCCACTCCTTTCTCGTTCTTGCTCTTTCTTTCTGTTTTTTTTAAATGGCTATTTTTCTAAAGGAAATTATTAAAAACAAATTGCTTACTGATTTTCCAATTTCATATGAATTGATTTACGTTTGTCTATTGTACATTTACATATTATGTCGCTTTTTGTAGAAAAATATGATTCGTATTTGATAACTGTTGTGGAAGCCTTACTCATCTCCCCATAATGGACTCTTCTCGCCTTTATTAGTACTGAGAGATTTCGCTGCCAGCCGAACAATACCGGAGTTAAGGCGAGTCAGACTTTTCCTCGCCTCCAGTCAGACCCAAAGACTGAAAGTCGACGTAAGCCAATGGGCGAAGCACTGTCCGCGAGTGCCGAACGGCCCTTGGTAACCTTCTTGGGTCCAGTGACCTTTCACGGCCTCGGAAAAAAACTATATCGGGAGCTAGTGGTGGGTTCCGCCTCAGACCCTCTAAGCAAGCGGCGCGACTGGACGGCGGAGGAGATCTGCTCCCACTGGAATTGGGCGCCAGGATTGAGCTTCTTGAACAACTCCGAGTTCTCGCTCACCTGGCAACTTGCACGGAATGCATTACCACTTCTCAGCTTGAACTTCAGAGCGGGCCAGGAAGACATGCCCGATTGTGCTCGCTGTGGCAGTGGTTTGGAAGAAACGGCTGAGCACGCCTTCTACTACTGCAAGTGAGTTCGTCCGTTCTGGGATCACGTCGGGGAGTGGACGGCTCGCATAGAACCCAAGCAGCTCTTGCTGCTCGACGTTGGTTACGTCATAGACAACGTTCTTCCTCCGTTTCAGCGTGAAAAGCGTGTGGTGTTTCTCGAGATCCTAGCTGTAGCTCGAATGGTAATTTGGACGATGCGAAAGAAGGGATTGTATGACGATGCAACGTTTTCTCATCGTGATCTGATTTTGTATTTTAGGCATCAGCTTAGGGTCAAAATCAGATATGATAGAAAACGCTTTGATCGCATAACATTAACAAAAGGTGGGTGAATGCAGCGAGCCTGGTCGTAAGAAAGGGGGCAATGTTGGAGTCATCCTTCCTTCCTCTGCCTGCCCATAGCGTCTACGGTACGGGTCCTTCGGGGACCCCATCCCGGGTAAGTAGGCATTGTTTTTCCCCCTTGAAACCTAGTTAGCAGTATGTTGTGAGTCATCGTCCCTGTCATCTGTTAGTCTTCAAGATCTTCCCCATCCCCATTATTTTTGTACGTCAACCTGCACCCCATCCCGCATTTTGTTGAAGATCTTGAAAGTTCACATGTATAAAAATCACATTACCAGCTTCATCTTCCCATACCACGCCCAACCCTGTATTTTTTGCCCCACTAGATTAGGACCTCAGTCCATCTAGGGTAGGTCCGGCTTGTTTTCGGTGTTTTCGGACACCGGAAAACAGTCGGCCTCCATTTTTGCAGACGCGGGGATGGGAGGGCAACCAAACAGAACTTTTTTTCTTGTTTTTCGTATTAGTTTCTTTTTGTATATTTGGGTTTTTTCTCCCATCCCCATCATATAAATCATCAATTGTAAATAAAATCACACATTTCATTCGGGGTTTTAAGTAGGCCTTTCTCACGGAGAAAATGTGGTATTTTGGTGACTGCAGCACGCATGGTGATGGATGTATGACCTTACATTGTATTGCTGAATGGGTCGGCGAATGTCGCTAGCTAGGTTCTCTTAGACCATATAGTAAAAGCATGACCGCTCCCTTCCCCTTCCCCTTCCCCCATAAAACTTTAAGGCCTTATGTCTTCCATTTTTGTAATAAAATGGAAATAAACGAACAATACCGGAGTTATCCGAAACATTACGAGACTTATTACCTTTTCTATGTAACTCTATCTTTCTTGTGTAATATAATCTGTTTACCTAATATCCGTGTCTGAGTTTTCATTAGTGACTCTTTCCGGGGCCACCACAATAACCAATAATAATTTCTACCTAGGTAATGATTTCTTTCATTTTTTATGATATCTATGAATGGACATGTTATTAATGCCATAAACATAAAACTATTTGGGCACTAAGAGAAAAACATGTCTTTTTTTAAAAACCTCTTGATAGTTATTGCTGAAAAGATTCGAAAAGGTGATAAAACAATTACAAAGCAGTGTCAAGACAGTTGGGAGAGATGAAGTAATACTTCTATATTTAGAGCAAGAATCTTTTCTGGTGTGAGTTTTATGATCTGTAGTTTTGCATTGTCATGTAAGAATAACAGCACCTTTCCGATTGATCATGGAGGTTCGCTTTTTTAACTGAGACTGTGGTGCTTCAAGTTGACGACATAATTTCTCAAAATTAACTGTTTCATTACAACTAAACACTTCACGGAAGACGACACCCTCCAGAAATTACCTTTCGAGGCATAATCCTGGTTTTGGTATAGGCACAGGTCTTTTTTCCTTGGGAAGAGAAGCTGTTATTTCTTTCGCTGAAAATGATTATAAAGGACCCATTTTTCATTCGGTTGGTTGTTGATTGGTTTGACAGCATTGCAGGATCATTTAATGCTAAAGTCAGTATTTTCTTTTTCAGGCAATTGTATATGTTTCAAATAATAGTAATCATTTATAAAAAAGATTATAACTTCAAGTAACTATTCTTAATATTAATAATTTATACATAATTATATGATTTCAAGTAACTATTCCTATCTAATAATAATGATTTGTTTTTCGTCAGTTATATAGTTTTAAGTATTTGTATCTAATATTGAGTCAAATATATTTGTTTGAAAATTATCATAGATGGGACCCTAATAGTTACATCCAGTTAGTGTAAACCAGGGAGTAATGATACGAAACCCCTCCAGAGCTCCAGAACTGGATCCTGACCTCAGTGTCATACTCAGCATATTCACATTTTTAGGGGGTACTCTTCTGCAGAGAATACAGTTGGCATACTCTATGTCCCACCGAAAAGGCGATTTAGCGTATCTTTTCTTAAATGGCAAACAGATATTAGCTCTCTGATTGTATTGATAACCGGTTAGACCCTGTGAAATCCGTAGGTCTAGTTTTACCCAGTTCGTGGGTAAATGATTATGATTGTTGACGAGTTATATTGAACGACTTCGAAAAATAACTGACGAATTGTTGATTAAAGTCGGTTGTTCAGAACTGAATAGACCATTGCTACCATTTCCTGATATCTATGACACATAATGCAAATCTAATTCACCAACTCTGGAAGCTAATCCTTTTTCTAACTCATAAAGCATGGTTCATATCTACTAAATGAATATTCTACTTGACAATGAATATTCCTGAAATGAGAGCAGCAAGTTAAAAAAAACTAAGTTATATGCATAATTATGCCTTATATAGTCAAACAATAACAAGCAACAAGGAATTTCTTTCCTGCCTAAAATAATTTAGCGTGTTCTCCTGCCATATGTATTTATTTCAAACGAATATCATAGACTGGTGCATAAATGATCACATAAAATAGATTAATCCCTAAGTAAATAGCTTCATTTAATTTTGAATCTACTGTTATAGTTCTTGCTCATATCAATAAAATTACAATATTCACCACATATTGGGAATAAAACATCTCATATGGTTTGTTACTATTCTACCTTCTATTATTGAACTCCACATGATTCAGAATTAATCATGTGTTAATTAAAACGAATTAATGTTCGTCGTTTAACAAATTCTGCATTGTTTAAAAGTTTATAACTATTTATTATCTTTCTATTTATTTTTAATCCTGATGACTTAATCAATTATTTCCAATGGGGAAATCGCGTTTCCTTTATATGTAAAAATCAAGATGACTGAATAAAATTTTATAGAAAAACATTTTTTATTTACTCGTCACTTATGGTAAGTTACTACCCGTGCATAAATACCAAATACCCCCAAATGAATAAGGACTAGAATAAATTACTCTGCTTTATATACACATATACATGCATTCATGTGTGTGTGTGTGTGTGTGTTAGCCGAAGTATGTCTGCATCAGGTAAAATGTAAAGAAATTGAATTGTAGCTGATTACATTAAAAATTTAAGAATTTTATTAAAAAAAAAAAAACTTTGTAGAGACACGGCGATTTCAAAGAATTTAAGAGATTTATGGGTTTGAATATGCTTGTTTTTGGTCCGGATCTCTAACAACTTATGTTGCTGCAGTCATAACAAATTATATGTAATTATTTTAGACCTAAAACTTAAAGAAGAACATATAAACTAAATAAGTAATATTAAATAATCATTCATATTTAACTAAATACGACGATCCGTTACTTTTTCTGTTCTGAAGATTAAATATTAAAATACTGTACGACTAGTTACATCTTGCAGATAAGACCATCACTTAACTTTATGATAGGTGGGTTAATTGGTTGGTGGGTTTTTATGGCATATCATCTCTTGTAGGTTATTTAATGCCAAATATTGTTTATATATGCATATATCAAATATATGATTTGTAAACGCATATTTTGTAGATAACATCTTAAATGAGCCAGAGCTCCTTTGTTTGCACACAGTGAAATGGTTCCAAGTTTTGCTATGTAATAGCAATAATTCAATTTTTGCAATTTTATTTGAACACAGTTAAATTGTTTCTAATATTACTATCTAATACCAAAAATTCAGTTTTGACGTACAGTTAAAGGGTTTCAAATATTGCTATTCGACACTAATTATTCTATTCAATATTACTCATTCGTTTGCGCTCAGTTAAATGATTCCAAGTATTGCTATGTAACAGTAACTATTCAATTTTACATCAGTCATTTGTTTGCACAAAGTTAAATTGTCAAACAGTTCTATTCGACCTATAGATGGGACCCTGTAAGGTATAACTACTCCAGGTCAGAGTGGGCCTGGGATTAATAACAAAGAAAGAGTAATTCACATCCTCTAAAGTTCCTGGATTGAAGTCTCATCAATTGATGCTTTACTTTCATATTCAGAACACTCAATGGTGGGTTTCTTTTCGTTTCGTTTTATGGCATATCAGCCATTACAGATTATTTAATGCCAAATCCTGTAAATACATATAAATTGAATAGATATGATTTGCAAACACATTTTGTTGATAACAATTTTAAACGAGCCTGAGCTCATTTTTTCGCACACTTAAATAGTTTCAAAAATGCTATTTAATAGAAATAATTATATTTACAGTTAATCATTTGTTTTCTCATAGTTAAATGGCTTCAAGTATTGCTATATAACAATCACAATTCAACATCAGTCATTTGTTTGCACACAGTTAGATAAATATACATGATATGTCAGACATTAGTTTGTCGGTAATTTCATTTTTAAATGAGTCAGAACTAATTTATTTGCATTGCTACTGTTTCTACATAGTTAGATAGTTTCAATTACTGCTAACACTTATTATTCAATATTAATCATTTATTTCCACACAGTGAAATGGTTAGAAGTATTGCTATTCAATAATAATTATTTTATTCGTGTCAAGTGGCTAAGACTTTTACCTGTTTCGACAGTTAGATTCATTGCCTGGCGCTTAAGACGCCTCTTTTTTAGGGTAATGCCGACGGGGCCAAAGTATCTTAATATCCACCGAGCATATGAGCATTAAAAGAGGCCCTGTGTCACACTCTAGCTTTGTAAGGAGCTGGACAAATAATAATCGTTTAGAACAGTCAGACGTTATTAGTAATAGTAATACTATGGTGATACCAATATTTCAGAAACAACGGTAGTAGTTTTTTGCAATCATCGAAGCTCTTTGCTACTACAACTAATCCGTATGTATTAGTGTACCGATAAAATCTAGGTCTCGGTATACAACAACTGGTGACGAAGATTTTCTGGGAAATTCATGTAAAAATGAATTTAAAATCAACAATAGCACAGATATTGAGGTCCCAAGCCGAAAAACAGCAAAGCCTTGCGGAGAAGATACTTCAAATTATACAATTTATAAAAATATACACGGGATTTAAAACCCACTGGATTTTTCCCGGATGTTGTGGCTAATTCTATCGTAGAATCTCCCTACAGTCTAGAAGACGGAATAACATTCGCTGCGTATTTTTGCAGATATGAGGACGTCTTTAGAGAAGAATGCACCGGTTGGGTCGAAGCGGTCAGAGTACGTTTCTTACTGCAAAAAGTAAACCCGGTAAGCTATGACCGATATAACAATTCTATTTTACTTTGGAGGCCAAGCGAAATTTCATTTGACGAGACAGTTTAAATTCTAACTTTTGGCGAAAGGTCTTCTTTAAAATTCGTTCGGAACGTTTAAATTTTACGAAAAACGAGAAAGATTTCATTACATACGCCGGTGTTGTAAATGTGAGAAATTCACTCTTGAAGAGTTATCACCAGACCAATTTAAATATCTCATTTTTGTACAAGAGTTAATTTCGAGCAGTGATTTGAAGATACGGGCTTGGGTACTAACGAGATCGGAACAGGATTCAAAGCTAACATAGGTTATACTAGACAAATGTAACCGGATTATAGTATGATTCATGATTCAGCAAAAATTGAGGAAAGATTGCGCATTACGTTAAAACTAAGACGGTTAAAAAACAGATTACCAAACCAAATCTATGCCATTCATGTGCTGGACTAGATTTCAAAAGAGAGTGTCTATTTAAAAGTAATGTTTGTTATGCATGTAGAAAATTAGGATACATTAGTACACATTTTAGAAGCAAGAAAAAAATCTACCGTGACTAAAACATACGTTGATGACGTATTATTCAAAAGACTTGGAGGTGATTCACAAAGAAAAAAATCATTGAAATTACATACTTTGTCAACTTGTCACCAGGAGTGATCTTTCAATAAGAGAAAACACTTGGAAAAAGATTGATATACTGAAATTGGCACACCGAAAAAGTTTCACTAGGTGTATTTGGTAAAGAAATTACAATTCAAAGGTGAAGTCATGTAATGCTCCATTTAGTGGAAAAACAGTAAAAGGAAAAGCTTGTGTTGACTAATATAGTATTGAATGGATCGCATTGTTCGACCTGTAGGACTCAACAATTCTTTCTGTAACAAGGTAATATTTATCCCATTCCAATACAAGCCATAAACTTGAAAAAGTAAAGGAATTTCAAGATTTTTTTTCGAAATGTTTAGGCAAGTGTAACGAAACAAAGGTTAAGTTACAAGTTAGAGAGAATACTATGCCAGTTTTTAAAAAGTGTGCCGTATGCTGCAATGGATCGTTAAACCAGGCATTAGATCGACTGGAACGAATAGGTGTTATTTCAAAAGAATAGTACGCTCAACGGGCTGCACCTACGGTTTATATGAAAAAAAAAACAAAAAAAAACAAGCATATAGGTGTCTGCGCTGGTTTCTCGACAGGCTTGAATGAATGTCTGAAAAATTATGAATATCCGTAACCTAATGCTGAAGATATTTTTGTAAAGCTAAACGGTGGTAAAATACTTTCAAAACTAGACTTGTCCGACGCGTACCTACAAATTATGGTCAATGAAAAAACTTCGAAGTTGCTCACGATTAGTACTCAGACTTTTACGTAGTTTTAGCGATTTACCTTTCGGACGTAAAGTAGCGCCAAATGTATTCCAAAGAAATAATGGATATATTGGCCGAGCTGGATTTCCCACTGACTTATTTAGACGACATAATTATAAAAGTGAAACTTCTGAGCAGCTCAGACAACATGTTAAGGAAAATTTTTTTTTTAATTGCTGACTCCGGGTTTTAACTCGGTGTGGATAAATGCGAATTCTACACGTTAAAAATTAGATACTTGTGCCAAATTATTGACGTAAAAAGCCGAAGACCTAGTGCGATTCGAAATATGCCCGCCCCTGCAAATACAACAGAATTACGAGCGTTCTTGGTATTAGCAAAGTATTACCAAGTGTATATAAATAACATGCATAATTTGTGTACGCCACTAAATGAACTGCTGAAAAAGAAAAAAATAGAATTGGACTAAAAGATGTCAGGACTATTCCGTACACATTTTAACGAAAAGGCAGTTAATTTTCGCAAGTGACGCAAGCAATGTTAGTATTGATGCTGTACTTTTTACAAAAAGACAAATTAGAAAGTATAAAAGCCGTTGTGCACGCAAGTAGAGGATTAATTACGGCTGAAAAAGAGGGTTTGTCCATAATATTAGGAATTAAAAAATTTCGAATTTTTGGATCTAAAAAGGAATACCCGCCCATACAGCAAATAGATTGCACCATTAGGGTACTAGTTTGCTAAACTACGATTTTCAGATGAACGAGTATCTTCAAAAAAGTTGGGCTGATACCGCAAGCCGTTAGAAGACATAGTAATTGCGGCTTTGAAGGATGAAAGTGGATTAAAGGAAGTGTTGGTTAACTGAGTATGTGAATTACCGGTGACTGCGGAAGAAATAAAAGTAATGTCAGAAACAGACGACTTTATTATGAAAATGAAAAACCAAGTGAAATTCTAGAAAATAGAACAGATCTGCCTGGATGCAATTTTTACTCAATTTACTCAACGGGATGTTAATATAACGGGATGTTAATATAAGCAGAACGCGTGGTTATCCCTTGTTCACAGCAAAAAAAATACGAAGTGAATTCCATTCGGGGCAGCCAGGGAATGAAGTCTCTCTTGATGAATTTTTTTTAGAAAGCAAGAAGTTGCACAGAGCTAGATTTGGTAAGTGTGGGGGATGCACTTACACAATCCCGTGTTGCAACAAAAAACTCAAGTCTGTTGATAAAAATCATTGAAAATTAATAGAAAAAGTAACGATAATTATCAAAGTGATGATCTCTGCAAAACTAAGAAAAATTAACGCTTGTACCTTCTGAGGCTTGCCAAAAAAATCTAGTTCAACAAGTCGCTTTCTTCGAGTTCAGTGACATAACTCCTGAGTATCCCTCAGCACATCCTATCTGACGACCACTCTTCTTCCAAAAATATTTACAGGAACATTTACTGTTGAGCAAGGGAAGATTTGGTTTGAATTAGTTTCTTTTACATGTATGTGACTGATGGCAAAGTTTTAAAATGGCGTGCTAGGTGTTATAAAATAATTGGTTTTTCATACCTTGAATGAGGCACTGATAGTAGAAGAGTGAGTCAAACATGTGTACACATTTCAGAGTATCTTTATCGACTAACAAAGTCGTCGCTTACAAAAGCGTAAAACCAATAGGGGTTGCTTTGGAGGTTATAGTACTATCACAACACTCCCTCACTACAAAAGTGAAAAAAAGGTAAAAACAATTGTTACGAGCCGAGATGATGTCGGAACAACAAACATATCTTTCACATAAAATATTCCATCGAAATATTGCGAGATCGCTCTCAACACAAAAAATAAAAATGAAGCAGAAATCCATGAAGTGACGAAACGACAATGACAAAATGGAATCATATAACAAAATTTATTCGCTGGTTCCATATACATGGCTCCAAGAAAAATCTTCGTAGTTCTTTCTATTGTGATGCTGACCAAAGAAAGACACGGGGAACACAAAAGGTTTGATAGAAAAACATATATATTCAAGTAATAGAAACAAGATACAAGTGAACCTGGTTAAACAGTAGTTAGTTGACAGAAAGCTGAGAGTCCAGTGTGGTAGTGACTATCCGTCCACTACACAAATGGTATCACACGTGATTGTGTCATGCTGATTGGTGCACAGTATTTGTCCTCCGTCCCACCAACCGGGCGAGTATGGCACAAGGTCTTTTTAAAGTGTGTCCGGGTGCAGGGCTGTAGGCCACACGCGTCCGATATTTTAAAAAATACCCCGGGCCTCTTCGGCATTCCTCTAATTCCTCAGGCGCCAGGCAAAAAACCTAACCCCTCTGAAGTGGGTTAAAGCCTGGGGGACGTTCCCCTGAAGCCAGAGGTATGGCCAGTGATGAGGCACACCCGACCAGAACTGTGCAGTGCACAACACGGCTGGGCGAAGTGTGGCCCAACAATTGGAGAGGCGCACCAACGATGATTGATGCACTCCGTTTATTTCCTTGAGAGAATACACAAGGAAGGTATGGGGGAGGGGGAAAGGAGCGGTCATGCTTTTCTACATTTTCTAAGGGGTTCTAGGTAGCAACATTCGCCGACCCATTCAACAGTACAATATATAAGCAATCATCTTTCACCATCCGCGCCTGGTGAGCGAGAACTTGGAGTTGTTCAAGAAGCTCGATCCTGGCGCCCAATTCCAGAGAGACCGGATTTCCTCCGCCTTCCAGCCGCACTGCTCACTGGGAGGGTCCGAATTGGAACCCACCACTAGCTCCCAATATAGCTCTTTTCGAGGCCGTGTAAGGTCACTAGACCAAGGAAGGTTACGAAGGGTCGCCCGGCATTCGCGGACAAACGGTGTTTCGCCCATCGGCTTACGTCGACCTTCAGTCGTTGGGTCTGACTGGAGGGAAGGAAAAATCCGACACGCCTTTCGTCTCCACACCGCTTACCCCGACAAGGATCGCCCCAAGTATGCAAGTCTTTCAGCGAGCCAGTGGCTCTTCAGATCAGGCATTCCACGTACGTTGGATGCAGACCTGTCTACGGACCATCGGCCTCTCCAGATTAATCTGGTGAGGGATCGTTGAAGCACCACCCGACATGCTTTAGGTCGAGGAAGTATGACCAATCGGTAAAGGATCAAGGGGAAGATGTACACGGCGCACAACTCCGCCCTGCCCTTTAAGGACAACCTCCTTGGAAGCTAGGTTCCCACCTGAGCATCCACCTTAGCCTGTACCTCCGACCAATTTCGCTCCAGTTGGAGGTTGGGAACCACACCCCGAGGATGCAGACTGGTCCGTCACTCCAGCGGAAGGGCCCTAGAAGAGTATCGCTACTCCTCCAAACACTAAGCCGCAAACCTTCGCTTTTGTAAAAATTGACCTTGGCTCCTGCTATTCGTTCGTACTCACCAACCGCCTTCTTCACAGCCTTAATATCCAGACAGCGGGATACAAAGACCGTGATATCATCAGCGAACGCAGAAACCCTTGCTCTAAGAGGACCAGCAAAAGAGATACCGCGCAGGGTCGGATTTGCCCCCTCATCCCTAAGCCTACGGAACAGGGGCATAGAGAAGAGGAGACAGGAGGCAGCTCTGTCGGATCGATCGCTCGATCGCGAAAGCCCTCGAACGCCCTCCGTTCACCTGCACCACTGCCTGAGGGTTGTGGTACATCATGCTAATCCATCCACAGAACTCCGGTTTGAACCCAATCGAAGGCTTTGGACTGATCTAAACTGATCAGCGCGGCTTCCATGCCGTCTTCTATCCCCTGTAGGACCTCGCAAATCAAGTGCAGATAGTCTTGGATCGATCTTCCCTTCACAGCGTAGGTCTGCTCGGGGTCGATCAGATCGCCAGTAACAACCTGTAAACGATTCGCTAAGACCCGGGCTAAAATCTTTAACTCTGTTTTTAGCAGAGTTATGGGCCTGTAATCATCTAATCCCTCCCAAACATGCTTGCCACCTTTCTTCAGCAATGTGATCATGCCCTTGGTAACGCTACCAGGGATGGCTCCCTGGGCAAACCAATGGTTGAACATATCCGTCAGAATAGGCACAAATATGTGCAGCAGCCTCAAGTACACTTCGTAGGGTAAACCATCTAGTCCTGGTGACTTGTTTAGGCGGACCTGCTTCAACGCATCATGGACTTCGCATTCAGTATTCATACCCTTGCAGCTGGCCGCTTCTGTCTCCTGAAGGCGGCAGAAGTCAGCAAGATAGCTGCGAAACTCCTGAAGCAGGAGATCTGGACACCGGGCAAAGCGATCACGAAAGTGCACCCGAAAGGCATCACGTATTTCGCAGCGTGCGGGAACTTGACCGAATCGATATACCAACCGGGAAACCTTCTCACTTCTTCCGCGTTTGATTTCACAGCTTCGTTGAGAACTCTTTCTAACCTAGATCTAACTACGAATCCCTTGTAGTGCACACTAGTCTCACGCTCAAGGTCCCTCCTGGCTAGTTCTACATTTAGAGAGTCCCCCCCCAGTCATCACCCGGGAAAGTCTATCTTCTATAGATTTTGTCTTTCTGGTCCTATCTAAGTTGAGCTGTCGACCGTATTTTAGTGGCGAAATCTCCAATCATATGTTTGAGAGAAACTCAGCGCCTATTTCCAGTAACCGCCCTCACAAACACCCGCTTAATTAGGGATTCCAGCCGGTCCCGGAAGTCTCGTATCTCCAGTAAGGAGGTATTGAACTTCCAGTAGCCGGCTATACTAGGCCTGTTAGCTAACCGCAGACTGACCCTAACAAGTTTATGGTCAGTCAGCCCTATCAAGTGGAACGTAGGACAACTAACGAAATCGCAATCAGCTCTTCTAACACTCTGTCCAAGTAGGAACCCACTTTGGCAAAAGGCAAGCTATCTTGCCACGTCCACATTTCCCTCCCTGGGTGGTCCAGACGAAACCTGTCGACCAAGTCATGGCAAGCCATAGGGTCGACCAGGCTGCTTTCACACATTTCCAACCGACTAGCTCCCCGCCCGACCTTATCTATCTTGGGATCAAGGATCGCATTCCAATCACCCATTAAGACTAGCCACCAACCGACAAAAAAAGGAAACCCTCTCCACAGTGGTATTGGGCGCATAAACCGCGATTAGCTGAAACTTAAAACTTTTAACGGCAACATCGGCCACAACCAACCGGCCCTCGCCCGTGGTTGTGTAATGGTTAGCAAGCTCCACTAGCAAACCTACACGAGTGAGTTCGAGTCTCATTGGGTGCCCCATTCATATGGCCTTGTGCCACATCTAAGCAAAAAGCTTAGTAAATTACCACAACCAACCGGCCCTCGTCACCTGCAAAAACAACGTTTACATCAGCATCAAGTCTGCGTCCAACTGAGGTTCGAGAATTCATCAAAGAAGTGCACACGCTTGCTTGAATCCCTCAGCCCCCTCATATTCAATTTGGCAAAGTTTAAAGCCATCAGACCCACTTACCTTACTCACTGTCAGAAATCGTCAGGGGTGAGGATGCTGGCGGCCTAGAGCAGGGAACCAGAACCGAGTTCAGTGGGAACTCTGCCGTCCCTGGAAATTCCTGCGACATCCAAGAGGTACCTCAACTTTAGGGACCAATAAAAACACGGGTGAACATAAATCGGGACCCTGCCCGTACATTGGGGTAACATTTTATTCAGTGAGGGGTGCTCCAACTCCGCCAACCTTAAGTCCGCCCGACCGGCTTCCTCAATGGAGCGCCACAGCTCCCTTGTACGGTTGCCAGACGAACGAACAAATGTGGTTACTATGGGTGCACACCTAAACAAATAAGGATTTGAAATGTCTTCATGTTTATCGATGGTTTTCAGTATTATGAGCGGGTTTAAAGTCTTTTTCAGATGGTGTCAATGGTGGGTAATTCCAAGGTGTCTGCACAAAAATGATACCCGTTTAAAGCTTGTTGGACCTCATTTGAGGCCGACTTCGTTTTTTTTTTTTACGATAATGATGATGGCGTTGGCTCTCTTGTCTCCAAATGGGACCGGGAGAACAGCCTGGGAGTTGAAATAGGTGAGAGAGAGGGTAGTGTTGGAGAGAGGATGGTTTCAATAGGCTGTGTTGAGATATTTTTTTCCAGTGGAAATGGAATGATTTGTGCTGGGCGCTGGGACTGAGGTTTCATTTTAAGGTTGTGACTGAGAATGTACGAGGTGTGTAGGATAAGTTTCCAGCCTTTTTTCGTATGGGCACTTGTATTGATAGTACACACATGAAACTCTAGTCCCCTTCGAAGTAATCTCCTCTGGCTGCAATGCACTTGTTGTACTGTTCCAACAATTTCTGGAAGGTTTCATGGAAATCCTCTTATATGAGCGTGTCAATGACCTTCGTCACAGCTTCTTTCATATCCTCAATTGTCTCATAACGACAGCCTCTGAGCTTAGGGAATAATCAAAAGTCACAGGGAGCAAGGTCTGGACTATAGGGGGGCTGAGGAACTGTCTTGAAGCCCATCTTGGTCAAATAGTCTGTGACAAGGATGGAGTTGTGGACTGGTGTATTGTCCCGGTGGAAATGCCACTGACCCGATTTGAAGAGTACTGGCCTCTTCCCTAGGAATCTCTTCCTGAACTCCATTAAAACCTCAACATAGTAACCCTAACCCTAACCCTTTGGCCAATCAACTCTGGTGTATTGACTTCCTTATCGTTCCACACCTCTCATCATCCCTCACAGACTCCGTGCTTTCCTTGAATCTCTTATGCCACTCAAAAACTGATGCTCGATTCATGCAAGATGGTCGAAAAACAGTCTGAAGCATTCAATACGTTTCTGGTGCCTTTTTTCCAAGTTTAAAACACAATTTTATTGCATATTGTTCTTCTAAAGTGTCAGATTGTATTTTTGAAAATCACCAGCTGTGACAATCAGGCTTTAGTAGGGTGTATTCCAATTGCTGCTGTAGCTGTTCATTTGATAAAAATTGGTCAGTTCATTTCATAAAAATTGGTCAGTCATCTCATAAGCTGTATAGCAATAACATAGTGAATTCTCAAGAGTCTAGGACAATTTTAAATGCCCATACGAAAAATGTCTGGAAACCTATCGTATGCTCCTCGTATTTTTGTTTGAGACTGAGAATGTGATTTCGGTTGCTGTTCCTTGCATTGTTTTTCTCTCCTCCCCCATGTGGTTGAGTCCCTTCATTTTTAAATTGGTAGAGGTATCCATAGCCTCAGGTGGATGTTGTTTTTCTTTTTTGTTGTTGTTGTTGTTTTGAGCTGTTGATGATTCTTTGGAGGGTGTTGCTGTTACTGTTGTTGTTACTGGAATTACTGTTGCTGTAGTTGTTTTAGTTGGAGATGATTTGACTTGTGATTTACTGTTTTCTTCTGTTGCAATTTCTGTTGTCAGTGATGATGATGCTTTTTTGGGAGATTTTTTTCCTGGTTGCCTGGGTCCATCCCCCTTCTTCTTTGTTGCGGTGTCTCCCAGTTTCTGTGTCATTTATCGTAATTGTGGTTAGTACTGA
Organism: Sepioteuthis lessoniana; assembly: GCA_963585895.1. NCBI lineage: Eukaryota > Metazoa > Mollusca > Cephalopoda > Myopsida > Loliginidae > Sepioteuthis > Sepioteuthis lessoniana. The sequence goes on from OY757915.1 coordinate 51,862,217, forward strand.
TGGCTTAGTGGGCCGTTGTTGAGATTGTTGTCGCCGTGCTGGCCCAGCTGTTTACAAAACCAGCTCAAGAGTCTCCTGCCCTCAACGACCACCATTGATTGGTCTCTATATTTAACCGTATGGGGTATGGCAGAAAACTCTCCCCTATCTAAATTCATGATGAATGCGTAGTCACCGTATGCCGTCCCGTTGGACGATTTTATTTGTGTGACTTCTTCCATGTCGTCATACACGCTCAAATAGGCAGCGAGGACGTCCCCACTGGGTTGCATCGAGACATTACATTCGGTGACTTTTATTCTGCGCCGTCCTCGATATTCTGGTTGAAGCCGGAAGAAACGCGTAGTGATGTTACTACCGACCAGTTTTTGTGCTACTTCCCCTGAGGGAAGCAAGACATCCCACGTGGCAAAGCTTCTTCGACAAAAGTACCTACCTGGGATGTTTGCAGTTTTTAAAAGTTCCTCGAATGTCTCTTTTTTAATGCCAGCAAGTCTCCTGGTCCTTCAGTCAATGACTACGAAGGACAGAGTCTTTGGCTCCACGGCTTCTACTAATTCTGGTATTGGCAGAATTTCACCGTCCTTAAAACATTCTGCATATTTGTTTACTCTGTCCCTTTTGTAGTCACTTGCCGATTTTTTGTTGGTACATTGTGACGACCAGGAGACGGGTGTTGCTGGCTATTTTTGTGCTGGTGGAATTATGCTGGCCGATAGGTCGGATGATAATTCTTCCGGCTTAGGAGAGGGTCAAGAGTCAAAAATGTATGTTTGAGAAGTGCATTGCGAATTGTTAGGCTCCTCCATAATTGCTTGAGGTAGTTAGGAGGAGCGAGAGCGAATGTATCCGTTGAAGAAACTAGTGAGTGTCGAATGAACAAAGATGTGAAGAATAATCGTTCGTATTTTGTTTTTGTTTTTTATAAAATAATAAAAGTAAATGAAAGTCTTTTTTGACCACTCTCAACAACAAACAAAAAATAATAGTTTGTTTTTTTTTTTTTTTTTTTTTTTGGTGGGAGGCACTGATAAATAACAAGAAACGACTTCAACAATAATTCCAACAATAATAACAATGAATATCAACAAAAACTTACTTTCGCAAAGAAAAACAAGTACTCCGAAAATGGTTTGTGGGGTAATCCGTCTGACACTCTCGTTGACATGTATTTATGGAGGAGGGCGAGTCCATTATGTAGGGAGTACAACACTTTCTTTTTTTTTTTTTTTCTTATAAGATTTCAGTTATCGGAGTTTGTGCAGCCACTTTTATATTCAATGATTTGGCTGGGCATTCTTTCAACTTTCCTCTCCAAGGATATTCTCCAACTGTTTTCTTTGAAAGTTTTTTCCAACTGTCCTCTTCAAAGGATTCTCGCCAATTGGCTATACCGTTTTGTATTTCTGGCACGCGAAAATCGTGCCATCTTCCAGCCAATAAGCAGTTTTTATTTTTCAAACTATAACGTCGATGCTCTTCGTACAGACGACCAGAGTTGTTGTAGGGGAATCTTGTCTAGACGTCTTAACCCACTTTGTGATATGGGCAATGAAACACTAACTGACCCTTTATAAGCAGTCTGTTGCAATGGTTGGGTAGGAAAGATTAGTATCACGTCACACAATAAAAAATAAGTTAGGAATGAGTTTATCAGTATGTCTGATTGGTTGGTCAGGTTTTATGGCATATCAACCATTGTAGGTTGTTCACTGCCAAACCTTGTTTCTACGTAAATCAAATATATGATTTGTGAATCATATAGTTTGTAGGTAACATTTTTAAACGAGTCAGAGCTCATTTCTTTCCACGCAGTTAAATAGTTTCACGTATTACTAGCTGATATTAACAATTCAACATCAGTCATTTGTTTACACACACTATGTTTAGAAGTATTGCTATTCAATACTAATAGTTCTATTCAACATTTCTCATTCGTTTGCACACAATTAAATGGTTCCAAATATTCTTACGCAACACTAATAAGACGAGCCTATCTGACGTTCACGTCAAGTGGATGTTATCAAGCTAAATCGCCTGGTCTCGGAGGGCCATCGCTACAGACAATACCTGCTTTGCAGGGCTGAGTTCATGACTTGGCATCTGAGGCGCTCCCAAAATAGGAAATCGACGAGATAAGCATTTCTGTGATGGGTGTGGAAGAATCTCAATTCGTGCATGGGGTACCCACACACAATAAAATTACCCTGTGTCAGGTCCTACTTGGTGAGAGGTTGGATCAGTAATTTGCTTGCACACAAATGGTTAAAAATTTCTGTTTGACCCATAGATAGGAGCCTAACAGGTACTCTCATTCCGAGTCAGAGTGGACCAGGGAGTAATGGTAATGAATGGGTACTGTACATTCTCCAGAGATCTAGAACTAGAACCTCACCATCAGATTGCTTAGTGTCATATCTAGAACACTTGTTGCGGGGGTAGGGGTCTCACCCCTCTGCCGAGATGAATCAGCATATTCTACAGCCCTAGCCGACTAGGCGGCAGAATCTCTGAAGAAGTTCGGAAAGCCATCATTTGTAATATTTGATAATGATGACCTGTCTGCTAATTTGCGTTGTATGATGCGGCTGCTGAGCTTCCAGATCCCGGTCTTTCTGGTGATATTCAAAATTCTGAACATGAAGAGCCTGTATATCCTCTAACAGGATGATGTTTTCATAGTCAACAATTTATAAGGACTTTCCTTTTGTTTTGATGAAGTAGCGCTGATTGCATATAATTTTGATACCTTTATCTGTCTCCAATAAATAGGAAAGGGGTTACTTTAGCTTATTAAGCACTTATCTCTTCATTTCCCATTTATTCTTTCGTGTATCCGTTCCATATGACCAGGTAGGAGTTTAGGTAAAGTCCTAGTCGAATTAATTGGATTTTCTTTTATTTGTATCAGTGGGAATGTTTGATATGAGGTAGGATCGTTCGGAGACTTTTACCCATAAGTTGTGTTACTGGTGATGGTGCATTATTAAATAGAGTAGTTCTTAGGATAAGCCTAGCTAGGTATGGGTCTTGGTTGGTGTTCGTTACCTTCTTTAAAGTGCGTTTATTGAGTTGAATGGTGCGTTTCACAAGACCATTGGATTGTGGATAGAGATCATTGGATGTGTCATGTTGGAAATTCTAATCCTAAGCAAATATTCTAAATTCATTTTCTTTGATTTCAGGAGTAATATTAGTGATGTCTGTAGAATGCCGAATTTCTTAAACATGCTCATAAGATGAATGATAACAGTGGAAGATTGTCTGGGGGAAGGTGAATGTCAAAAAACTTAGCAATCATAAAAGGTTTTCGCTGAGTTCAAACATGTCTGTGCCAATTTAAGTCCATTATATTTCAGGGATTTCATGGGATATAATTGGTTCAGCAGGCCGTTGGTTGCGTTCATCAAGACAGGTGCTGCAGTTGCTAATCATGTCTTTGATTTCTATTGTAATTAATACCAGGCCAATAGATATGTTCTCTTGATCGGGCGATACACTTTTCAATGTCTTTTTGTCTCGAGTGGAAGAGTTGGTTAGGAATTTTAGTGACTCGTCAGTTGCTACTTCACAGTAAATTTTGAGATTTGTTCACGATTCGTTGATAAGGTGTACGTGGGATTCCAAATATTCGCCGGAAATTTCGGTTTTGCAGTCATTTAAGTATGCACGCGTTTGTGTGTCAAGGACCACTGCATCTTTCCCTGGTATGTAATTAGCGTAAAGTCATACCGCTGCAGTGCCAACATGAAACACTGGATATGTAGTAGTGCTTTGGTAAGTGACATTTTGAAGATTGACAATAAACGTGGTCGTTTTCAACTTCAAAATGATGTCCATAAACAGATTCGTGGAATCTTTAGCGGCAAAATTGGATGCTGAGAGGCTCTTGTTCTAATGAGCAGTAGTTCTGCTCCGCTGGATTAGTAACCCACGTTGCAAACGCTATAGACAACCAACTTCTCTTTGTCTTTTGTTCAAGGAGGGCTTCTAAACCAACTTTACTTGAGTCCGTTGAAATTTTTGTTGGCGGTGAAGGATTATAAAATTGTTGTACGGTTTGGTTTGTAAGCAGGTCTTTCAGATTATCGATGTCTTTCTGCTATGGTTGATCGAATGACCATTCAACTTCATTTTGAAGTAATAAGCAGAGAGGAACAGTGATTCTGGCGTGGTTGGGAATGAATCTATATAAGTAGTTTCTCATGACAAGAAAATGCTGAAACTCTTCTTTACTATCAGGGTTGGGCTTTTTTTTTTGACAATTGCTTCTGTCTTGGAAGGACTTGAGTTCTTCTGAGGTGATGTTCCAATTAGGTCAGGTCAGTAGCAAGGAAAACAATTTGTTTTGATCAAGCTTAAGATCATGTTGTCTGATACGGTCAAATACGAGTTTAAGTCTTTGGTATTGTTCTTCTAAGTTGGACGAAGATAAAATTATATCATCCTGAAGATTTCTGACTCTCTCAATATACTCAATGACTTGGCCAATTTTGATCTGAAATATACCGCTGCCATTATGTATACTGTATGACAGGTGAGTAAATCTACAACGACCAAAGGGAAAATTAAATGTGACTAGTTTAAATTATCCTTATCAATAGGAATCTATCAAAAACAATTACTTGTATCGACCTTACAGAAGTCTTTTGCGGTATATCTGCGTTAACAGCTTTTTCACGATTACTTGGGAGTTTACTCATTCAGCAGGTTCATTTATTGGTTTGTTGTCTGTTTTTGTTATTCTAACCAGATCTATTTTAACATCTTTTTCAATGCAGAGAATCTTCTTGGGAGTATTGATCATGGGAGGGAATTGAAGGATTATGTTATGTGGTGTGGTGTGCTCAAAGTTCCAATTTCACCAAAACAGCCCTGATATTTTCCAAAGAATGCTGGTAGATTTGAAATAGTGTTAAAAATCCGCTTGATTAGTTGAAGTTTCTCACCTACTACGAATCGAAAATTTGTGTCACCTATTATGGACATAACTGGAAAGGTTGTATTTTTGTGAGTTACAGTGGCCATACCCTTTCCTAAGAGAGGAATGCTAGTGTTATAGGCATTAGAGTAACCGAGGTTGACGTCAGTTTTGGATGTCGATGAAGTTTATTGTATTTGGTTTTGAGGAGTACACTAATTTCAGCGCCTGAGTCAATTTTAAAATCAACCATAGAAGCATCTGTGTCAAGATTTAAAGTCCAAAGTTTAATTTTCCTATCAGAGTTGATTGAGTTAATGTAAAATATAGGAATGTTTCATGGTAGGGATTCTGGGCATTGATTGTGCCCAGGAAGAGTTTTGATTGATTCCGGTTTGAATCAAATGAGTTAGGGTATATTTGTATTTGCCTCACTGATTTCTGTTAGTGACAACTGGCAAAGTGTTTCTTGTGGTTGCGTTGCTAAAGGAATGCTGTACATTGTCCACGTAGGTGAGAACAAGAATTGAAGTGGAACAGTTTGCTGCGTCGTTTGACAGGTTTATTGCGGTTAGTCTGAGAGATTGTTCTGAGTCTATTTTTCTGTTTATATTTTATGAATGTATTATTTTCGAAGTTGAATGTGAAAAAAATGTCCCTTCCTTTCGTTCCTGTACATGTTAGTAAAATGGAAGTTTGAATTTTACCGGGCTTTGAATCTGACTTTGTTGCTCATACGACTGCCACCTCAGTTTTGTGATATTGCAAGGCAACCTCATCAGCCAAAGATACCAGGTACAAATCCTTGAAAGAGACGTCGTACCTCATTTTGATTATCTTGTACCATCTTTACAAATGACAATGCTCGACCCCGAAGAACACGTGCACTTAAGAAATATCGACAGACTAACGCCATTGAACACTTGGTATTGACTCAATTGAACATTTGTGTGTCATTTGGAGCCAAGAAATGTGAGCTAAATCTCTCCCTTTATACAAAAACTTTCTAAACTTGCACGAGTGCTCCAGGAAGAATGGTACAATTTTCACAAATTCGAATCAGAAGGTTAATCAGCATTATGAGAAGGTATTTGGAAATAGTCATTTTGTACGACAGAGTAGTGTGAGATATTTGCGAAAATCCTGAAATTTTTTATCAATATGACAGTGAAACACAAATTCTGATGAAAAACTACCGGCTGCATCTGGGCAAAATGAATACAAAATTGAACTATATTTCCTTTTTAGTTTATGTAGAATTATATATATATATATATATATATATAAAGTATTTGGAATGTAAAACTTGTTGCAGATACCTAAAATTCGATATACAAACGCAACCAATTTTAACCATTTGAATAACTTGGTGATCATAAAACAAAACCTGTGTAGTTCCATGGCAACTATGTTTACGACGAATAGCTTTATAGTGCAGAGAATCAAGGAACAAAATTGGATAACCCATCTTCTTACACCCATCTTAATTCGTTGGTATTTTCTTGTCTGTTAAGGCTGCAAAGGAAGAAAAGGAAGGAGATGAAGATAGGATATACTTTTTGAATTTCAACTTTATTTTTGGGCTTTCACACGGCAATTATGTAGCGTGGAATGTCTTCCTGGACTATTTGAGTACAGTTGTTTCTCCCAAATAAGGAGTTGAAATGCACTAGTCGTTTTCGGTGGTTGATACGTCAAAAGTCTATTTTTTTATATTGTTGGTTTTGGCAGTGTCGGCTAGCTAGTAGCAGACATGGTATCAGTGACTAATCTGCCATGTATTCGCTGCTAGCGGCCGCGTGAAAAAGTGTCCTTTCTGTGCTAAGGTGGAACCTGAAGAGAGATCGTATTTCTCCTTTTCACAGGGACGGTTTTTTTTCGAACATGTGTCGCCCCCACTTCCTGTCAAGAACTTCTGGGGATTTTCTGCACTTCTTAAACTTATTCATTTAATTTATTTCATTTTTATTTTTCCAATCACTACATATTCTCGAATAGTTGCTATAATAAGAAATACATAAGTTCCTAGAGAATTAAAAGAAAAGGAAGAGACAGTCATGTGTACACGTCTATATTTAGTAACATGGAAATAATCTAATGTCTTTTCTCTGAAAGAGAGGCAGGTTCATGACGGCGGAAAATAAAGCCACTCACATTTTGACCAAAAACAGATAATGCCAAATGCCAAATGTCTCGTTTTGTTTTTAAAAACATTGTGTAAAATATGCAATTCTATCGAACCAAGGCTAGAATTGATATTAAAAAAGGCGATACGAAAATATAGGCCATATCATGTGTGTGTGTGGGGTATGTATGCGTGTGAAAAAATGTTAATAGAATTTACATGATATTATAGATACAGACTTAGGTGCAATTGTATACAAGCAGTCACATGTGAACTTATGTAAATATTTGATGGCGCTTTGATTGTATTTGTGAAAGAAAGAGAATATAATTGCTGAATAGAAAGAATATATATCGTCACTACGAAGCCGAATCAAAGTGTCAAATTACGTTCTTTACGTGATTTGACACTTTGATTCGGCTTAGTAGTGACGATTTTCCAGTCAAAAACATTTCGAAGATGACGTTTATCGACTTTAACAGGGAAAAAATTTATACACGCAAGAAGGTTTCGTAAAAACTACAAAGAAGGTTCTTTTTATCAGATTTTATTGATTTTCGTGGAAGAAATAAATAAAAACAGGCTTTACACACACACACACACACACACACATATATATATATATATATACGAGAGGCATACGATAGGTTTCCAGACTTTTTTCGCATGGGTACTTTTATTGATAGTACACACATGAAACTATAGTCCCCTTCGAAGTAATCTCCTCCGGCTGCAATGCACTTGTTGTGCCGTTCCAACAACTTCTAGAAGGCCCCATAGAAGTCCTATTGTGTGAGCGTGTCAATGACCTTAGTCACAGCTTCTTTCATATCCTCAATTGTCTCATAACGACAGCCTATGAGCTTAGGGAATAACCAAAAGTCACAGGGAGCAAGGTCTGGACTATAGTGGGGCTGAGGAACTGTCCTGAAGCCCATCTTGGTCAAATAGTCTGTGACAAGGATGGAGTTGTGGACTGGTGTATTGTCCTGGTGGAAATGCCACTGACCCGATTTGAAGAGTGCTGGCCTCTTCCCTAGGAATCTCTTCCTAAACTCCATTAAAACCTCAACATAGTAACCCTAACCCTAACCCTTTGGTCAATCACCTCTGGTGTATTGACTTCCTTACTCCTCCCACACCTCTCATCATCCCTCACAGACTCTGTGCCTTCCTTAAATCGAGCATCAGTTTTTGAGTGGCATAATCTCTTATGCCACTCAAAAACTGATGCTCGATTCATGCAAGATGGTCGAAAAACAGTCTGAAGCATTCCATATGTTTCTGTGGCATTTTTTCTAAGTTTAAAACAGAATTTAATTGCATGTCGTTCTTCTAAAGTGACCTCACGTCCAGATTGCATTATTAAAATTCACCAGCTGTGACGATCAGGCTTTAGTAGGGTGTATTCTAATTGCTGCTGTAGCTGTTCATTTGAACGTGAAATTCTAAAAATTGGTCAGCCATCTCAATAACATACTGAATTTTCAGGAGTCTACAACAATTTTAAATGCCCATACGAAAAATGTCTGGAAACCTATCGTATGCACCTCGTATCACAAATAAGAAAAAAAAAACGACATATGAAAAAAACATCCTTTATAACATAAAACAAAGTTACAAGATAAAACAAAGTGCTCGCATGCCGGACAGCAGGTTGCTTGGTTGGTTTTTATGGCATATCAATCCTCGGAGGTTATTTAATATAAAATCCTGTTTATATATATATATATATATATATATATATATGTACACTTTGGTGCAACAAGATGAGGCCACTACGAAAAAACGCAGAAATTTGGATTGATCCACTTTTTCCTTTCAAAAATTCATATTTTTATAAATGTATTTAGTAATAAAATTATCTATTAAAAACTTCTTTTAAAAAGATTTTCTTTGATTATTATTTAAAAAAATATCAAAATTAGCATGTTGCAGAAAGATAAGGCCACCAATGAATTTATTGAATAAAGCAAATTAACTCACAGATTTTTATGTTAAGATTAATTTTTTACATAAAAATTAGCAATGATAATTAAAAAGAAATCATGGGACGTGGCAATTCTCTTACAGATCACTTGAAAGGAATGATCGATGCTTTTGAAAAAGATGGGCATTCTCAACTAGATGGAGTTGTGGACTGGTGCATTGTCCTGGTGGAAATGCAACTGACCCGATCTGAAGAGTGCTGGCCTCTTCCGACGGAATCTATTCCTGAGCTCCCTTAAAACCTCAACATAGTATTCCTTGTTGACTGTATGTCTAGTGGGAACTCAGTGCATGTAGATCATGCCAGTGCTGTCAAAAAAAGGGATCATCAAAAGTTTGTGGGTAGATTTGCTCTGTCTGGGAAATCTGTCTCTTGGTATCTGGGTCATAGCAGTAGATCCAGCTTTTATCGTAGGTCACCAGAGCATCAAGAACTGCAGGATCTGAATTGATCAGCTCAACCATCTCCCTGCTGTCATGACAACGTCTTTCTTTCTGATCTGGTCCAAAAGCAGTGTGAAGCATTCCATACGTTTCTGTGGCATTTTTTCCAAGTTTAAAACACAATTTTATTGCATATCGTTCTTCTAAACTGTCCTCACGTCCAGATTGCATTTTTGAAATTCACCAGTTGTGACAATCAGGCTTTAGTAGGGTGTATTCCAATTGCTGCTGTAGCTGTTCATTTGAACCTGAAATCATAAAAATTGGTCAGCCATCTCATAAGATGTATAGCAATAACATACTGAATTCTCAAGAGTCTACGACAATTTTAAATGCCTGTACAAAAAAGTCTGGAAACTTATTGAAGGCCCTCGTATGTTTGCTGTGACAATTATGTAGTCAGAAAGTACTCTGTCAAAAGAGGAATATGCCTTACAATTCAGAGTGCTATTAATCCATTACTTATTCATGAGTATGTAATCTATCTGGGCTTTAGCATTATTTGTGTAGGTGTAGGTCCATAGTTTTTCCTCCTTTTTCTTGCATTCAGTATTAAGGCATATTAGTCTGTTTTCAAGTGAGAATTCCGATAGATATTCCCCATTTCTGTTTGACGAGTTGTGTAAGCAATATTTGTTATTTTCGTCTCTACCTATTTGAGCATTTATGTCTCCACCGATGATTAGAACATTGTGTTTGGAGATACTAACTAGCTCATTGGTCTAATGGGTAGAGTGTTCGCCAATGATCCATGAGACCTAGGTTCAATCCCAGGTTGCGTCATACCAAAGACTTTTAAAATGGTACTTGATACCTCTTCGCTTAACACTCAGCAATATTAGGTACGTATCAAGGGTAAAGTGGAGCAATTCAGGGAAATGAGTAGCGCCCTCCCCTACACCTCAGTGTTGTAACTATTGAAAAGGGAGCCTTCGGGTCACCCTCGACTATGGTCGGCAACTTTACTTTTTTACGGACAAGAGAGGATAGTTCGTTAAAGAAGGTGATGAGTTCCGTTTCATCACTAGCATTGGTAGAACAGTAGAAGGAGATAATTTTTGTGTTGGGGTTACCGCTAAATGTAGCTACCATCATTCTCGGTTGTATTTTCTGGATACTATTAAATGATTTAGGATACGATGACTGATAAGCATTCCTACTCCTCTTATGACAGCACTGACGGAGTTTTTCCATGCTGATGCCGAGATGAATGTCCCTCCATTGCCGGAATCGTAGTACTTTATTTCAACTTCGCTATGATGGTATCCACGATCTTGTATACATACTATGTCTATATTATGCTCTGCTGCAGCCTATTCTATTTAAAGTTCTAACGTTAAGTGTCCCTATGTGTATTTTGCTTTTTGTAACTAAGAAATTTTTGTTTGGGTTTGGGTTTGAGTTCTGTGGCTGATTTTTCGCACCTCGGCAGAAAGCTTCCCTTGTTTACCCGTGTTGTATAGTCACAATACAACTATACAAATATACAGGTGCAGGGAAATACGAAACACTGGCGACTCTCCGTTGTTCAGGTACGAAACGTTTATTAACTTCTTAACTTTAGTTTTTCGACACGAGGAGAGAGAGAGACAATTTTTACTATGCTGACTGTACTATCTGACCCAACAAACGCGCTGCGCATCTCGTAGCCCCCAAGATCCCTGTCAGTAGAGATCTGCAGAACTCCATGGTCAGACTTCAACTTCAACTGTCTGCCATTAAGGCAGACAAACCAACTGTCTCCTGCATCGTCCACAGTCAACCCCCAGCCCAGGGTCGAATCTCAACTAAGATCTTTTTCAAAATCACCAAATTCTCAGCCCTACGCTTCCGGGCATGACGTCATTCACACCCCAGTTCATTTCCTATCTGGGGTTTTTATTATGACATTTGTGATTGTCATATCCTATGCGCACGAGCGTGAACTTACTCACCTGCACTAAGAGCCGAATAGTTCAAAGCCCAACCAAACCGAATGATAAAATATAATTAACAAAAAATGATTCATATAAAAAAAAGCATTCCGTAATTATATAACACCCATGCGAAGGGCGATGCAGTTTGGATAGATGGTTTGAATCAGAGTTTTGATAAACTTTCGATAGCTGTATTTTTATCTCTTCAATAGATGCCACCTTTATAGATGAGTAGCAGTAGTTTCCGGGCTGAAGCATTTGATCTTGGCCGTTGACCTGTGGGGTTCTTCCGCCAAGGATCCGGTGAAACGCGCCGTTGACCCGACATTGGGTTCATCCGCCTTACTTCACATCCACCATGCTGCTTTCCATGGCTTCTGAAGTTTTATGTGTGAGTTAGAAAAGAAAATCTCTTAATTACGTAATACCTACTTCTTTTTCACTACTTTTCCCCTCTCCAAATGACTTATACTAAACTGACACTTAAAAGTCAAAGAAAGGAAAGCATACAACTTTCTTCGAAAATATCGCAGAAAACTAAGTTTTAAATAATTGGTAATATTTCCAGTATTTCGGCGAAGCTATAGTTTTCCATGAAAATGTTATTATTATTATTATTAGTAGTAATAGTAATATTGATTTTACCTCCAACATTTCTATTATGATTAATATACTAAAAAAATCAAAAAAATATTAATATCAATTTTACCACTTTTACCACCACCACTACTCTTACTGTGAATGTGCTGATATAATAAAAGCTTAATAAGTAAAAGAAAAATATTCTCAATTATAGTTTAGAATATAGCTAAATTACTGTTAAATTTATAGTTGAATAGTATTGGTAAAAATATAGTTAACTAAATTTCTCTAAAGTCATTGATAATCTATCAAAAAAATGAAATGAAATAAAGCAAAATAAAATAGGAATAAATGAATTAATAAATTTAGCATATCTTATTTTCATTTTATTATTATTATTATTAGTAGTAGTAGTAGTAGTAGTACCTTTTGCTCCACCACTAATACTATTGAAAAAATATCACTAATACTATTTGAAAAAAACGGTTGAAATGAACGTTTGAATTCGAGAGGCCTCACCTACAATTCAAATGAAGTAACTTTTTAAAAAGTCAAGTAAAAGAAAATATAGTTAAATTATAGTGAAGTAAACTTCAATTATACTGAAATAAACTTAAATTAGTGTTAATATATATTTGAATATCATGATAAAGAATATAATTAAATTAATGTTTATACAGTTATTGCTAATCTCCTTTTTAAAAATAGATAAATATGTTAATACCGCAGAGGTATAGCGACTCAATGTAGTAGTAAGAAAATAAGGAGGCAAGACATAATTTGGGAGATAGTATATACACATGTATTCACCACACAACTTTACTGCCAAAAAAAGAAAATACAAAGTACTTGCCAAATTTAGTGGCGCCTACAAACAGGGTCACATGACCTATGGTCGCGTACTAAAATACAAAAGTAGTTCGTCTTCGATCGTGGCCCACAACCGCATCACTACACATCTAAGGAACTATCTCAGTTGATATATCTAACACACCCTTTTCAACTGAGATTTCTTAAAATCAAAAAGTATTATTCAAAACAACAGGGTTTGGTCCCTTCCCTTGTCAGACAAATGTGATGATATTTGATTCAAATCTGTAAAAAACACTTTTTACATTTAAAACTTTGTCTGCGCGCGTGCGTGTGTGTGTGTGTGTGTGTTCTTTTATACTTTTTATTTTAACGTTTATATTTTCATAATATAAAGTTTGTTGCGACATCAATACTTTTCAAAAGTTTTTTGCATTGGAAGTGGTATCACATCCTTTTTTGGATGTTAGGCTTGTTGTCACGTGATCCCTCTTTTTTCTTTTTTTCTTTTTTTCAAGTTTATATTCACGTCCCATCAAAAGATATCTAATTTTTTCATTTTTTTATCTATTCATTTGTTATGTGAATATACCTGCTATATTTTCTCCACTAGTTATGTGAAATATTCTGAGAGTTTCATTCTGTAATTTGTTCCTTCTGAAATATAATCTCATATCTATATGTTTCGTTCTATCGTGATGTGTGATATTCTTTTGCTAAAGCTATGGCACTATGATTGTCACAATATAATGTAAAAGTATCAATCTCTTTATATAGCATATCCTTCATAAGGGAGTGGAGGAATAGGATTTCCCGAGGTTACGCGAAAAGTAAAACTTTGGGTGTTAGTTCCACAATAGTTCAATACAAATTTGCACAAGCAGCATAGACACGTGAGATTTGACAAAAAACAAAAACCTTAAAGAAAAACAACTTTATATTTTTATATTTTCTATCAATTGGACAGTGGCAATAATTATACAAAAGGTGTTCATGCGTGCGTGTGTGTGTGTGTGTGTGTGTGTGTGTGTGTGTGTGTGTGTGTGTGTAAAACACGCATGTTCTCAGTCAAATTGAATGTGTATATATGTGTGATTACGTCCGAATTAAAAGATAGGCTTGTACTTACATACAAGTGTATGTGCATGTATATGCATGTGTCCTGGTATGGACACAGAATAGAATATTCTAGAAAATGGTATTTTCGGCCAGGTAGCAGTAGCAGGTCATCTGACGTTAATCTATCGTGACGCGATGTGACTGTCTGCGGATTTGTCGGTCTCTCTGCTTTGAACTTAAAAACTTCGCTATTTATACTTTCTGGTAAAATAAATGTGGATCAAAGTAATATTTTAAGTTTTATTATTGGTCAAATAAATTTCAAATGCGCAGACGTTGGCGAAAACGCAACCCATGACCTGTCTTAACCTATCAAATTCACAGAAATTACTTATTTATTTTGGAACCTAACTATTTTTGTTTCTGTGACAAATTTTTCTACAAGTTATCTTTTGATCCGCTCTTTCTAGAATATTCTATTCTGTGTCCTTCGCTGATTGGTTTAAAAATATAAGAGTATAAATTCTATGTGAGATTTTGATCCTTTTTTTCTGGAATATTCCTGTCTACGTATTCTGAGCTGATTTATCCAAAACTAAAGAAATGCATATCCTATAAGGGCTTTTAGGTATTTTCCCTCCTATGTGGCTGCACTAATAGACAGCCTCACACGTGGTCTGAGCAACTGTTGACCATTTTCGTATTTTCCATGAAATTGGTGGACCGTCACCTGCGATTATAAAACCGTATCCAATAATACTTTTTCTGTCCAGTAAGTTCTCCCAATCTGCATCGCAAAAGCCTGTAAGATTTAGAGTGCTTTTTATGGGCCTAAATATTAATCGTTGGTCTATTGTACCCTTTATATGCCTTAAAACATGTTTCGCTTACATCATATGTTTCGCTTATAGTTCACTCATAAATTGTGACAATTTCGTTACTATAAAACATAAATCTGACCTAGTCGTAGTTAGCATATATCAAGCTTCCAACAATTTCTCTAAATTCACTTGGCTCGCTACATATCTAGTTAATATTGCTATCACTAGGGGTATATTTAGGTTTGCAGTATTTCATTCCAAATCTTTCCAGTAACCCTTGGAGAATGCATTTTTGGTACATATATATATCTTCATAGGTAAATTCTATACCTAGAAAATATCTGTTTACCTTTGTCCTTCATTTAAATTTTTGGTTTTAAGATATTTTTAGTGTTTATCCTATTTTCATTACATTTTGTCGCTATCAAGATATCATCCACCCATACAATGATAATTGTATACATACACACACACATATATATATATATATATATATATATATATATATATATCCTTATAATTTTTATATACACAAACGTCTGATAGTGATTGACAAAAATCTTGTTTAATCAAATATGCGTGTTATTCCAGTTTCGGCCACTTTGTTTCAGGCCATATAAAGATTTCTTTAATTTATTAACTATTCTTTCTTTATAATTTTTATTTTCTATCTCGAAACCTTTTGTTTGCTCCATGTATAACTCCTAGTTGATTGTTGCGTTAAGATAGTGCATCAATTAAATGTTAAGTCAGGCTGTCATATTGTGTTGCAATTTGCATTAACATTCTTATCGGGGTCATTTTTGTTGTTGCGAAAATGTTTCTTGATAGTCAATGTATGGTTTTTGAGAACAACTTTTTGCTACTCATCTACCTTTATAAATTTCCTTTTGGTTTTGGTCTGTTTTAATAGAATATAGGACTTTACACTCCTATAAATTATTTTGGGCGGTATGCCACTTGTTCCCACAAAGATGGCGGACGCTCAATGTTCAGTCTCGGGAAACCATTGGCCAGGAGGACCACGTGATATGCTTACAACTACGTCGGCGCGCGTAAATTCAAGTCCTGCGTTTTTGAGCCACTTACAAGACGCGTATTTTCTATAAATACGTCGTCTTCAAACACCCTCTTTCTCTTTGACCAAATTTCTCCGCAGCAGCAACACCATGAATGGGCCTCGCAGACATTCATATACAAGGACTATGAGACGCTTTCCTGTTTCTAACCATAGAAAAAGGACATTTTAAACTTGCAATTCTTTTTGTAGCTTAGTTGTGTTACACACACACACGAGCTCACACATATATACACACAATTATTTTGTTAGTAGAGTTAGTAATTTCATTTAGGTATCAATGTAAATTTTATTACATATATATAAATTTGTTTTTGTTCGTCGCCTTGTTTTAAATGTTCATTTTGTCCGCGCCGTTTTACAACCATTATTTGTTTCATATCTTTTCTCATGTGCCCATAATATGCGTTATTCATTCATTTGTTTTATCCATGTGCTTATTCAAACTTAATTCAAACCTATCTTCAACATTAAACTTGTAGGGGAACTTAAATACTAAATACAGGTCCATCCTCCTACAAGAATATACCCACCGTACGGTTATTAGAGTTTTATACGGAGGCAGTAGGGTTAAAACGTTTCATTTTCTTTTGAAATATCCATTTCTTTTTTCATTGCTACCTTCCATTTTACTGACTGTTCGCATTTCACAGCTTCCTCGTACATTCTTGGTACAGCCTTCGTGGGATAACAGTAATCTATCGTATAAGTCAACACATCATTTACTTTGTCATTAACGTAATAATCATTTAAATCTTTCGGACATGTTTTAATTCTTTCACTATTTTCAATTACTTCTATTTGCTCTTCAGGTAAGTGTATATTCATCTCATCAGTTTTAATCATAGTATTATCGTTCGGTTCATTTATAGTAGACGGGTTCGAATATTCTACACTAAATTTATCAATGAATTTTACTGTTCAGACGATTCTTACTACTTCTTTCCCTGCAAAATATACCAAATAAGCAGGATAATACTTATCGTATGCTACAAATATACCCTTCTCACTTCTATCATCTATTTTCTTGGGATTTTGTATATATGCATAGAAAATACTCCCAAATTAATGCATGTTGGAAATGTTCGGTTTAATACCAGTAAAAATTTCTTACAGTGTAGTTTTTAATACGATTATTTTAACACCTGTTATGAATAAATGCCGAAGACATAACTGCGTATGATTGCATATATTTGGGAAGATTAACTTGTTTTAGTATGCATCAGGCCATTTCAAAAATTGAATGCCACGCTCTTTCTATCGTACCATTTTTATGTGGCGAATAGGGTGATGCCTTTTGGTGGTTAATTTTATTTTTAATCAATAATGACTCAAAAGCATTAGAAATAAATTCAGTTCCTTGGTCGTTTCTAACACATTTTATATTGCCATAAGGTACGATATCAGCTATAAAATTTTCAAAAGCTTTTAACGCGTCATTTTCTATTTTTTAACATGTCATTATTAGACCAGAATAATCATCTATGCATCCCAATATACATCTATAATTGTCTTACTATCGGATCTATCGGTTCTGTTAAATCAATATGAACCAGTTCTAATACTTATTTGCACGCCTGTCTGGCAGTTTATTTCGTGATTGGGACATCTTTGCTTGTGGACAAATTCCACAATTAAATTTATTTCTATCAGTAATTTACATGCATTGAACAGGTTCTTCTAATTTCAAAACATCATTAACGTTACAATGTCCCATTATACTATGCCATTCTTCAAATGAATGCTTAACTTTCTTCGGAGAAGTTACATTATTCAAATAATACAATTTTCCTTTCTTATGGATTTTAAATTTTATCCCTTTTGCATTAAGTATTGCAGAGTTAGGTTTAAATTCTATTTTAGGACTGTTTTCGGTCGTCGCCTGAATCAAGAAAATATTCTTATCAAAAGAAGGAATATATAGTTATTTTTTTAGAATGTTTCTATGAACCTTTTCATTTGTATTAGTTATTTTATCTTAGCTTCCTCCCTTTTTAGCGCCAAATTATTATATTTACTAAAACACTAATTTTTACCTTTTCTTATTTCGTATTTTTATAACAAAATGTACATTTTTTCATCCATTTCTTAAAGCTTTTCAGAGAATAAACAAATAATTTACTTAAATTGTAAAAGTTTTATATATGGTAACATTCAAGCACGTAGTTTTAAAAAATAAAAATGATAATTTAGCCGTTTATGAGTTAAAATTTAAAAGACATTAGATTAATTTGAATTAAAAATAAACATTCGAAATGAAATAGTTGAATTTCTTTTAAATCTTCAACATCATTCATTAAAAAAAGCTAAAATACGAGAATTTTTAAAATATCGTATTTGTAAAATGTAAATAGAACTGAAAGATGTGATTGACTGGATTCCATGTCGCCTGCTGGCTGCTGGAAAGGCGCAGCACCCTCGTTGCAGCATGCGGCTAGTAAAAGAACAGATACCTCTCCTCCGGGTACGTATGTTCTGCTGTCAATGATGTCATCCCCCACCCGCAGGTGGCCCAGCCGAAGCCGGGGGCTAATACGGCCTCGAATCTGTCCTTGATTTTGAAGCACTATCCAGTAAGAATGCCATACGGCCTGGCTAAAAAGCCAGGTGCACCGACCACGAATGGTTGCCAGGGGCTTTTTATTTGTCTCTGCATCCCACCAGACAGAGCTTTGACACAGGGTCATGACCCAAGGTCTGTTTATTGTGGTGATTTAGAGAAGGGAATATCGAGAACGAGCCGAGGCTCGAACCCTGCCGGACTTATGCTAGTCATCGGCTCACTTAGTGTAATGTAAGCCAGATGAGCCTGCTGGACTTGGACTCACTCGATATATTACGTGAGTCCGGTGCATATGCCTGCACATAGCTTAAACTAGACCTGGGAGTCTAGTGCCATGTAATGCGTGTCAATGATGTTATCGCTCACCCGCAGGTAGCCTAGCCGAAACTAGAGGCTATATGGCCTCGAATCTACCCTTGACCTTGAAACACCATCTAGCACAAATGCCAGATGCACCGACCACAAATGTTCGGCGTGGGCTTGTTTTGGTCGCTGACTGCTGTGTTTGAATTAGAAGTAACAAGCTGCTTCTTTTATGATTTAAGTGAAGGCAATTTTGTGTTATCATGTACATGAAGTTCTCTTTTTAAATATAATAATGGCATATCTCATTGTACTTCAAAGAGGAGCTTTTAAATACGATATATTTTCTCCTGTGGCCGGCAGAATTAATCTATTTCGAAAATATCTCTTGTGTTGACAACAGAAATTCACTCAAATACGTAGCGGTTACGTTTCGTTTCGTTAGCTGATTTATTTCCAGTGAAATAAACCATTACACATAAAATTTAAAACCTGTGAGTTGCATGTTTCCATATGCGGGTTGAGTTATGGACTCAACTCTTTTAGAACAGAAAACAAAATATAAAGAATATGCAATGAAATGATACAAAGAATGTGAATTTAAGGGAAATTACGGAAAAGTAATTGGAATTTTACCATGACTTACTCTTCGTTGAAACGTTTACAAGTAGTTTTATAATTTTTTTTAAGTAAGTACCTTCACTGGGTATTATGATTAAAAAATTCTTTTCTCTTTCTTTTTTAAATGTTCTTTTTCTTTTAGAGCCTTTTCCGCCTATAGAAAGTCCACTAATTCGCCGGGTAAACATTGTTTTCAGCTGAATAATTCCTTTTCTTCAGACTTTCTCAAATACTTTAGTAGACAGGTCAAAGCAGGTTTTCAAATCTTCTCGTTGGATTCCCTATCAAAATGGCCTAACAGGGGATTCTAGCAGTTCCTGGCTAAGACCTAAACTGCCCGAAGGCAAAAGGAGCCAAAACGAAACTTCAAGCGAAAAGGCAAGATGTCAACAACCAAAAGTGGAAAAGGAAGAGAGGCTGCCACAGTGTACTGCTTATATACTTCCAAGGCGGGCAGCCAGAAACGGTTCAACTTCGAAATAAGCCAATGGCATTCGAGCAGTTATTCACTTCCGAATGTATAAAATTCCAACAATTTATAAATATTTATATGTTGAATATATATGATTTGTAAGGTATATGGTTTAAGGTCATATTAAACCTTAATAGTTATTTAGTGCCAAATGTTCTTCATACATGGTATTTAAACAGAAGTTGTAGGTAACTTTTCAAAACGATATTAAGCACATTTATTTGCACGCAGTTACATGTTTTAAAGTGTTGCAGTTATATATATATATCTTTTAGGTTGAGGTTGGCAAATATTTTTCAGCTTCACTATCCAAACGTTTTATACTACAGGATCTATTTAAGGACTTCGTCGATCATTGTTGATTCATTCTTTTAGGTAACTTTCTTCTTCATTTTGAGGAGTCTCTATCTATTTGGCCGACAGCAGTTTGAATGCACTTCCTTAGTCTATCATTGTTTACTTTGGTGTTCAGGTATATTTTTTCATAATGGTCAATGGAAACTTCTGGTGTAGGGGGACATGTTATTTGGTAGATATTTTTGGTCCCCCATTTAGTAGTATAGTTGTATGTTTTATATTTGTTTAGTGGTAAGTTCTTGGTGTTAATGTTTGGAAAAAGGCACATGGAGGCAACTGTAGTAAAGATGTGTAAACGATATGAAAATTGTGAAACGGCGTGGACAAAAGGAACATTCAAAACAAATTCATATCTCAACAATGCATACAATGAAACATTTAAAACATTACTATTGTTCTATTACTGTTCGTGAAATAATCCTCTGTGTGTGTGTGTGTGTGTGTGTGTGTGTGTGTGTGTGTGTGTGTGTGTGTGTGTGTGTGTGTGTGTGTGTGTGTGTGTGACTAACACAACTAAAACTACAAAAAAGGACTAAATAACAAGTGTCCTATGCATGTTGACTACGTATTTCTACTGTTTGTTTCTTTCTGTGGTTCGATGAAATTTCTATTTTCGAGGCTGGAAAAAGTCTCATCGACAAAGTATAATAAGAAAAGGAATGTTTGTATGGCATATACATTTTTGTGGCGGTTGACGGCAGTTAGTTGAAATGAAAGAGCGATAGTGTTCTCTCTGGAAGTCACACTGGAGAGAGTGTGTTGGCCCTGTGAGTGAAATTGTGAAAAGATAAAGAGTCTTGGAAGATGGGCGTATTTATAGAGAATATTTGTCATGGAGTAGGCTCCAAAAACGCGGGGCGAAATTGAAATGCGGACGTAGTTTTAAGTACTGATCACGTGGTTTGCCTGGCCAATAGGTTCCCGAGACTGAATGTTTACGTGCGTCTGCCATCTTTGTTTCCGGAACAAGTGGCATAACGTCCATTTTAGATTATAGGAGTGTAAGTCCTATAGAATGCACTTCCTAGTCTTTCATGGTTTACTTTGGTGTTCAGGTATATTTTTCCATAATGGTCAATGGAAGATTCTGGTTTTTGCTTGAGTGGTTCTGGCCTTTTAGGAAACAAGTTTTTAGTCTGTCTTTGACGTTTTTGGCGGATGGACCGGAGATCTATGTGAGCTTGATTTTGTAGGCAATTTTCTATTTTTAGGAGTGGTTTGTGTTTGGGCGGTAGATTTAGTGTATGTTTTTCATTTGATTATTCCATTGGATTTACTATGACTTATTTCCGTTGATGAATTTCGGCAAAGTGTTGATTTTTCAGCGGCTCCTGAAACTTTAGCTAATCATTTAGTTTCAATTGGATCAGCTTCTACACAAGAGCTTTCTTTGCTTTGTCTGATTGGGCCCACTCTCCGAGCAACAAAAGCATAAGTGATCTCTTCCATAGAAACCCGACTATTCTCCTAGCTTACAAAAAAGTCACATTCTTTTTGTGCTTCACCTCAAGTATTTCCTGCTCTCTTTTATAAATGTTACAAGATCTTGAGAAAGCGGGGTAGTTTTGTCGATAGTTTGGACATTATGTTTCATTTGAGCAATCTTTCTCTGTGTGGTTTGTGTACTTTTCGCCGCATCTTGCTCATGTCTGATGTCCTCTGCAACCTTCCCTGTGGTGACCATATTTTGACACTTGAAGCACCTTAGAGGTGCTGTGATATATTGTTTAACCCTCTCAAGACAATACTCGATTTTTATTTTCTTGAGAATTCGGGGCTGATTAAATGTCAGAATCTATGTGATAGTCTGGATTTGCTCTCCATCCTTTCTAATTGAAATTCTTTTGAAGTCTGTGACTCTTTGTTTTCTCGGGAATGCTACTATGTCTGTCGCTGTCGCCAAAGACAGCTCCTTACTTCTGATGACTACTTTCAATGTGTTTAGTTTTTAATGTGGATAGGCATTACACTTTTTCGAGTCGAAAATCATTTTGAGGATGATTTCAGCGTGCCTCCTACTGTCGACTTCCACATGCAAATTGCCGTTCCTTATCTTTTTCACAGTTCTAGAAGTAGCTCTTAAAGAGATCACTTTTTCTATTAGAAAAGGGGAGAATGTTGCTGACAGATCTCTACCAAAGATTTAATGACAATGAATCTAGGAAAATCTGCCACCTCATTCTCCGAATCCGACTCCAAGAGTTTTATTTTTTATTTTTTCTCTGGTAATGCTGGTCCTGTGCTCAACTACCCGTGACTGAGTCCAACTTATGTTGGAAATTTACTAAGTGGGAAACCCATTCGTCTTTGTTGAGACGAGGATACACTACCAGTATACTCGAACTGGGAGCAGGGTTTCGAGCCCCTGTTATGTTCAGGTTTTCAGTAGACGTTACTTATTACCAAGTAATTTAGCAGCTGTCAAAGTCCTATTCTCTCAACGCAATGACTGCTCAACTACCAGGATCCCGTTCTTAATCATCACGGGTCACCAACTACGGCGAACATATGACCTCGTTGGAAATTGATAAACAAATGACTCTTTCTGTAGGTTTCCATACTTTTTTCGTCTAACATTTTTATATCTTAAAACAAATAGCTCCCTGTTTTTTTTTGCTTTAAAAATATATTTTTCGATTAGTAAATATATTCTTTGATAACATATTTAAATTTAGCCAGTGACTGAAGAAAATTATGTCAAAATTTAATGCAAATTTAAACAAAACAAATATCGATACAGAATTATTCAGCAAATAATCTAAAAGAAAATGATATTTTCTATTAAATCATAATAGTAACAACTCTCAAAACATTATTTAATTCTAGTTTTTTTTTTTAATTTAATATTAACATTTGGAGTACTATTTTCTTCCAACAGCACCCAATATAATCTTATTTATTTCATGCACACCTTCAGACTTCTGCCTTATTATTGCCCAGTCGGCTGGGGCTGTAAAATACACCGACTGCACCTCTGCAGAGGGGTAAGACCCCCACACACACCCACACACACCAACGAGTGTCCTGGATATGACATTAAACAATCTGATGGTGAGGCTCCAGTAATGCTGGAGCTTTGGGGAATGCGGAGTACCTCTTTATTGCCATCGCTCCCAGGTCCACTCTGGCCCAGAATGATGGCACCTGATAAAGGTCCTATCTATGGGCTAAATATAACTAAACCGGGCTTCCTTCACAGTACTGATTTTTGCATTTAAACTGCGTATTTATGCTAAACTGAATTGTTTAGAATAGAAATGTTTTGACATTTAAACAGCGTACTTATGCTAAAATGAATTGCTCGAAATAGAACTGTTTTGATGTCTAAACTGTGTACTCATGCTCAACTGAATTATCTGAAATAAAACTGTTTTCACATTTAACTCTGTGTATTGCCCAGTCGGCTGGGGCTGTAGAATACACTGACTGCACCTCTGCAGTGTCCTGGATATGACACTAAACAATCTGATGGTAAGGTTCCCGTTATGCTGGGGCTTTGGGGAATACGGAGCATTGCCATTGCTCCCAGGTCCACTCTGGCTCGGCGTGGTAGCACCTGATAGGGTCCTACTTATGCTAAACTGAATTGTTTGACTAAACTGAATAGCTTGAAATAGAGATGTTTTTGACAAACTGTACTTACATTTAAACTGCATGCTTATGCTAAACTGAAACCGTACTTACATTTAAACTGCGTGTTTATGCTAAACTGAATTATTTAAAATAGAACTGTTTTTAACATTGAAACTGTATTTACTCTAAACTGAATTGTTTAATATAGAACTGTTTGGGCATTTAACCGTGTGTAGACAAAATCTATACTTATACTAAACTGAATTAGCTGAATTAGAACTGCTTGACTAAACTGAATAGCTTGAAAAAGAAATATTTTTCACAATTAAACTGTATTTTCATTTAAACTGCGTGCTGATGCTAAACTGAATTGTTTGAAATTGAACTGTTTTTGACATTGAAACTGTACTTACACTAAACTGAATTGTTATATATAGAACTGTTTTGACATTTCACTGTGTAAACAAAATCTGTACTTACCCTAAACTGAATTAGCTGAATTAGAACTTTTTGAATAAACTGAATAGTTTGAAATAAAAATGCTTTTGACAATTAAACTGTGTACTCATGCTAAACTGAATTTTTTTTAAATAAAACTGATTATTTACATAAAAATGGATTTGGCGTTAAATAACCTAAAAAGGTTGTTATGCCATAAAAACCAAACAACCAACCAACCATTCTGCCTTATTATGATATACAGAAAGTATATGCCATATCCTATATCCCAAGGATAGAGCCTCACATATGGGTGGGGATAGAAAAAAAATAAAGTGTCGTGAAAAAAATTCGATTATTTTGATAAAATAAGTGATTTTTTTTTTCAGTCTTGCGTAGGGTTTTGATAAAAAAATATATTTGTTAAAAAGAACATATTTTTAAAAAGAATATATTTATTAAAGAATGAAAGTTCATAGTGGCCATGTTCTTATTACCTAACACACACACACACACATATATATGAGAGAGAGAGAGAGAGAGAGAGAGAGTGGGGGGGAGTCTTGCAACCTGATTTCACTTAAGTATAGTGAGAAAATCTGTTGTAACAAATCATTTTAAAACTTCAAAAATACACTTGATTTTTTTACGGATTTGTTGACTAATCTTCTTAACTCCGCACTCTCTTTCTCTCTCTCTCTCTCTCTCTCTCTATATATATATATATATATATATATATATATAATTTTCCACATGTTCTTTTCAATTTAATACGTCACGTCCTCTTCATTCTCACGTTTTCAAGTTATTTTTCCCGCTAGCATATATTCCCTTAGCTTTTTTTCTTTCATTTACATGATTTTTAAGGGTTTATAATTACTATTTTTCCATAGGTAAATCATAGCCTGCATTGTTATGATGAGGTTTTACTACTTTTTTTTAGATTGTAGATCATTACGTGGATAGGTCATTTTAATTTTGTTTGATTGTAGATCATTGCATTGGTAGTTACTATTAATTTTGTTAGACGAGATCAATACGTTGATCAATATGTTGACATTCTTATAATGAAGGTCCTTATATGCAAATGTCTAATTTTTCTATCTAATTGATCCTAACATGTATCGATACGTTTGACTTTTCGTATTGTACATCCTTACTTGGATAGTTATACTCAATTTTAGCTAAGAGTAAAAAACAAAAACAGAACTATATAATGTTGCTTAGTAAAGTTTTAGAGCATATCAACCCTTGTAGGCTACTTAATGCCAAATCCTGTTTATACATATATCAAATATATGATTTGTAAACATATATTTTGTAATTATTTTTAAACTAGCTAGAGCTCATTTATTTGCTCACAGTTAACTTGTTTCAATCTTGCTATGTAAAATTAACAATATAATACCAATCATTTGTTTGAAATCAGTTGAATGGTTATACCTATGATTTCTAAGTGAATAGTTTGAAGGTAATCCTACTTTTAAATGAGTTAGAGCTAATTTGTTTGAACACAAGTCAGTATTGCTTTGTTTGCTCACAGATGGTTTCAACTATTGCTATTTAACACAAATAATTCTATTCAAAACTATTCATTCATTTGCAATCAGTAAAATTGTTCCAAGTATTGCTATGTAAATCCAATAATTTAATTTTTATACACAGTTAAACAGTTTCAAGTATCCATACCTAACAGGAAGAATTATATTTAGTTTTAATCATTTGTTTACACACACTTAAATGGCTTTAAGTCTTGGTATGTAACACTAACAATTCTCGCCCTGTCGGCTGGGGATGTAGAATACGCCGACTGTACCTCTGCAACGAGGCCACCTGTTAGCCGTGGGTAACAACCCGTAAGGCGCTAGGATGGATTCCTGGTGGTTGAGCAGTCATTGATCCGGCTACGGAGTAGTCAATGGCTTGCGACATACCACTTTGGCCCTTACTTGGTCTGACAGGAGGTCGGATAGGCCCGATCAGATCAATCAGCTGGTCCCGTTATGCCCTAGCACACATGTTTATTTTCTCCCGAACGTATTATCCAATCTGCTCTCGCAGAAAAATGCCCAGCCCTTTATGTTATAGGTGCTAGAAGGTGGGGGCTGAGGGTCAATTGTTTTAAGAGGAAAATACTTTTTAACCCTGTTAGATTGAGTTATAAAAATAGAATTTGGCAGAGGTTCAAAATCATTGCTCTGAATACGAGTATAGTGGTATTTGTATCCCTGTCTCAGCCAAGGCGAATGGGTTTCCCACTTGGTTCATTCTCTTCTCAAGTTGGACTACATGGTGGGAGGTGGAGCATAGGACTAGTGAAAAATATATAATAGATATAGCTTCTTTCTCAAACAAAAAATTCAAACGTAATTTAAACGAATCGGACTCTTCAGATAATGAAACAGAAGCACCTTCTCCTAGATTCATAATCATTGAATCTAACAGTGCTTCGATTACTAACTTATCACCATTTATAATAGAAAAAGTTATATCAACAAACCTAACACCAATTACTGTAAACAAATAAAACTCTGCTGGTCGAGGAAACACGCTGATTTTCGATTGAAAAAAGTTTCGCAATACCAGTGTCAAAACTTACCCTCACAAATCTCCTTATACACCATCGAAGAAATAAAAAGAGAGCTAAAAAAATCAAGCTGTGACTGAAGTGAAAAGAGTGTCGATTAAAAAAGAAGGGAAAGCAATAGAGACAAATACATATATAATGCAGTTTAACAGCCCTAAAAATAACCGAAAACATAAAAATTGGCTATACAATAGAGAAGGTCGAGCAATGCATACCCAACCCATTGCGATGTTACAAATGCCAAAAATATGGCCACCATGAGGATAATTGTAGAGGACGTGAAGTGTGTGGGAAATGTGGTCAACAAAATCCAGACCACCACATTAATGACTGTTAATTTCCATGTAAATGTGCAAATTGTAGCGGCGATCATCCGGCGTACGCAAGATCTTGAGAGAGCTGGAGGCCAGAGAAGGAAGTATTAACAGTAAAACACCGGAATAATATTCCTTACTATGAAGCCCGTAAATTAGTTGTAGGCTCTAAGACCACTACTGTCACCTGGTCTCCCACTGAGAGGAGAGAAATAAAGAATTACTACCATCCCTCCATGTTTGAATTAGCAGGCCGCCAAAGGCTGACCGCTAAAAAAGAGGAATAGTAATATAGGTCAATGCCTCACGGCCTAAGTAATAAATCCAGGTCAGAATGAAAGCCAACAGATGTTTGCATTCTGTGACCGGACAGATAAAGAATGGGGTATATGGACATATAGTAGTCCTAACGAATCGCCTGACAGGGGGAGAAGAAGATAGAAGCTAAATGATTGGCTAGAATCCTAAAACGGAAATAGCCCCCTTTTTCGTCAGCGGAAATAGGGAATAAGAAAATCAGTTTTGAAGAGAGAGGTCGTCGTGAACAGATAGGGCGCGTCTCATGCCAAGACTCCGGGTGAAGAAGCGAAATAGAATCTTGGACAAGAAGAACCTATGCCTTCAAGCCAGAGCTATATATATATGTAAAATTCCACCAGCCCGTAAAAGAGAAAATACTCTCCGAAGGAACCCGTCAAAACATTAAGACTGTTTCTCCCTACACCCTTCTTAAGCATTGCAATTACTCTCTCTCTCTCTCTCCCTCAATTTAAAGAAAGACTAAAGAAAAGGAAAAAAGGAAGAAAGACATTTATAGTTATGTATTATCCGCTGATAATATAGTCGACACGTTGAATATGTGTGTCCGCGTGTGTATTAAAAATATTGTTATATTTTAATGTTCCCACGTGTTGAAGTTTGTTCATTATGTTGCCTTCTGTCAAGTTGTCTGTTTCATGTTTGTTTTCAGCTTCTTTCGTCTTATATTATTCTCGCCTAAATTGTCCTATTCTTTCCTTTAAAAATATTATACGGGAAACCGGAGTTGTCGACAACTATAGCTAATGTTATTATATCAAAACCTATAGGCTCATATCTTCCTTTATCCTAGGGGTAGGAAGAGCTAGTGGCCTGGCGGGTGAGTGTGTGTGTAATGTGAAATTTGGAAACCCCTTGCCAGCGGCGGTCAGTCTAGCCCCAAATTAACCCCCACATAATATACCAGTTCCTATATGCCCGAGAAAGGACTCTGAACAAGGACTTGTTCTACGAGGGATCAAATGCCAGACTGTCCCATCTTCACACGTGCGAAAAATAAATTCCCGTCTTGGGATTTTAATAATTTTGCCGTCACAACTACATATTCCCAAACAGTTCAGCCTAACAAATCTCCATACAAGTATGAGACGATTGTTAAAACATTAATCCAACTGGAGTCAGGCGATTGGGAAAACTTCACCAATAAAATCAAAGCCTCGTTTAAGATTCATCAACTAAATCAGTGGATCTTACTGAAAACAAAGAGGAATCATCCGCCTAAACACAGACCCGAATGGGGAAAACTGTTAAAGATGAGAAAGCGGCAATAACACCAACCACACGGCCAATAAAAACCTCTGTAACAAAATCTCCCACTAAAAGTAGATCAAAAGACAGAAGATCCTCAATACGACCTCCAGCTTCTACAGATTCCTCTCCACATAAAAAAAACACTAAAAAACAAACAAAAACCTACACCAAAACCAAAAATACAAAAAACAGAAAATACAGAAGGAATGTCCAAATTCAGACCTTTAGAAAAGATGGAAACAGACAGCAGCCGCCAGTTTTAAAAAATCTAAAACCCAACAGAATAAATAAGCAAACAGCCCTGAGAAAATAACTAATAATGAACCACCAAATAACTCTGTGGAACTGTCCGGATTAAATTTTAAAAAAAGGTCTAACAAAATATTACGATGAGTTGTAGAGGAATTAGAGCTAATTACGAAGAACTGCTACTTCTCCTAAATGAATTTAACCCCAAAGTAGTATGTCTTCAAGAAACATTCCTCAGAGATAAGAACCAGTTGAACATAAAACACTTTCAGTCATTCAATCACCTATACAAAGATGGACACAGAGCCTCTGGAGGTGTCTCTATCCTAGTTAGGAAAGATATACCTCAAAGCCAAATTTATATAGACACCGACCTCCGAACGATCGTTGTCAAGGCAATACTACATAAACCAATACACATCTGCTTCATTTACATTCTTCTACACAATCCCATCAGTGACATCAAAATGAATGAATTACTCCAGCAAACACCAAAACCCTATGTACTGTTGGGTGACTTAAACAGCCATAGCACTGTATGGGGGTGTCAAAAAACTGAGAAAAAAGGCAAAGTCATACAAAAAAAATGAGAAAAAAGGCAAAGTCATACAAAATAATAACCTGTGCATACTTAATAATAAATCTCATACCTACCTCAACTCATCCACAGGTTCTTACAGTCATTGACATTACTTTATGCGATCCCGAAAGCTATATGGACTACGGGTGGCAAATTCATGCGTTAGCGACCACTTCCCCATCCTACTTGAAATCTTACAACCTCTCCATGATGAAAGACTTCCTCATTGGAAAGTAAACAAGGCAAACTGGGAAGTCTTTGAAACTCTCTGTGAACAAAAACCTCTTCAAGACCCTAACACCATAGACCAAACAAAATATTTTATGGAAACATTAATATCTATAGCAAACAAATCTATAGCAAAAATTTCAACCGCCAATAAACACAATACTCCCAGGTTCAACGATGACTGCAGAAAAGCTATCCGCCTACGTAAGGCTGCCTTACGTAAATTCAATAAGCAACACACCACTACTAATCTTAACGACTTCAAAATCCTCAGGGCAAAAATACGAAAACTCATTAAGGAAGCCAAGAAGAAAAGTTGGCAAAACTATATCAACTAACTGGGCTTCTCTACCAAAACCAACACAATCTGGAGGATGGTTAGGAAAATCTCCGGAAAACCCCAACCAACCACTCTCACACACCTCACAAAAAAGCAAACAGAAAAGACATAGCAGAAGTACAAGCTGAGATATTTTCAGGAAATTCTTCTTTCAAAAACTCCAATTCACAATTCTTTTCTTACAAAAGCAAATTAGAGAAACAAAGACTGAATTTTTAAAACAAATAATTCAGCGAAATATAACTTACCATTTAGACCAGCAGAGCTTAAAGAAGCTATACAAACACCGCATAATACAGCAGTCGGTCCAGATGAAATTCATTATGAATTTCTGAAACACTTAACAAAGAATTCTCTCAATCACCCTCTGAAAATATTCAATGATATCTGGATAAATGGGACATTACCATAATCACGGAAAATAGCTACAATCATTCCTATATCTAAGCCTGGGAAAGACAACAGAAACCCAGCCAACTACCACCCAACAGCACGAACTAGTTGCCTGTGTAAAATAATGTAGAGCATGGTAAACAAAAGACTGGTCTGGTATCTAGAATCCAATATACTTATTGGCAACTCGCCCTGTCGGCTGGGGCTGTAGAATACGCCGACTGCACCTCTACAGAGGGGTAAGACTCCCGCCAATGGGGCCACCTGTTGGCCCTGGGCGGCGACCCGTAAGACGCTAGGATGGGATCTTGGTGGTTGAGCAGTCATTGATCCGGCAACAGAGTGGTCAATGGCTTGCAACACACTACTTTGGCCCTTACTTAGTCTGACGGGCGGTCGGATTGGGCCCGATCCGATCAATGGGCTGGTCTTGTCAAGCCCTTGCACCTGTATGATTTTCACCCGAATGTACTATTCAATCTGCATTTGAGGAACAATTCCCAACCCTTTTATTTTATAGGTGCTAGAAGGCGGGGCTGAGAGTCAATTGTGTTAAGAGTAGAGGTTTAACCACTGTTAAATTTTACGGCACTAAAACCAAAAATTGGCAGAGACTCGGAATTTCGCTCTTGATACGAGTATACTGGTAATGTATCCCCGTCTCAGCCAGGGCGAATGGGTCCTCACCACCGGGCTTATTCCCAACACAAGTTGGTCTCCGCGGTGGGTGGTGGACCATTGGACCAATGAAAAATATACACCAATCATGGCTTCTTCTTTCAAAATCTATCCGACCCCGATTCAGAAACAGAAAGTGACTTTCCCAGATTCATCATTATTGAATCATTACAAGATGTAAAATTAGATCAACTGTCACCTTTTTTGATTGAAAAAATAATATCCAGTTGATCCAACCCCAAAACTATAAAGAAACTCCAAAATGGAAACCTGCTTGGAGAAGAGGAAAGCAAAAAACATGATGAAAACCTATTAAAAATGGAGAAATTTCATAATCTCAAATGTCGTGCCTATCCTCACGCCAAATTAAATACTTCCAAAGGCATTGTGAGAATTAAAGAACTGTCACTACTGTCACGTGATAGCTCACGAAGACGAAGAGGTAAGAATGATACTATCCCCTCGTTGAACTAACATTATCGAGCAGTCAAAAAGTGACCGTTAGGAGAGAATGTGGGTCACGCAGATGTTCGCACCTAAGTGACCTTGGGTCGCCGGACATCGGAAGGGGAAAGAAAAAAGAAGCCAAATGATTGGCGGGGACCCCAAACAGAAGTGGGGTTCCCTTCCCCTCAGCGGAAGTAAGGCACAAAAAAGAAAGGGTTTTTTTTAGCAAGTCTCGTGGCAGACGGACGATAGCCATTTTACTCCGGGCTAAAGACAAAAGACTAACTGAGACACGAAGGACTCCAAAATCCTTCAAGCCAGTACTAAAAACAGAATAAAGTCTATTAGCCCGTGAAAAAAAGAAAAATTCTCCAGTGGAACCCCGTCAAAAAAATAAGATAAGTAACTTTGGGACATTTTTCCTTTACACCCAAATTTTGTTTACCACTCTCTCTCTCTATTTGAAGAAGGATAAAAGCCAAGAAAAGACATTTATATTCATGGACTGTCCTACTATATGTTTGACATTTTACTGAACGTATATGTATATATATAACCGTAGTAAAGAACCTATGTATTTTCATTTTACCATGTGGTCTATGTTATTATTTCATGCTTTCCTTTCAGCTTCTATTCGCCTTACATTATCTTGCTTAGAACTGTCCTATTAATTCCTAAAGTATCACACGGGAAACCGGAGTTGCCGACTACTACAACAACATTAATATTATTACAACTAAGACCTATAGGCCCGTATTCTTCTATTATCTAAGGGAAAGAAGTTTAGCGGCCTGGTGGGTGTGTGATAGTGTGAAATTTTGGACCCCTTTGCCAGCGGTGGCCAGTCTGGCCCTAAATTATTCCCTCACGTAATATGCCAGTTCTTATCTGCCTGAGAAAAGAACTCTGAACAGGGCTTATTTCTGTAGGGGATCAAGTGCCAACCTGCCCCGTCTTCACACGTGCGAAAATAAAGTCCCGTTTAGGGATTTTAGTCAATTTGCCGTCACACTACCGACACCGGAAGAGATTGAAACGGCTTTCAAAAAACAAGGAATAAAAAAATACAGAAGGGTCACTATTCGCCGAAATGATGAAACCATACAGACCTATACATACATTCTGACTTTTGAGAAACCATCAATACCAAAAGAAATCAGAATTGGCTACACAATAGAAAGGGTAGAGCAGTATATACCAGCTCCCCTGCGATGTTTTAAATGTCAAAAATTTGGACACCATAAAGAAATATGCAGAGGACGCCAAGTATATAGCAAATGTGACAAACGTGACCCAGATCACATGAAAAATATATGCAAGAGCATAAAATGCGCAAACTGCCATGAGGAACACCCTGCCTTTTCAAGATGCTGTGGCATTTATAGGAAAGAAAAAGAGATATTTATCAAGCACACAAAAAATATACCTTTTCCTGAAGCAAAGAAAATTGTTGAAAGCTATATGGGAACCAAAACATATGCTAATGTAGCACAAAAAGTAAATCAACTACCCCAGAATAGCACTTCAATCGATAAATACCAAAAACTAATAGAAAAATTGATAAATTTAAAAGCTAACAAATGGTTAACATTAAGAAAACCTTAAAAGAATGCTTTCAACTAAAACGAAACAAAGCGATCCTTGTATAAAAACTAAAGTAAATACTAATACTAACACAGAAGAAAACCCTAAAAACACTGAACAAACAAAAAAAAAGCAACAAAGGTCACCGGTACGACCTCCAGATATTAACAAAGATATAAATGAAAATAAAACGGAAGATTATTAAAAAAACAAAACCCACTTAAAAGAATTACTCAAACACAGCCCACCCCAATAATCACATCAAACAAATTTGAAGAGATCGAAGAAATGGAGATTGAAAATAAAACTGAAGATTACAGACGAGAAAGATATAGCAAATCATCTAGCGAAAACTTTCTCGCAAAATTCATCCGCCAAATACAAAAGCAAAAGTTTTCAAATAATCAAAACAAAAGCAGAAAATTTAAAATCAAATTTCAAAGCAAAAACACTGAAAGCTACAACCAACCTTTCTCTATAGCAGAACTGAAAGAATCCCTCAACAAGGCACACAATGCAGCAGTCGGACCCGACAAAATACATTATCAGTTCCTGAAAGAATTACCTGAACCATCCACACATTTCCTCTTACAAATCTTCAATGATTTATGGAACAGTGGTGACATACCTAGAATATGGAAAGAAACCACAGTTATACCGATACCGAAACCTTTCAAAGAATACAAACGCCAAAAATTTCAGAAACATTACTCTTAGCAGTTGTGTTTGCAAAACATTAGAAAGAATGGTAAATGCCAGATGTTACAAGACAAGATCTTGCCTTGATTTGAAAAAACAAAAAGAAAGAAAAGAAGAAAAGAAAAAAAAAACGGAAGTTAACACTTCGAGTTCTCAACTCAAAATGAAAAGTTAGTCGCTCACGCATGGGCTCCGCGCAGAACTTCCGTTTACGATAAATTAACAAAAAAAAAAATACATTAATAAATATCCAATCGGAACGCTTCCCGCGGGGCACAAAAATTGCCGTTTCTGAGCCTACAGAAAATATATAAATAGACGGACCAAATAATCATCAGTCAGACTTGTTCCCTCACACGACCCGTGTTAAGGATTCTTCGCCACCGTCCGGCGCCTGTCATCCGATACATCAAACGATCGCCGCAGCTACCAACGCTGTCCTAATTCCGAGAAAACCATCCCTTCACCACGAGACAAGTACAGTACATGAACTTTGTAACTACTACCACTGAATTCATTCTTTAACTGTGAACATATTTCTCCATTCTACTCTCTGTACTTAATCTATTTATAAAAATTTTCTATAACATCATTACTGTGTTATTGTGAGTATCTATACGTTCTTTGTTTTGCAACCATACGCATTTCTCGCCCACAACTCAGAATATAACACAGATTAATCTGGTACTTAGAAACCAATAAATTAATAATTGAATACCAATCTGGTTTCAGAAATCAAAGAAGCCCTATAGATCACTTGATTCGATTAGAAACATTCATCAGAGAGGCTTCTATTAAAAAAGAACATCTAGTGGCAGTTTTCTTCGATCTCGAAAAAGCATAAAACACAACCTGGAAGTACGGCATTGTAAAAGATCTGAAAAACCTCGGATTAGAAGGCAGAATGCAATATTTATCCAAAACTTCCTTCAAGTTAGACGATTTAGAATAAGAATGGGAGAGGTTTTCTCTGAAGAAAAACAAGAAATGGGTGTACCTCAAGGCAGTGTATTGTCTGTCACGCTGTTCAATATAAAAATCAATAATATTGTGAAAAACATTAATAGCGGAACAAACTGTTCTTTCTATGTGGGTGACTTCCTGATCAGCTACAGAACAATATAGAAAGACAACTTCAAATATGTCTTGATAAGCTCTACAAATGGACCACGGAAAATGGATTGAAATTTTCAAAAGAAAAAATGAAATGCATTCACTTCTGCAACCAACGTAAGCTCCATCTAGATCCAGTACTGAAAATTGACCACACCGAAATACCAATTGTTGAACACTACAAATATCTAGGAATCATTTTTGACCGCAAACTCTCCTTCATTCCACATATAAAAGAATAAAATGTAACAAAACTATACAATTACTTAGAACTATAGCACACACTAACTAGGGAGGAAGCAAAGAAGCATTATTAAGATTATATCGCTCATTAATCAGATCAAGACTCGATTATGGCTGCTTTATATATGGGGCAGCCAGAAAGACATACTTGAAAGAACTAAATACTATACCCCACCAAGGTCTTTGACTAGTCCTTGGAGTATATAGCACTTCTCCAATTGAAAGCCATTACACAGAAGCAGATGAACCACCTCTTACACTAAGACGTGAAAAACTGACTCTCCAATACTCCACAAAGCTGAAATCTTGCCCATCCAACCCAGCTTATGACTGAACCTTCAACCCGAAATACAAGCAACATTTTGAAAGAAAAGAAGAAACAATAAAACCTTTTGGCCTTCGGATGAAGTCGACCCTACAAGAATAAAAAATACCACTAAATAATATACATGAAAGCACTTTCCAACAAACACCACCCTGGTTCATTAAAACTCCCAAAGTGATTCTCGAACTGAATGAACATTCCAAAACTAAAACCTAACCCAGCACTTATCAAGAGAAATTTCACAATATTCTCCAACACCATCTCGACAAACTCTGTCTTTACTGATGGCTCCAAGGACAACAATAAAACAGCGTGTGCAGCTGTTTTAAACAAAACAATTCTTAAGAAAGCACTTCCAAAGGGAAGCTCTATCTTCACAGCAGAAGCCAGTGCAATAGACCTAGCTCTCAACATCATCTCGAAGAGTAAACAAGAAATTTATAATATTCTCAGACTTACTGTCTTGCTATCATTAAGAAATAAAAAAAAACTTCAGAATCCTCTTATCATCAAACTGTTGAGTAGATTAGACTCAATGTCAAATAGAAAAGAAATAATATGCTGGACCCCAAGCCACATTAGAGTGAGAGGGAATGAAAAAGCAGACTCGGCAGGCAAATCGGCCTTAGATCTGACGTCCGATAAATCCAGGATTCCATATATACCTGAAACCAACAATCAATAAATTCCTTCACACAAAATGGCCATAACGATGGAGCAATA
Source organism: Sepioteuthis lessoniana (assembly GCA_963585895.1). Lineage (NCBI taxonomy): Eukaryota > Metazoa > Mollusca > Cephalopoda > Myopsida > Loliginidae > Sepioteuthis > Sepioteuthis lessoniana. The sequence continues at coordinate 51,898,361 of OY757915.1, forward strand.
ACATCCACAATAAACTCTTCCAAATTCAGCCCACCTTAGGAGAGTGGAGACCAGCATTGAGAAAATCAAAAAGAGAACAAGTCGTTATATCCCGATTGCGAAGTGGTCATACATGGCTTACTCACTCTTTCATTCTGAAACAGGAACCACAACCACAGTGTTTGACCTGTCAAACAACTTGTACGGTTAAACACATTCTTATAGAATGCAGAAATTTCGCTGTCATCTGAAAGCGATTTTTCAAAGTTGATAGTTAAACCGATCTGTTTAAAACGTCAAAATAGATGTCGTTCTGTCATTATTGAGAGAGACAGGGTTGTACCAAAAAAATATGACTACAAAAGTTGATATGCCATAAAAACCCCAACCAACCAATAAAAAATATGACGAATTAAAACTGGTTAATCATGTGCAAACAAATGAAATCCTGCTTATAGAAAATTTTACCTACTAAGTATTCGTTTAGAAATCTTTGGTTGAATGTATATACATTTAAACATAATTTGACGTTAAATAACCTACAAAGGTTGATATGCCATAAAACCCAAACAACCAACCAACTTATTAGCAACTGTCAATGTGACTTTCGAAAACGGCAATCAACAATGAATCATGTGGTCAAATTGGAAACCTCCATAAGAGGCCAATATTCAGCAACAACATCTGGCAGCTGTCTTCTTTGATCTGGAGAAGGCTTATGAGACCACTTGGGAGTTCAGAATAATGAAAGATCTCCATAGCTTTGGACTGCGAGGAAGATTACCGAACTTCGTAAAGAGTTTACTCTCGGATCGGCAGTTCCGAGTCCAAATCGGATCAACGTTTTCTAATCTCTACAAACAGGAAGAAGGAGTCTCTCAAAGGAGTATTCTGTCAGTGACTCTGTTTAATATAAAAATTAACAGGTGTTTGGCTCCTGGAATTGATGGTTATCTTTACATTGACGACTTCTGTATCACTTCCAGATCGAAATATATGAGAACTGCAGAGCGTCAACAGCAACAATGCATCAATGAAATAACACACTGGGAAAACACAAACGGATTCAAGATATCCAAAAGCAAAACGAGGTGCGTACATTTTTGTCAATTGAGAAAAATGCACAATGACCCACTCATAAAACTAGAAGACACAGAAATATCTGTCGTTAACGAGTATAAGTTCCTGGGAGTTATTTTCGACAGGAAATTATCATTCATCTCCCACATAAAATATTTAAAAACTAAAACCATTCGCGCTCAACAACTCCTACAGGTAGTCGCCCATACAAAATGGGGAGGTGACCGTCAATCGCTCCTCAAGTTATACAGAGCGCTAGTCCGTTCCCAGTTAAATTATGGCATAGATCTGCTCGGAAATCCTACTTTAAAAAGCTCGATCCAATCTACCATGAAGGCCTGAGACTGGTCTTAGGAGCCTTCAGAACTTCTCCAGTAGTCAGTTTATACACCGAAGCCCATGAAGTACCTCTACAAATCAATGTGAAAAATTGACACTGCAGTATTACACAAAACTGAAATCCTTCCCATCCAATCCAGCTTACAACTGCTTCTTCAACTGTAAATACAAACAACATTATGAACAAAAAGGAAAAAAACCATGAAACCATTTGGCCTCCAGATGGAACCTATTCTCCAAGAATCTGCAATATCTGTTACAAATGTGCATAAAAGCTTCCTACCACAAATACCACCTTGGATCTTTAAAACCCACAAGTAATCCTCCAATTAAACAAACTTCCCAAGACAAAAACACATCCCAGCACTTACCTGGAAAAATTTCACACTATCCTCTTACACCATCCTGACCATCAATACATATTTACGGATGGCTCCAAGGATAACAATAAAACAGCATGTACCGCTGTCCTTAATAAAACCATTCACAAGAAAGCCCTTCCAATGAAAAGCTCCATTTTTACCGCAGAAGTATGTGCTATTGACCTTGCTCTCAACATCTTCTATAGAGACAAACATAATAAATTTATCATATTCTCTGACTCGCTCTCTGTATTAATATCATTGAAAAATAAAAAGCTGGAGAACATATTCATTGTTAAACTGCTCAGTAGACTAAACTCAATGTCTAGTCATAAAAATTATTTTGTGTTGGATTGCAAGCCACATCGGAGTGAGCGGAAATGAAAGAGCAGACTCGGCAGCCAAATCGGCCTTAGATCTAAGCCTTAAAGTTATCTCAATTCCGTATTCTGATTTGAAACCAACAATCAGTAAATTCCTTCACACAAAATGGCAACAATGATGGGACAATAACATCCATAATAAACTCTTCCAAATTCAGCCCACCTCGGGAGAATGGAGACCGGAGTTGAGTAAATCAAAAAGAGAATAAGTCGTTATATCCCGATTGCGAAGTGGTCATAAAGGCTTACTCACTCTTTCATACTGAAATAGGAACCACAACCACAGTGTTTGGCCAGTCAAAGAATTTGAACGGTTAAACAGATTCTTATAGAATGTCGAGCTTTCGCTGTCATTAGAAAGCGATTTTTCAAAGTGAATAGTTTAACAGATCTGTTCGAAAACGTCAAAATAGATGATGTTCTGTCATTATTGAGAGAGACAAGGTTGTACCAAAAAATATGATGAATTAAAACTGGCTAATCATGTGCAAACAAATGAAATCCAGCTCATAGAAAATTTTACCTACTAAGTATTCGTTTTGAAATCTTTGGTTGAATGTATATGCATATAAACAGAATTTGGCATTAAATAACCTACAAAGGTTGATATGCTATAAAACCCAAACAACCAATTGCCCTGTCGGCTGGGGCTGTAGACTACACCGACTGCTTCTCTGCAGGGGAGTAAGACCCCCCCCCAACGAGTGTCCTGGCTATGATACTAAACAATCTGATGGTGAGGTTTCAGCAATGCTGGAGCTTTGGGGAATGCGGAGTACCTCTTTATTGCCATCGCTTCCAGGTCCACTCTAGCCTGGCGTGGTAGCACCTGATAGGGTCCTATCTATGGGTTAGATAGAACTAACGGCATACTTATGATAAACTGAATTGTTTGACAAAACTGAATAGCTTGAAATAGAAATGTTTTTGACAATTAAACCGTACTTAGATTTAAACTTATGTTAAACTGAATTATTCGAAATAAAACTGTTTTTGACATTGAAACTATATTTACACTAAACTGAATTGTTATATATAACTGAATAAACTGAATAGGTTGAAAATGATTTTGACAATTAAACTGTATGCTCATGCTAAACTGAATTGTTTTAAATAGAACTGATTATTTACATAAAAATGGATTTGACATTAAATGACCTACAAAGGTTGATATGCCATAAACCCAAACAACCAACACTAACAATTCAATTTAATATCAGTAATTTTACACACAGATAAATGGTCAAACAGTTCTATTTGACCCATAGATGGGACCCTATCAGGTACTACCACTCCGGGTTTAAGTGGACCTAGGAGTAATCGCAGTAAAGAGGTACTCCACATTTCCCATAGCTCCAGGACTAGAGCCTCACTATCAGATGGTTTAACGTTATATCTAGGACACTCGTCTTGCCTCTCTTGAGTAGGTGTTTCTACCGCCTGAACCAACTGGAGGGCCTATATAAGGATCTGCAGTAGAGGTTTTTTTTAAAATAAAAAACCGATGTTTGTTGGTTGGTTGTTTTGTTTTACGGCGTATCAACCCTTTTCGGGTCATTTAACGCTGAATTAAGTCATTTTGATAAAAGTTTCAAACAATTCAGTTTAGTATGAGTATAGTTTTTTTTTTTACACACAGTTAAATGTCAAAACAGTTGATTTATCCATTTTATACATATAAACAGTTCTACTTTAAACAATTCAGTTTTGCATAAGTACACAGTTTAAATGTCAAAACGGTTCTATTTCAAACAATTCAGTTTAGCATAAGTACGAAATTTAGTTCTATATGACCCATAAATAGGACCCTATGAGGTGCTACCACTGCAGACCAGAGTCACTCTGAGAGTGATGGCAATGAAGGAGTGCTCTGCATTCCCCAAAGCTCCAGCATTAATGGAGTCTCGAATTCAGATTGTTTAATGTCATTTACAGGACACTCGTTGAAGGAGTCTTATCCTTTTGAAGAGATGCAGTCGGTGTATTCTACAGTCCCAGCCGACTGGGGAAAAAAAAAACAATATTCTTGATTTTGGATGGGTGAAAAAAGAAAAAAATTACAACAAAAAATAAACAGTAATGTAAAAAAAAATAAAAGGATTTTATTTTATTTCACTTTAATCCTAGACGAAGAGACATCTCATATTTCAAATAACTAAGTATAAAATGCATCTGATAGCGATGCTCCAGTCCTTGAGCTTTGGGAAATGTGGAGTAGCCCTTGATTGCAATTACTCCCAAGTCAACTGACCCGAAATGCTGCTATCTGTTAGTGTCTTGTCAATGGGTCAAAAAGAATTATCCAAAGGAGGAAAAACCTTTCACAAAATGCCAGAGGGGTGAAAACCAGTGAGGGCAGCTGTACACGCCTTTATGTACTTCCGCCCTGTCAATGAAACCACTGCGAAGCTAATCTCATTTTGGACTGGCCTTGCTAGCACCTTCTCAGAGGAGGAGAAGGGCGCTCAAGCAACTGCTAGTTGTGTATCCTATAAAAACCTTGCCAGTTTTCCCTGCGAAACATGTACTCCAACAAAAAAAATACCCATATGGCAGGACGTCTGGTAGGATAAAAAAATGTCCAACAAACGTACAACCTTAACCTAACAACATAGAATATAAGAATAATGCTGTATAGACCAGGAGGAAAGCCATAATATTTAAGGAGCTCCGAAAATACAACATTGACATTGCAGCTCTGAGTGTAGTCAAATTCGCTGAAAGCGGCAGCATCATAGAGGAGACGAGCTACAAATTCAGACAGAAATTAATCTAGTGTGGCTTTTGCGAGCAGGAATGGTCTTCTGCCAAGTATATCTGAGGATTCTATTAGTCGACAGTGGATATCGTACCCTGATCGCTTCTTATACCCCGACTATGACGAACAGCCAAGTTTCTATGACCAGATCGACCAGATACTTCTTTGAGACTTTAACGCTCATGTTAGCCAATCACATTATACTTGGCTGAAGGTTCTTGTTAAGTTTAGAACGAAGAAGGCTAATACCAATGGCAATCTGCTGCTATCCATCTGTACAGAACACCAACTGATCATTAGAAACACCTCTTTCAACACAAGTAAATCCACAAGAACTCGATACACCCAAGATCCTTACACTGGCACCTCGGCGACAGCGTGATCTGCCAGACTTAAGCACAAGAGCTATGAGAGGAGCCAACTGCAGTACTTGCTATATTATGACCAAGTCCACTACCACACTTCGAGGGAGTCGAAGAATGAAAAAAATAAAATGCAAGTCAAGAAACTCGAAATCAACATTATCAGCAGAGTCAGGGATGACCTGCAGGCCTCTCTAAACGACAGGCTAGCTGAAATTCCAGCAGGTACTGAAGAAGAAAAGAGAACGCTTTCAAATCAATTGTATACAAGGCATCAAAAGAGAAACTCGGCACTGCAGTAAGAAAGCACGAAAACCAGTTGAATGGTGCTGGAAGAGCTTCTTAACATGAATCTAGCCAGGAATAACATGCTTAATAAGAACACCAAGTCTGCTAAAAGCAGATATAGAACATACAGTCGAGTTCTCCAACGGAGAACTCAAAAATAAATTGTGGCTGACAAAAGTGGCTAAACTCTAGACAATTGCAGACTAACGACTCCAAAGCATGAGAATTGTGTGGGCGCCCAGAAGTGAACCCCCCCGGAGCAACAGCTAGTTCTCGACAACAAAACAGTAATCACAGAAGCACGAACTTCTTTGCCAAGTGAAAGGATCACTGCCACACTGCTCAATGAACCATTAACAGTGGAATAACATGCTGTTAACAACATTGAGCAAAAGCCAACCCAACACCAGCTGTGTAAATGCCTAGACCTGGATGAAGTGAGTAAGGTTATCTCAATGCTTCGCGGTGGAAGGTCTCCAGACGCAAACGGACTACATTCAGAAGCTATTAAGAAAAAAGCCAAGTGTCGAGGTGAAGACGCTTGAGAAAATTTGAAATCCCAGCAGACTGGAAGAACGCCCAACAAGATTGCAGCAACTGCAGCTGGATATCGCTTCTCTCTTTATACCAAAGAAAGTGTCCGCCAGGATACTGCTCAACAGACTATCAATCCTAGAGGAGGATTTCCTACGTAAAGCACAATATGGGTTCGCGCAAACCGAGGAACCATGGACATGATTTCCTTGCAACAAATACAGGAGAAATGTACTGAACAGAATATGTTCCTTTACATGATATTTGTAGACTTCACAAAAGATTTCGACACTGAACAGAAAAACGCTATGGTTAGTTGGTTAATTGGTTAGTTGGGTTTTATGGCATATCAGCCCTTGTAGGTCATTTAATGCCAAATCCTGTTTATACACATATACATTAAACATGGTTTGTAAACGAATAGCTTATTGGTAAATTTTTAAACAAGACAGATCATTTGTTTGTGCACAGTTAAATGGTTTCAAGTATAGCTATCTAACACAAATAATTCTATTGAATATTAATCATTTGCTTACATACAGTTAAATGGTTTCAAGTATTGCTATGTGACAATAATTTAACAACAATCATTTGTTTGCACACAGTTGAATGGTTAAATAGTTGTATTTTACCCATAAATGGGACCGTAAAAGGTACTACTGCTCTGGGTCAGAGTGGGTCTGAGAGTTATAGCAATGAAGAGGTACTCCACATTTTCCAAAGCACCAGGACTAAACCATCAGATGGCTTAGTGTTATATCCAGGATACTCGCTAAGGAGGGGTCCTACACCTTTGCAGAGATTTTAGAGAGGGTTTTTGATAGTTTTGATTGAGATGTTTTTCACAAGGCTGATCAAATCGGATTCAAAGACTATCAGTTATTTTATGGGGAAGTCCCCGTGAAGTAGTGACTAACGTGCTGAACTGCAACATCGTAGTCAGCAAGTTCGAACTCCAATCACATTAAGTTCACATTCGAACTAGTACTTTTAGGTAAGGTATGAACTTTTTCCTTCTACGGGGATTTGACATTAACCCACGAAGGTTGATATGCCATTAAACAAAGAAACTAGACTAAACCAATTCTTTTATGTAAGGAGGATGCCGGTTAGTATGAAATTCATGTTTTCTGGGTTTCTCGAGATGTTTGGTTAATATAACAAAACAAATTTAAAGACGAAATCGTTTAAAAAAATTCCTCGCATGACGATTAACAGTTGCCTACTTTTTTTTTATAGATTTTAATATTAACTAGGAGCACGCACACACACCTATATGTGACCGTAATTATTTATTCAATCGAGTCACAACTTCAAAACTAAACTATAGGTAATTTCGAACTTATTCTCTGAAATCATAGCATACATATCTAAAACGAATGTACAGTTATTTTTCCCCTACTTGTACCACATGTTTTTGTGAATAGGTAGAAAAATGACTGGTAAACTTAATGGAGGTACTTATGAAAATCTAAGTAATTCTATTTTTGTGTTTTATTTCTGATTGAAAATGAATCTTAAAATTGAAAGAACGCAAAAAATCTTTCATAGGAAATATGGGAATTTTGGTTTAATTTAAAAAGTACCACTACTCTTACTAGATCCTTAATAAGTCTCTGAAACACGAACTCTATTAGAATATGTTCACATGTTTACTTTTTATCATCCTCAAGTTAATGACTGCATTTGACTTGATTTTGCGCTGTACTTTTAGCAATTTGCTTCTTGCCTGTTTTTCTAATCCATTCAGTAACACGTTATAAATGAGTATAATTCAGGAATACACACACATACACTGTAACGCTAATCCTCTCGCACGGTGTCAATTGTAATGCGATCTCTGGTGAAGGCATCCATGTGACACCGTATTCTAACCCCACTGGGCCAACGTCATCCATACGACCGGCCGTTGATGCTATATGGTCCAGTATTACAGGTTAGACCTAAGTCTCCGGCTTCAAATGTCGATTCGATTTCACTCACCAGCCACGTTGTGATTTTTGATCCTGTCAAGTAGTTATCGGGTCGTAGAATTCTGCAAGCTTGTTGGGTGAGAATCGGGTTAACAGAAAATGAATGACCAAGTCGATCCGATTTTATATAACAAGATTACATATAATAAATACAATTCTCCTGGCAAAAAGTTGAATGTCTCTTGTATATGAACGATAATCAACAAAAAATAAATAAATAAATACTTCATGTAATTTCGTTAAAGGAGAGAGATGGCTTCGTTTTAACCCTTGTTGATTACTGTAGCTTTTTCGACCTTTCTGTTCTCAGTGGTAGTAATAGTAGTCTTAATTGTTCGAGGAAGTAATTCGCTTCTTCGTACTCATATCAATAGCACATGTTAGCGGACGTTTTGTTCCAATCTCTAACGTCGCTTCCTCTCTTCTTCAAGTCTCCAACTCAACTCAACGACTGTCTCTAACCCAAATCAACTTAACTGCCCGCTTGCTCCTTTTATTAGGAACGGGGTCGACCCATTTCCCGACAACTTCTAAAATACAAAAACTTCGCACGTTTCATTTTTCGGTACCCTGACCGTATTGTCACTGTTCTATTGATAGATCTGAGTAATTTTGGTAATCTTTACATAGATTCATGTTGTCTTGTTTATCGATAAAATTAACCTTTAGATCAAGACATTCTCAATTCTATTTTCTATTAATAATCTCATATCTTTTGTACTCTCACAAAAGATAGTATTTCGTTTTCTTGATAAAATCTGTAACATTAATATTTCAAAGTTTTTACGGCATATCAATATCTTAGTAATTCGAAGACGCCTCTCTTTCACTTGGCGTTTTCTGTTTTACGGCATATCTACTATTATTAATAGTATTATCACCATCATTATTTCGGGTGATATTGCCCCTGCGACAACACATGTATGCATGTATGTATCAGTGGCGACTCTAGCCTATTTTTGCTTCTCGTGCCCCCCCCTGTCAACTTCAGTTCCCAACCCGTGGTCCGTGGACCTGAAGTAAGTCATCATAGTTGCTATTGCGTGATTCTCCATTGTATAATGCAGATTGACAAACGTACCTTGCATGGTGTTTTTTTTTTTGTAAACAATCAAGATACTATATAATTTGTAGTCTTGTTAATACAGTAGATAAAATTTTTTTTCCTTTCAAAAGTATAGAAGAAAAGATGTTCATTACTATGACGAGAAAAATATGTTTATTAGAATAAAGAAACTGATGACAATATACACAGACACAGCTAGTAGTTTCAATTTCGCTTAAAATAAAGATTTGTTGAAAATGTATTCAAATAAACAATTTTTAGTTACAGAATGTAATATATGCAACATTCATTAAAGAAATAGACATCTGTTAGTGAAAAAACGAATTAAAACACGCCGTTTAACCAACATTTACCATAGCGATGATGATGACGTTGGCGACGGCTTTAATCTGCTATCCTCTCTCTCTCTCTCCAAGACATCTATCAGCAGTCAGAATGTGCTAAGATTTTTGAGCACGGTGTTAGGGTTGCTCTTGCTATTGGCTTCAGCCAAAAGCGTATTTCTCTAACATTACTGTTATTATAAGGGTCTAGTGCCTGGCACGGATCGCGCGTTCAACATTATAGCCGATTTTATGTGATGTTCAATGAATCTGACGGTGGCCAGACAAAGACCATCCGTTCAAAACAGCATCGTTGTATTATTCCCAGATATATTTATGAACTTTTGGCTACTTGGTTATCGAAACTTGAATAGATACGTAATTTAATTGAGATCAGACTAAGTATGTTTGCTTGAAATTAATGGATGATTTTTAATCCATTTTGAATAACATTGACCGAGTTATTGGTCGTGCTGGGCACGAGTAGCACTAGTCCCGTCTCCGCCCCTGGTATGTATGTATGACAAAATTTCATCCAATGGTGAGCCTCTAGTACAGAAGATCTGGGGAGTGTGGTGTACTTCTTCATTACCATCACTTCCAGGTCTACTGACTCGGAGTGGTAGTACCTACTAGGGCCCTATCTCCGAGTCAAAGAAATTTGTTCAAAAATTATTCGTATTCCATAGGATTGCTAGAAAAAAAAAAAAAAAAAAAAAAAAAAAAAAAAAAAAAGAAACAATTTTAGAAACGACTAAACAAAAAATGTAAATATGAACGCTCAATGAATGTGATCCCTTAACCTATGCATAAAATAACCCTAGACGGGTTGACATGCAGTTAAAATCAATTTTATATATATATATATATATATATATATATATATATATAAACGCGCATTTGCGAAAACACTTTAATTCCCCCAAATCGGTTAATAATCGAATTTTAATAAAATTGTCGGTATTTAAAGCAATAAAAGTTGGTTTCTTTTAAGAAACATTTTCTGTTAAAATTCTGAAGACAACTTTTTTTTTTTGGTTGTTGTCATGTGCCACACACCCATCGGTCATTTTGTTAATTTGATTCACTTAATGAAGATGCAATGAATTACTTTTTATATGCTTTAAAGATAATTCCATTGAGAATTAGATTTTGTTTACATTATACCGGTTGGTCTATTTGTTCGTAAGAATATCTTATTTTTAAAGTTAAAAAAAAAAAAACTGTAAAATAAGTCCAATATTGCTCTTCTATGCATTTTTACCTTATTTGTTTTCGTAGCCTAATCTTCAAAGGTTCTGGTTAATAAAAGAAAAAAAAAATCAGGTTAAACTTTTTATGGTTAAGAATTGACATTGTTTGATAAATTTGACAAGATGAAAAATTATTTTATATATTTCGGATTTTTTTTTTAGTATGGTTTTTCATTGTAAGATTTTTTTCTATGGAAGCCCGCTTGTGAAAACGTCGCTTTAGATAAGCGTTTTTCCAAGAATTTATTAGTACGAATTAATACGCTTTTGATAATCCATACTTTAGAAGAAAAGGGGTGTGGTTTGTCAGAATTAAATCATAACATTGCCGATAAACTGATAAATACACTTATTTAAGTATATTATGTATTTAATGCATGTATGTATATTCGAACATGATTACAAATATAGATACCTATTCATGAGAAAGAAATACTTCTGAATAATATGCACAATAGTTTTGTAATTGGAATGCAAAGTTTGTGGATACACGCTACTATAAAAAAAAATGGGATGAATTAATATAAATGTATGCACAATTATTCAAATATGAATGCTATTAGATATTTACATCCATGGATCCTACGCAGTGCATTTCTAAACCAATTTCACACGTACACGTGTGCGCACGCACTGAAAGAGACATGAAAATGGACTTCATAATAAATACGTTCTTCCACCACCATATTTTGTACAGACTAAACAGGGAAAACGATGTGTTTTGTATTTTAATAATGTGCGAGTAAAATATGTTAAACTGAAAAACTGTGGAAGAAGTCACGGCCGTGTGTGCTTTGTGGCGGGGTTGTTCACGGACAGTAATCCAATTCTGTTATTTTAACTGAATGCAACAGTTCTCTTCGGAGTCCTGTGATTAACCAACCTTGAATTTGTTTTGAGATTATCTTTCCTCATTTTACCTTGTTCATTTCGCGTTTGGTCAGCACTTAATATAACGGACAAGCTTCTTAAATCACATGGTACAATGCAATATGTGCGCTCGACTACTTAAATCTGTGACCTTTAATGCCAGAATAAAGAAAAATAAAAGCATTTATTTAAATTAAAAAAAAAAAAGAACTTTTTTCTTGTAGAGAAGACGAAGACAAATAATTCCAATTAAACCATCGAAAACGAGTAAAGAACACTTATGAAAAGAAAAATTCAAAACTTTGAAAAATCAAAGTAAACGGGATTTCGACTTGTGCTGGATGATGATGGCAATTTAAATTTAGAGTAATTTTAACTATAAGTAAGCCACTATCTTCGGTTCAAAAGGAAAGAAAAAAAAGATCAAATCGAAAGAAATCTCCCTCTTTTGAAGAAGAAATATATCCGAAATTAGTTAGAAAATATTTTGTGTGTAGTGTTTAGTAAGCGTTAAAATGATTTAAAAAACACTTTGGGAAAGGGAATGATGGACAAGATATTAATATTTTAAGACTGTATCAGCGATAAAACAACTAACTAGAGTTAAAGGGCTTTTAAGATAATCATTTTTCTACTTAGAATTAGTTTGTTTTTAAAGTTCAATCGTTAATTTTGATTATTTTACTATATACTATAAAGTTTAAAGATTACCATCACACTGTTCCTGGTATTGTATCACAAGAGAAATTTGTTTCAAGTCACCGGTTCTTGAAACACTGAAAACACTCATTTATTCACCTACTTTGAATAAGATAAGTTTTCTTTTTAGAGTTTTACTTTATTCGCCGGACAAATATTCTTATTAAATTAAAAAGATTGAGTATTCTCAGGGTTTATTTTGGTGGGTAATAAAAGAAATTTCAAAACCGAAAATAAAAGCCATTTGAATGCTGTTCTTCGTTTCTTTTGAAAAATGGCGGTTTCAGATTTATTTAATTTAAAAATCATAAAAGCAAGATATTTTCTGTAGATGAAATAGTATTGAATTTTTAATGAAATTAAAATCATGTACTAGAAAAGGTGTCTGAAGTAAGCCTTTAAGGACTATTAAATTTTCATTGAAGTTGCCGCGTGATCCAACTTGGAGTTTATCGTTTTAGCATTTCATTTATTTTGGCATTACTTTAAAAGTTTAAAATTAGTAATTTTGTTCTGAAGGTTAACTCTTTATGATTCAAAGTTTATCACAAACGAAAGGAATTTGTTTAAAAGACTGTTGTTAAATGTTAGGCACTGTAGAAAAAAACAGTTTTAAACTGTAAGGAAAGAACATTCTTATTTTTAAGAAAAAGAAAGAGTCGACACACTCACACACGATATTCACTCCTTACCTATTATTAAGTTTTAGATCCAGCATATATTTTCGTCCATTATACTCAGATGTCAAATCAAAAAATTCGTTTTCAACATTATGATAAAAATCGCTATACTTATGCTTAGGAGTCAACCTCAAATCTGCCGCGAGACGCACGTATACTAACGATCATATATACGACTACACACAATAATATGCAAATATAATACACACACACACACACACAATCTCAATATAAACATTCGTCTGACTGTATTTTTCGATATCTCGAATATCTTTCTTTCTCTGCCTGATGATTGTCGTAATAAAGACGGCATGAAACCAGTGGTCGCTAATAAGCATCGTGCTATATGTAAAAACCAATATATATTTATTTACTATTATATATATATATATATATATATATATATATATATATATTAGTAATGGCTGATTTTTTTAGGATTCCACACTAGAAATCAATTAGTAATTCAACAGTTGTACTTTTTTGCGGATGGGGGGGGGGCTTTTTTTTTCTTCAAGAATGGAACTTTTCTAATAAATTCTATGAAACGATTGAGTAAAGTTTTCAAATTTTACTTTTTTTTTGTAATCCGACCGATATTTGTACAATCTGTGTGGCGTAAATAACCAAGTGACAAAACCAATAAACATAATTACGATAACGAAAACTATTTTTTACATATTCAAATAATTCAATTAATTGGTAATTGAATGATTGAGAATTTACTGCGTGGTGTGTGTGTTCGTTACTATATTATTTGCATGGTACCTATTCCATTTTTTAACAGCCCGTAATTGTCGTAGTAATTCTAATATGGTAAAGTTATGATAGTTGAACAACGTTAACAATTAGTTGTACAACAGTAGTAACTATAAAAAAAAAATGTTGAAGCTCACAGTAGCAGTTATGAAGAACCAGTAGCGTCAATCTCCTCTTCAATCCACAGTAACAACTTGGGAAAGAGGACTGAATAACTTTCTGTGATGATGAAATCGTCTCTTTTGCAAATAACTATCTTTAATTTCTAAGGGTAAAAACATTGTTATTTAATTTGCTTTTTGTTGAAGTTTTGATTAATTAATTTAAGCGATCCGGTAAAGGTCCAACATCAAGCTCTACCGGAATGTATACAGCAGTAGTTGCTATTTCTTGTATTTGTAGTATATCTATAGTCACAAAACAAGTACTGACAGAAGTAGTTGTGTTAATAGTAGTAAGTACTGGTAGCAATATTGGTTGGAGTCATACAAGTGTGTACAATGGTAGCTACGTAGTGAATTTGGTAGTGTTGTGTCACAGGATAGAAAGAAAAAAAGGAAAATGGTGATACATGTCTCACTGGTGTTTTTGTTTTGTCATTTTTTTTTAAATTTAATTTATGAAATAAAGCCAAAGAAAGAAAGCATCATTATATGACCAAAAACGTTATTATTGATTAATTCTGAATTCCGTTTATTTGATTTGTAGTTATTTTATTCTTTAAACTTTGTCTTTTCTAAGAATCGGCATCTGAACATCATCACTATACCCTAGTAATCATTATAGTGTTAGTATCAACTAAACATGACAATAAATATGAATTATAAACATTTCTGTAATTGGAAAAAAAACACCGTTACTTTTTTTTCTTCTTTTATCCTCATCTTTGTGATGTAACTAGGTTGTTTCTTTTCCTTGTTTTAATTTTAACAATAAAAGGATCACAATACATTATGAATAACCACAATAATAAATGTGCCACTGCAAGTTAACTGATCCAATGTCACTTATTGCCTTTTCCTTCCTCAATTTACTTCACTTTCTCTATCTCTCACTACCATCTTTTACCGGTATTCTCTCCTTTCGTTTCTCTATTTCTTTTCCTCTTCATTCTCTCAGTTGTCCAACCATTTCCTCACCTACACTCAGACATAAGTTTTAAAGTGATGCACTTTTCTACCCTCTAACCCTAACCTTTCATGATTCAAGTTTCCTCAATAGACATCTAAAATATCAACATTCGTTCTCCAGCCGTACGTTTATTTCCCTAGCATATTCCACCCTCCTTTATACACCCACTCACAGCGACATATAACGCCTACTCTCATATGACCCTGTCTCTTACACTCCTACACATTTCTTAACTCATACAAATGACCAAAGTCACGTAATATTCTCAATCGTTTTTCGGTTGGTTTTTGTTTCAACCGTCTATTTTTTATTCCTACGTCTGAAGATGTTTTACCTTGTTTATTTTTCTATAAATCGTTTATAGGCACACATTGTGTATCCAATCACTCAGGGGAGGGGGAATTCGTTACTCAAGTTATATCAACACAATCAAGAAGTGAATCACTTGATATGGTATTACTCAAAATAACTATCAGAGTTAATACAAATCCATGCAAACCACTTTATTACCTTCTTAAGAACTCAATGTCTTATCATATACAATAATTGTTCTCTTGGGATCATTTTCGCTTGCAAATGACTAAGTTTTATGCAATTATGCTCTCTTCACTTAAATAACAAAAAAAAATTATCACGTTTAAAAATAGTGAACCTCATTTATTATTTTAATGATATTTCTCTGTAATGACTGCCTCACAAAATTACATTAAACAGTTTCCTGTGTAGCCTATTCGGTAACATTTGATGAAAACGAAATACTTGCTGTGTCTATTTACTAAGCATAGCTTAGTACAACAAAGTCATAAGTGTATTGACAGGATCGAACACAATAGAAAATCAACCGTCAGCCAGGTTAGTTTACAAACCAATGCTCCACGACTAATATTATTCGCGTCCACTTAAATAAAAAAAATTATATTCTCCAATATATACATCAGCACATACGCTATGCTATTTAGCACACGTGACGTTATGTTCGAAATTCTACTGATAATACTCTACCTGTAATATGTTGAACTTTAGCGTTTGTCTGCGTCCGAGAATCACGGTCAAACCTGAAAGGTGAAGTACTTTTTGCGTGTGAGTGTGTGTGTGTGGGGGTACATGAATACTGACTTGACCTCGGGTCCTACAGACTATACGAAGTTGACCTCCGAGGTTATTTGGAGTCATCAAATGACAAAATGAAACTTCTGGCTAAATAGAGTGAGATAGAGGCTTACATATGAAGTACGTAAATGTTTTTGATTTAATAAATAGTAGGACGGACGAGGTCATTTTTTTTCATGGTCAGCTATATGTTGGATATTAAAAGTAGTGAAAAGAAAGTCTACATACATGCGAAAGATACAAGAAATACTATATATAAATAGGCTCTCAGAAACTAATCCGAAATTTTCGTTATTTGATTTTTACTCAGCTTTGCTTAGGCTAGTACATAGGCCTGGGCTACAATATTTGCTGTTACAAATTGGTCACCTACTAAGGTGATTTAAGGCTAATTGCTGCTTAACTTTGATCATATAGCGGAAACCAGTGCGTTCAACATGACTTGACTGTAAGTCATTTACGTCATGTTAATATTTCTGAATCCATAGAATCATATATTTCAAACCATTTTATCTCTTATCGTTTTCTCGATCTACGCCAGGTATCACGGCTACTAAATCATATATATCAGTGAATCATTTTCAAATGATGGAACTGGAAATTATTCAAATGGGCACAATTGGTAAAACATCTCGCTTGTGGGATTTAGCAGAATGACTGAAAAATTTAAACACAACTTAAAGTAACTGTACATGTCTGACAATGAAACATGCAACAAATGTCCTTTTGGAGTTCGTGGGTATTAGTTGATTTACCTAATTGCTTTAAATATGATAGTGTAAAAACAGAATCCATAAATTGTAACAAAATTTCATACACATACCTATTTTCGTCACTAACTTTTCTGTGCTTATGTAAATTATCATTCATTAAGAATTATTAAAATTAAATATATTTTTTAAGGAAATCTGTTGATTTTGTTCAGAGTATTATCTTCCTTCACTAGAATCTATGATGGTAATTCTTGCACTCGTTTGTCCGCTACATTACTATCCCAACTATTGAGAAAAATAAACGAAAATTTCCATTATATATTTACCAGATATCCATCCTAACCACTACCAAAGGAGGATGCTACAATTTTACTGTGGCAACTCTCCCGCGTACAGGCGAGTGGTACCAAGAATAGAGAACCACATTAATATTTTTCTTTTAAGGCGCCTCAGGCATTGACTCTGACTTTCCCTCCTTTTAATGCAATGAAGAGGTTGTTGGTTGGTGGAGGAGGAAGAGGAGGGAACGACCTCCCGAAGCTAAGCTAGATAATCATTCCCAACCAGGTAGGTATATCCTAGTTGCACATAAGAGAGACTATTCCCAATAACAATGGTTTAGTTTACCAAAACTTGAATGACATAGGTTTTGATAGTGACCCATCATATTTTCACTACATTACGATAGTCACTCTATCTGATATTCTTTCAAATTAATCTACATAAAAAATACAATTTATCAGGTCCAAATGAATGATAAAATGTGTCGATCAAATCAACCTTTATTCCAGTGGATCAAACCATTTTTTAGCTACTTACGATCTTAAAGTTCAAGTTATATAAAGTGTTCTGAATACTGTTGATAACTTTAAGAACGCAATATAGTCGTTGGATATCCTCACCCGTAACTTGTACGTCCAGAAAACGTCTGGGTTTCCATTAATGATTTCTTGATTGACTTCCAGCTTTTAAAATCAGCATGGATCAAGAATCCCTTCTTTATCCAAGCAGAATACTCAAAATCTTAAATTCCTGATATTTATTTGAATTCTTTTTGATTAATGTTTTGTTTGACAGTTTTATTTTTTCTTTTCTATTTATTTTTCGAGATTTCATTTGGATTTTCACACAAATTAAGACAGATCTTTTTGGTGTCGTTTTGTTAAGTCACACGCTTTTATTTTCGACTATACATCTAATCACTCCTCAAAGACAACGAATCATTACTACAGCAAATGGTGTTTGTCCTCTGGGCTCTTTATTTTCTAGTGTCACGCCCAATAAACTAAAGCTACTTTGCAAAATATACACCAAAGGACATAGCTCAAGTCTTTAATAATTGTAGAATGTCGAAAAATTTTTTTGTTAATGTAAATGTTCTCAAAACCGTCAGATAATGAGGAAAGTTCAAATTAGTAAAATAAACACTTCATCCATTGATGATTAAAATGTTTTGAGTAATTAATTTTATTTTTACAGTCGGTTTGCCGTGTATGTCAACTATATTTCAAGTCAGGCGTTGCGACCTCTGTCTTCAAATGGATTCGGTTTGGTTTTATGGCATATCAACCATTATTGGTTATTTAATGTCAAATCCTGTTTTTACACATTAAATATGTTTTGTAAACATATTTTAGATACACACATTTTAATGATGAAACAGTCCAGTTTCTAACAATTCAATTTAGCATAAGTCAAAATTAAATGGTTCCAAGTATTGCTATATATCACTAACAATTCAATTAAACAGTCATTTATTTACACACACTTCAATTTAGCATAAGTCATTTGTTAGCATTCAGTTTAAATGTCGAACAGTTCTTTTTAGCCCATAAATAGGACCCTATCAAGTGCTACCACTCAAGGTCAGAGCGATGGCAATGAATGGGTACTTAGCATTTCCAAAAGCTCCAGCATTACTGGAGCCTCACCATCAGATTGTTTAATGTCTACAGCCCTAGCCGACAAGGCTACATCAAATGGGCTTACATTTTATTGTAAATCAGCGCTCAACCCCCAAAATCGATTACAGTATCGCAATGCTTGACAAATAATTTAGGGTTTAAATAACAAAGCAAAATGGTGAAAATTTTGTTCGATTTGGTTTCTTTGTTTAATAGCATATCAACCTTCCTAGGTTATTTAATGCTAAACCCATCCTTGTAAAACAGTAGTGGTTCTATTTAACCCATAGCTGGTGAAGAAGTGGGTTGAATATCTTTCCTAAGAGTATTGGTCCGAAAGTGAACGTCATAGTGCGATTGGAGTTTGAACTCACTTTGAAGCAGCAGTCCATCACTTTAGCCATTAGGGATTCTCCTAGTTCTGTTCACTATTAATAATGGATTTCATTAGCCGATGAAAAAAACAAAACCAAAAAATAAACAAAACAATGAAGTCTCAGAAACTATGACGGATAACGAAGTTCTATTGTACAATTATAATCATCATATACTGATCAGGATGATAATTGATTCCTTTATACTTTCAGGAACTACTGAGATCAAACTTTCTTAAGTCCCTTCATGTAACACATGAAGCCAGAGTGTTCATTTTTCTTGCTATTTTGCGAGAACTTTCAAGTTCAATTAGATTATACAAGCTAAAGCACACGTCTACACTAAGGTCAAAATGTGTATAGCAAACTACGTGAAACTAACTGACAAAAATGTTCAAAATTCCATCAACTAATTTGGTTTTTTAACAGTCTATTATACTCTTTGCTGCTAATTAAAGATCTTCACGTTACAGATGGAAATTATTTCTATTAAAGAAGAGAAAATATATTCATCAATTATATTTTCTTTTATTGATCTGAAGAGTTTCATAGAAACTTTTTCTAACTGAATAACGTATAAGAGATTCAATGATTTAAACATTTTCGTCTGGATAGTTATTCCTAACTAAGGAATAATGTATAATTATTTTACATTTCCAGCTTGAACTATCTATAAACCTAATTAGTAATGTTAAATTAAATATGAATAATTTTATTAGACAGTTTTTTTCTTCTTTTGGAGTATGCATATTCAAATTGTGTACGTCTTGAAAGAACATGTCTACTCACTTATTTTTTTCTTAGAACTTTTAGAAAGTTCTCTTCCCCCATGATGAACAAAAAAAAAATGTTAAAACTTTCTGGGTTCACTAAGTATGCATACTCAATTGAATAGGCCATTTGGTTATCAACAGAGGACAAACTTTTCTCAATTTTAAATTGAGTTCTCTTGTAAAGAGAACTAAAGGTTATTTCGTATTGTTTGGGATGTTTTAAGATCAAACTACTCAACTTGTGGATGTTAAATTCCCATTCCATTGTCTTTACGCAGAACAGAATTGGTCTGCAAACAATTAGTCATTAGATTTTGCACTTAA
This sequence comes from Sepioteuthis lessoniana, assembly GCA_963585895.1. Lineage (NCBI taxonomy): Eukaryota > Metazoa > Mollusca > Cephalopoda > Myopsida > Loliginidae > Sepioteuthis > Sepioteuthis lessoniana. The sequence continues at coordinate 51,918,398 of OY757915.1, forward strand.
ACTGCTGTTAAGATACTCGAAAACATCAATTAGATAATTCGATTTTGTTGTAATCGCTTTCATCGTTTTATGCTTATTGTGGAATTGCAATAATTGCAAAAGTCTGATTTTAATCTGTTATATTGAGATCAAATCATCAGGCTTCAAGAAACTGGCTTTAACAACCTTTATTTGGGAACCTGAATTAACAAGTCAATACAAAGTAATTAAATGAAAATCGACGCTTTATTTTCTTCAAACGCTCGTCACAGTTTTTCGAATATTAGTCATATCTTATTACAATTCACTGTCTTTATCCACCCAATTGTCAACGCATAACTCAAGAGCAATGTCCACCAGATTTTTCCGAGTACTAATGAGACCTCAGATGTTTTAGCGTATTAGTTTTTAAAAATTCCATATTTGGTTTAGTTTGGTTTGGTCTGATGGCATATCAACTACTGTAGGTTATTTAATGCTAAATCCTTTCCATACATATATATTAAATATGATTTCTAAACATTTTGAAGATCATATTTTTAAACGAGGCTGAGCTCATTTTTTTTATTTGCGCACAGTTAAATAAGTAAAGTAAAGTAGGCGACCATAGTCGAGGGTGAGCCGAAGGCTCCCTTTTCGATAGCTTACTACACCAAGGCGTAGGGGAGGGCGCTACTCCTTTCCCTGGAAAGTTAAATGGTTTCACTTATTTCTATCTAATACGAATAATTCTATTTACTATAAATAATTTGCTTTAGAATTTAAACATTTTTCTTGTGTTTTAAGAGTCTTTACATGCCTGGTATAACAGATCTTTCATCTCACGATAATTGATTGAGTTTTAAATGAATACTTTCTCTAAATCAGTGATTCTGTGAATGTTTCCTGGAAAGTACCTGTAACAGTTCTGTTTCACATATAATCAATTTCTCTCTTAAGCCTCTGCTAGTTAGCATTTTATTTTACTAGTGCTATTTTCTCTCACATACAAGTCCTCTTAAACACTATCTGATATTTACTTTCACTTAAGGTACAAAATCTCAATATAATTCCTGTGACCTTATTTATTGACTCAGTTGGAACTGATGTAGATATTTGGTTGGATGAATGGGTGCTTTCTATAAAACATTTGATCATTGAGTTACTATGCTAAGCAATTCTCCTTCATGATTTCTCTGAAGATAATATGGGTTATTTGATGGTGTCTGTTTCCTACTAATGTGTGATAGGTTGTACAGGTTTACAGTAAGAAGGAACAATCCCAATTATCAAAAGTCCAAAATGTATTGTCTTTTACAAGCCAATGCTCCAAGACTTCAAAAGCTCTGATATTAAAGAGAGGGAAGAGATGGATTCATACTAAGAGCACTAGCATGAAGGGAATTCAAATTACCTCAACCAAGGCTTGAACTTATTTCATCAAATTTATTCTCCACACTGCTAACCGTTACCCTTGGGTTAGCTAGTTATAAATTATTGTCAATGATTGTTCCATAAATGTAGCCTTGCACCAAACTTGACTTAATGAATATATCTTTTTCTTTACAAAAACATATTTTAGAGGCATGCTAAGAATAATGGTTATCCTCATTAGAAATGGAATCAGGACGTGTCTATTTGCACTTCACTTTGCATTAATGGCCTTGGGAAAGGGATGAATCTATCTGTTTTCCTTCTCCTTCCCAGCTATGGGTAAATAAGGCAAACTGAGTTCTTTAGTCTTGGTTGAGCAACCAGTATAGGAGAAGAAAGACTGAATTCAAACTAACTTTACTCTGGTTAAAAAAATTGACCTTGTGTCACATTCTGCTTGTGGAAAAAGAATTGGTTAAATACAAATTCATATTTACTCTTGGTGATTGTGAAATAGCCATGGCTATTATTCTCTGTTCTCAGATTATCTGGTTTCTCAACTATTCTTATCCAAGAAAAAGTGATTCTACCCAATGCTTTTTAATTCTACATTAACACTTTCCAATTATTTTTTCATCATTCACACAAGTCAATTGACGGTAGGCATGACTCCTATTTAACTAGTCTAGTGCAAAAATTATCAATATATCTTTATACACAAAGTTTGATGAAAAAGTATCGAGGTTGAATCTTTAATTAAAAAAAAAAAGATCTAAATGAAGACTTTCGCACAGCTGAGAAACTTATGTAATAAAGTAATGGTGTCTAAATGAATCAATAGCAATTCATGAAACTTTTTGATCAACAGTTTGGAGCAAAATATGAGATTGTGTAAGTGCAACACCCTACATATCTACCAGTCCTAGATCTGTGCAACCATTTCTTGATTCCTAAAATTACAATACATTTCAAGGGTAAGATCTTAAGATGCATTAAAAGAACTACAATGGTGCAATTTCACACAATATTAAGAGTTGCAGAGGTGCTTCAACTAAGAGAAAAATGGCTAGAATAAGTATATGAAATACCAAGGTGTGACACTGGAACTTAGAGGAGGGGAGGTTAATCAATTGAAAGTAAGCAGATTAAGTGAAAAAGGTAAGAGTCGTACTCTTAGAATTTTAATTGCTTAAATATTATTTAGATAGAATGATCTATGTGACACTGTAGCTTAGAAAGAGCATTAATGGCAAGCAAACCAAGTGAAAAGGAGTATAGTTGTACTCTTGTAAAAATTTAAGGTACTGGATAAAGAAAACATTGGAAATCCAAAAACAGGCTCCAGCAGAGGCCATCCGGCTGTTTATGAAAATTATTCAGAAAGGAAACAGATATTGTTTGCATTAAGAATGTTGAGTGGTCAAACTGATAAAGAAATTTTGGTTGTTTGATAAATTTGGAATCTTAACTTTGCTCAAGATTTTTGAAAATCAGATTCGTTACAAAAAGACAGTCACGCCCACCCAAGAATGAGGACCAAGTTGAATATAGTAAGAGTGGGTGGAACAAAGGAGCTCTCAGACCCTGCTGATACCAGGTAGGGATGAGAAATACAAATTAATTGTAGGTTGGAGTTGAGAGGGTGGATCCAGCCCTCTGATGACCAAAAAGGAGTGAAACAATACTCCAAATTTGGAAAAGCTGTTTTTAAGAAAACTGGATGATGAGAAATTCACCTTAAGGATGAGCAAATAATATATCAGTCAACCCCTACACTGGATTCAATAGAAATTGAGGTTTTTGAATTTTCAGAGTCAGGAAAGAAGTCAGACGAGAGAGCTGTCACCACTCCTGAACCAATATCAAAGAACTGACTTACTGCAAGACCATTTATAACTTGCATATTTCAGTGTTACTTGACTAGTTCCGAATGGGAAGGGTTAAAACCACTATGTGCAATGAACGATATAAACAAAAAGTATTGTTATATTTTTAACCCATATTGACTTTATTGTTTGTGTTAGAGAATTATTTTGATGTAACTGTGAGCCATTGACCAGTTGATTTCATCAAGTAACCTTCTGACCTTGTGATCAAAACACAACATGGACAGAGGGGTGATGTTCTTCAGGAATACTGACGCAGTTAAACCAAGTGGAACTATGCCTAACAACACGATAACAGCAGTTGCTCCTCTCAAAGGGCTGCATTAACTGATTGACGTGATCAAGTTCAACACCAGTCATTTGTGTCATAAAAAGAAGTATTCTAAAAAAATTAATCTTTCATTTATTGTTGATTTAAAAAATTCTTCCTTTATAGCTTGTTATATGAGTTGACAAATGAACAGATATTTTCCAAATGAGGTTACTAATGTGCATATTTTGCTTTAAAAACTGTTCATTAAAAGACAAAACAAAAACAAATTATTTTATTAGAAAAATAAGACTGAAAATGAATAATTATGTTCCATTATTTATATTCAATTTAAATTTTTCAATAACTTTTTGTTTTCTTTTTATAATTGATTGTTTTTTTATAGCTTTTATAATTATTCTTTGCTGTGATAGTGCTGTTATCAATCTTGATCTTGCAACCTGCCAATGTTAGCCTTATTGTAAATCGAACCACCTAGCTAAAAAGTTTACTCAATTTTTCTTAAAGATAATATAAATACATATACATACAAAAGTGAGCTACTTCATAAAACACAATCTTTAATTTTCCATCCAAATTTTCTTTTGCCCAGTCGGCTGGGGCTGTAGAATACACCGACTGCTTCTGTGCAGAGGGGTAAGACCCCCGCAACGAGTGTCCCAGATATGACACTAAACAATCTGATGATGAGGTTCCAGAAATGCTGGAGCTTTGGGGAATGCGGAGTACCCCTTCATTACCATTGCTCCCAGGTCCACTCTGGCCCGGAGTGGTAGCACCTGATAAGGGTCCTATCTATGGGTTAAATAGAACTAAACCGTGCTTCTTTCACTATACTGATTTTTGCATTTAAACTGTGTATTTATGCTAAACTGAATTGTTTAAAATAGAACTGTTTTGACATTGGAACTGCTTACTAGTGCTGAACTGAATTGCTCAGAATAGAACTGTTTTTGACGTCTAAACTGTATACTTATACTTATGCTGAACTGAATTATCTGAAATAAAACTGTTTGACATTTAACTCTGTGTATTGCCTAGTCGGCTGGGGCTGTAGAATACACTGACTGCACCTCTGCAGAGGGGTAAGAGTGTCCTGGATATGACACTAAACAATCTGATGGTGCGGTTCCAGCAGTGCTGGAGCTTTGGGGAATGCGGAGTACCCCTTCATTGCCATTACTCCCAGGTCCACTCTGGCCCCAGAGAGGTAGCACCTGATAGGGCCTTATCTATGGGTTAAATAGAACTAACGGCATACTTATGCTAAACTGAATAGATTGAAATAGAAATGTTTTAGACAATTAAACCGTACTTACATTTGAACTGCTTGCTTGTGCTTAACTGAATTGTTTGAAATAGAACTGTTTTTTCGACATTAAAACTGTATTTACACTTAACTGAATTGTTACATATAACTGCAACTGTTTTTGACATTGAAACTGTATTTACACTAAACTAAATTGTTTAACATAGAACTGTTCTGACATATAACTGTGTGTAAACAAAATCTGTACTTTTACAAAACTGAATTAGCTGAAGTAGAATTGCTTGACTAAACTGAATAGCTCAAAATAAAAATGTTTTTTTTACAATTAAACTGTACTTACATTTAAAACTGCGTGCTTTTGCTAAACTGAATTGTTTTAAATTGAACTGTTTTTGACACTGAAACTGTACTTACACTAAACTGAATTGTTATATATAACTGAATAGCTTGAAATAGAAATGTTTTTGACAATTAAACTGTGTACTCATGCTAAAATGAATTGTTTTAAATAGAACTGATTATTTACATAAAAATGGATTTGGTGTTAAATAACCTACAAAAGTTGATATGTCATAAAACCAAACCAAACCAAACCAAATTTTCTTGTATGTGTATGTTTGGTTCATTATTTATATTTAATCTATTTTTGCTTGGTTTATATGTTACAATTAATTTACCAAATTTAAGGATAGAAAGAGAAATCAATAATGGCTTATTTATGCTAAACCTAAAATTTGTGCATGTATTCCATAGAACTTCTAGTACACACATGGGCGCATGCACACATGTAACTGTAACACAAGAAAAACAGTAACATCATAGTGAAATTTCTATTAGAGCAATACACTTAAAATGCTCTTAGAAAATAAAACAATTCCAGTCCAGTTTGCAGTTGAATAACTTCATAAATTTATCATTCATGCTGAACAATATTTTTAATCATTCAAATTCTGGACATAATTGAGATAACTGAAATGCTAATTAAAAAATTGCACTCGATCCTAAATGAAAGCATTAATATTATCATTAACTGCAGTTACAAAGGAAACCTGACAGTCTCAAGGGGATTTGATGAGTAGGGAGACTTCTGCACTTTCAAAATCCTGTTTTACCGAAAACTATATTGAAACTGGTTTTATAATTTTTTTTTCAAATTGGCAGACTTGTTTAGACATCATTAACTTTATCATTTAAATTGCTCAGTTATGCATATGTCTTCATCTGAATTTTAAAATAAAAAAACCCAGTCAGCTGGGGCTGTAAAATACACCAACTACATCTCTACAGTGGAGTAAGACTCCTCCAACGAGTATCCTATCATGACTTTAAACAACCTGATGATGAGGTTTCAGCCTTGGAGCTCTGGGGAATATGGAGTAACACTTCATTGCCATTGCTCCCAGGTCAACTCTGACCTGGAGTGGTAGGACCTGGTGGGGTCCTATCTATGGGTCAAATGGAACTGTTTGACATTTAAACTGAGTGCAAACAAATGACCTACACTAAATAGAACAGTAAGCAAAAAAGAAAAAAAATAGCTCAGGCTTGTTTAAAAACGTTATCTACAAAGTGTGTTTACAAATCATATATATCTATGTATAAACAGGATTTGGCATTAAATAACCTAAAAAGGGTGATATGTCATGAAACCCAACTAAACCAAACCAAAAATAAAAACTTAAAGCTTCAGTACTGGTACTTTTTGATTCCACATTGTATATTCTGATTTAGTTTGGTTTGGTTAGGTTTATGGCATATCAACCCTTGTAGGTTATTTAATGCCAAATCCTGTTTAGACATATATATTAGATATATATGATTTGTATACACATTTTGTTAATAACATTTTTAAATGAGCATAAGCTCATTTTTTGGGGCTCACAGTTAAATGGTTTCAAGTAATTCTACCTTATATGAATCATTCTATTTCCTATTAATCATTTGTTTGCACAGTTAAATGGTTTCAAGTGTTGCTATGTAACAGTAAAAATTTAACAGGGAAGTAGTCACAAGTATTTCTATTTAACACTATTTTTTCTATTCAACACAATTCATTCATTTACAAACAGTTAAATGGTTCTAAGTATTGCTATGTATCACTAACAATTCAAACAAACACCAGTTATTTGTTTACACACAATTAAATGATCAAACAGTTTTATTTTTAACAATTTGATTTAACCCTATCAGGTACTTCCACTCCAAGTCAGAGTGGACCAGGGAGCAACAACAATGAAGGGATACTTTATATTCCCCAAATCTTCAGAGCTGGAGCCTCGCCATCAGATGGTTTAATGTCATATCCATGACACTCAGTGGGAGGTGGGGGGCTTATACTTCTCCAGAGATGCAGCTGGTGTATTCTACAGCTCCAGCCAACTGGGCTACGTATATTCTGAATATATCCTTTTTCACTTCATTTCCAAGTAAAGTGGCTGCAATACAGAAGGTTGAGTTCTCAGTCTCAGCATAGGAACTTCATTGGTCATCATGTGTATCTTGTGACCAAGAACTTTGAAGATAACAACCCTACAATACTTTGCAAATTAGAAAGAAATTTTGTATTTTTGTAGTCAGATTAGTATTACTGAAAATCCGTGGTACCAAAATATTCACTTTCATTAACTCACAAGAAATAAATCTGAATAGACTTGAAACACCTCGTCTTTGTTCTAACATCTTACTAATAATCAACCTTTAAGTGATGCTAAACTTTGCACTAGCTGCAATACACAGTTACACCAGCTATGATGTCATTGCCAAATTTCAGATCGTGGCTGGTTATTTTCTAAGTGACACTTTTGAGATTTATCAATTTAAACATTTTTGCTTTTTGTCCATATTGTTATTGATTTAAACTTGTTCGATTTTTTTTTAAATTTTGTTAGCCTTAGCTAAGAATTGAAGCAATAGTGCTATACAATTATTTTACCTTTCCAGCTTAAAACCTAATTAGTAATACTTGGTGAAATGGGAATAATTATTTTAATAAGACTAATAATTCGTTGTTGTTTTTTTTTTTTTCTTTTTCTTTCTTTTTAAGTTTGGAAATTTAAATTCTGTACGATTAGTTAGTTAATTTCCATTTAGACGAGAGCCTCTCTTTCTTCATAAGAAACAAAACTTTTTCTTACATTAAAACTTTCTCGCGTACATTCCGAATTTGGTAGCTCTTCATCAAACTCTCTAGGGAAGACACTTCCCACAATTAATGATATAGATTTCATAGTTGTTTTTTTAAATTCACTCTTAAATCTAAAATCGTTCACCTCTACTAAATAAGATTTAATTCGCAATCTCAAATGTGACCAAATCAATTACAATTACTCGATGCCCTATTAAATGCTGATTGTCATTTGAACCAATATCTTTTTATCCATTCACAAGTGACTAAACTTAACAACTTAAACCTCATCGAATGCCCCAGCACTGCTACGAAATATTGACAGCCGATTCTCAAATGATCACTCATCCATCCAAACTCCATGCTCACTCACACTCAAGCAGACCTCTACCCTTGCTCACTAACAAGGGTCAATTCGCCCTCTTATAGATGACCAAGAATCTCATCAGAGACCCAGTCTGACACACCCGTAAATGATTCTATCAATTAATTCCTAAATTAATACCGACCTCACTTATATTCAGCCTTCCACTACACACATATACCCGTAACACAACAACAGCACTAACTTAACTCACCCAGTCTTTTAACCGTGTCTCCATTTCCACTAAGATTTTTCGTCTCTTAACTTAAACTGAATTTGTTTGGTGTTCATGCTTTTTTCCCCCTTTCTTTTTCGTCTCCCTTTCCTCGTCACTCAACCCTTCTCCTCCTACGACAGGTTCCGGCTCCTCCTACCCCTACCTCCTACTACCTTGTTGTGTACCCTCCTACCAGTACCATTATTGCTTGACTGCTATCAAGTACCGCTGAGGTTACGAAGCTCCGATACTGCGGACTGTCTCCCTTGTTTTAATTAAATTTTTTGTTGAGGACGATCACATAAAGCCAGCAAACTGAATTCCTTGTTCTTTTTCTCCAAGATGGGGTGTTTCCGGCGAACCAGGGAGGATGAGGATGATAAGATACGAAAAGAACAAAACAAGAAGATCGAGAAACAACTGCAAAAGGATAAACAGGTCTATAGATCTACACATAGACTGTTATTATTAGGTCAGTGTTTTTTACGCTCGTGATGCACCTTTTCATTTTATTTTCCACTTAAACATTTTGTCCAAAACACCCGAGACAACAGTAAAAAATATTTCCGAAAGTGTCGTGTGCGTGTATATATATAAATAAATAATATATATATGTATATATTACTGAAATATACTCATCTTTCTCTATAATTATCTACATATATGTCTTTAAGTTTACAGATATGTACCTACTCTGATATATAAGGCGACAAGATGAAAAGTCGGGGATCATTATTTGATAAGTCTTCTTTCCAAAATAATCCCCCTCTTCAGAGCCATTTTAGCTTGTCATACGGCAGTCGACATGCTTTGACGTATTAATATATAGATTTGGAATTTATGTAATATATTTTGGTTCGTAATGTACTTTGTTCCTAAGTAAATGAACACCTAGCCAAGAAAATTGAAAATCGACTAATTTTAATGTACTGCAATTATCGATTACTTCATTCGCATAAACAAACATACGTAAGTAATCAATTCTAATATTGATCGACTGCCGTAAAATTTTCTTAAATTTAATGTTCAATGTTTCTTATTCATTTTGTAAATATTGCTTTAAGAATCACTTAAATTTTGGCACGTTTAAACTTCTATGTATCGTTGAAAGACATGTATACATAATAGCAACCCTGGTAAAAAAAACAAACAAACAAAACAAGCAAAAACAAAACGGGGATCATTTTTCAGTGTCGATGTAACTAAAAATGACCCCTTACTTTATAGCCGACTTTAGTATAAGCTAGTAACGTAAGTGTCAAGACGGCCAACTCTCACATATACATTTTCGTATGAAAAAAGTGTAAAGAATACATATATAACAATAAATATTTTGTATTCCACCCTTTCTTGTTCAATGAGCGCATGATTGACTTGTATATCAAAGTGTCTGATAAGCTTACATACCTGTCGTCAGCTGTGATGTTTAGGTTAATGTTTATATAGTTAATTTTTTTTTTTTCGTTTACTTTGGAGAATATTCATCCTCTTCAAAAAGCTGATTAAGCCTAGTTTTTTTTTTTTTTTTTTTAATTTTATCTTTTGAATGTCATGGTTTGCAGATATTTCCTGATGTCAAATAAATGATTTTAAAAAAGTTAAGCTGTTTAGTGATTCTTGTAAAATTCACCGACATTTTAAAAATTTGTTTCGTTTTTATTATTTTATTTATTATATAATTTAGGTGCCGGAGAGTCGGGCAAGTCTACAATTGTGAAACAAATGAAGATTTTACATGTTGACGGTGGATTCGGGCCTGAGTAAGTAATCCTGTTTCTATCACCTGGAAATAATGATAATTATATTATTACCTTAAAAATAACTGACTATCTAACCATACCTTCTTTACATTAATTAGTTTGCGATCCTTCTGTACAATTTTAATTAAAGCGATGTCATTAATGTACTTTTGGGAATTGGGAGGAAAAAGTCACGAAAACTTTACAATTCCTAAGATCGTGGTGTCGTATTTGATATACACAAAATATTCAGTTTTAAGCCAATAAAATAAATAAAGTTTATAATCTTCCATGTATTAATACTAATTTTTTTAAAAATTTCCTTTCTAGGGAGAGGAGACAGAAAATTGAATATATTAAGCGAAATATCCGAGATGCAATTTTGGTAAGTAGCTTGAAAAAGTTAAAAAACAAAAATTTGAAAGTATGCATAACTCGTACATCTGTATTGAATCATTTTCCCCTCTTCGTTATGTATTTACTACAGTGAGGATTGTTCTTGATAAACTTGAAGAGTAAAATGTTCGTTAATCCATTACTCTAGTTGCACTCTACCGGACCGGACAGTTAAAAAACACTTTCTCTAGCGTTGTTTCTTAATGTTTATACCCCGATATATATTTAGTTTGAAATAAATGCTAAAATATTTAATAAATTTATATACAGTAAATTTACACCTCACTTAACTGGGCTGTCGTTAAATAGTTAATGATGAGACCGCGTGAATACGACTAAGGAGACTTTTAAAATTGCATTTAATTTTTTTTGGTTTTTAAAGTTTTCAGATTCTCCTTTCCGTACATTATTTCGACTCGACGAGCTGTGTGTGTTCACTTGTTGTTCTTTGCTGACACTTGTTAAAAGCAAAGATATTTATTAGTAATATTAATCCTGTATTTTCTCTCCTTCTTGTTGCTTTATCCTTTTCGTCAGTATTTTTTTAATCTGATACCCTATCAGAACAGCGTGTATTTACGCAGACACACGCGTATACATAGCCCGGTCGCCATAATGCTTTTCAATATGGCGGTGGTCACGAAAATATGGCGGACTGGCGCAGCCAGTCACTAGATCACTTTTATTGAAAACTCTTCAAGCGATGGTTTTCATTTACAAAAACCAACGACGATATCAACGATTTGTTACAATTTGTACAGTCTTCTTTCGCTTGCTCGTGTGGAAGTTGGCTTACTCACAACAACTATACTTTGCTCTTTTCTTTCTTTCTTAACCCCACCCTCGATGTCCTTCTGTCCTTCTTCCTCTTAATAATTGGGAGATTCTTGCTGTAAAAAACATGGTTGGTGGGGGTCATTTTATTTATTTATGTATATGGATTTACTTCCTCTTTCCTCGTTCGTAACAACTTTTTTCATACTTAAGATATTCATGTAACTTCAACCATCATCACCACCTGTAGGTCGTGTCTGCTAAATTATCTTTCGTTACAATCGGAAATAAAATTTAAATTTACAGTTTATTCATTATTTCTGCCATTCTAAAATACTTGTTAAATAAAATATGAATACTTATATAAGTTTTGTGGTCTGGAAAGAATTATCTTGACGTAGTTTTTTTTTTTTTAATTAATATTTCATATCGATGTTTTCGTAAGTTTGCAATTTCTAAGAAAAAAAAGCTCCTTTTCCGAAGGAGTCTGGTTAAATAAAAAAATTTCACTTCATTCCATGACTTGTTATTTTATGCTTATTGCTTCGTGATGCTTGTAAAAGAAATAAAATGCATTATTAGTTCTCTGCGGGAAATAATAAACGCTATTTTGCGGTGACCTTAATCTTCTAACGATAAATTGTTTGACTAGAGATTTATTTGTAAATTATTCAAAAAAACTTTTTGTGAGCTTAAAATTGCCAAAAAAATTAAAATTGCTCCCCTTCTCCAAATAAAAATTTTGCTGTTCTTTTGATTTTAAACAAATGTAAACATTTAAAAAATTAGACTTTTCTGAAAAGGCTTTTATTTTGTTTTCTTATGACTGAATTTTCTTCTTTTGGTGAAAATAATTCTTCTTGCAACTTCTTTACTAATTTATGAAATGCTTTCTACATCGGTTAAGTGCCTACTGCTTAAAGCAATAGTACATTAACGGGTTGGTCCAGAAGGCTAATGAATTCGTTTCTCACTGTGTGCCCTGTGCTATATCTCCCTCCGACTACTAGTTTTTGTCATTAACGTCATCAGTTTTCGTTTAAAATCTTTGGTGTTAGTCTAGAATAGTTCAAAATATTCTACTTAAAATTCATAGAAATGTTATACCTACATTCACCATCCAGATAAAAGTTAGTTTTAGTCATTTTTTTTTTTTTCTTTTTTTTTTTTTTTTTTGAAAAGTTACATTTAAAAATTACGTCCTCAGTTTGCCAATCCGCCATATTTCTTTAGTCTTTCCCTCTTCCAATCACTAAAAAGATGTCTACTTACGACCGATTGCCGATATATAATTTTTAGGACTTAGATGTAACTGTCTGCTAATAAAAACAAACAAACAAACAAAAAACCGCAAATGACTGACACTTTCTCTTTTGGATAGTGTATATCGATGTATTTTTATTTATTTATTTATTTTTGCATGTTATAGAAATAAGTTTTCTTTATTGAAGTACAGTATTCTTTTTTTCTCCTTTTACATTTGCTCCTTCACATATCTTAAAAACAGTCTAAACTACTCAAAACCATTATTTTATAAATTAAACAATTGACTCGTTGGCATTTTAAAAATTGGTTTCTTTAGAAGTAGCAAAGGTGCGTCGACCTAATGCTTGCAGTGGTACAGGCAAACAAGGAAGGAAATGATAAACTTTAGGTGGTGGTAGTAGTAGTAGTAGTAACCTACCTGTCTAAGAAGGGTGGGAAGAGATGTTTGTATGAATGTGAGTCTTCATCTTTTTTTTTTTTCTTTTTTACCTTTTCTTCTTTTGGGATCAGAATGCCGGTATTTTTTTTTTTTTTTTTCGGTTTTATTTATTGTTTTCTTTTCAATGATTTAGTAATAATAGTAATATCCTTTTGATGGATTCATCTATCCACCCACACTTTCATGATAAATTAAAAAATTAAGCTCACGTCAGTTAGTGAAGTTATTATTTTCTACTTAAGAAATTTTGAAGGGAATAATAAATTGAGTAATAAGATTTTAACAAGTATGAATTAAAAGCACATGTATGATTTTTATTGAATGTTATTTATGGACTTTCTCTTGAAAAAGTTTGCAATGCCTTAAATCTGTTATTTATTTTATTTATTAAAGTAAAAACAAACCTTATTTCAAATGTTTTTGGTTCTCGTCTTAAAGTATAGGGGTTTTCGAACTGAACAAAGTCTAATTCACATGAAAAAATTTAAAACTCTTTCTCATTGATTATGAAATTGTTAATTTTTAACTGTAAAAGTAGTAATATTATAACAAAGTTTAACACAGTCTCTTTCTTTCGGATGATTTTTAAGTCCTTAGATAAACTGTTTCTTTAATTACAAGTTGTCAGTGTGACAATAAGAACACTTATCAATTGGAAATAATGTGATGCTAATATAACATTGGGTGAAGCGCTTGTCTTATATTTTCAATTCTAGAGAAGACAATTTCAATATCAATTCGTCATTGCCAAATCCATTAGAATCTGTCAATGTGTAGATGACTTAAAAATTCTATGACTATGCCTTGTTCTTTTGTGATTTTTTATTGCTATAATTGGTATTCTAATTTTGTTTTCGATTAATCAGGATATCAATTTAGTCATAATGAATTTTAAGTTGTATAAAGTGTATGGACCTATGGTTAAATAGTATCACTTGTTCTACGAGGATGGCTTTGGTATTAAATAACTAATGAAGGTTGATATGCCATTAAACAAAGAAACCAAATTTGTGTAAAGTAAGTTTTAAATTACAACTGAGTCGTTTGGATATATAATTTAAACTTTCAAAGCATTGTCTTTATTTAGGGTTGATTTTTATTTAGTAAGTGCATCTAAAAATAATTAAAACTGCTTTTTACAAAGGCAATATCACTGGTACTTGAAGTTGTTTGTTTCTCTGTAGTGATGATCTTTATAGGGGCTATTCCATACCATCTTATTATATGCCTTTTATGAATGACTGAAAATATTGGATTTGAGAAGTATAAAAACCAACTCCTCAAATCCCCTCCTTAAGTTTGTTTTTGAGTTTTCTTTCTCGTTCTGGGCTTGTTTGTTACAGGTTAGGGTGGGAGAAATTAGTTATTCAATTAAATAGTACTGTTATAATGCAGAAAAAATGTATGAAATCAAAATATGTGCACGTTACTGAATTTCCTTGTCCTTTCTCTCTCCATATCGAGTTCATGTTATTTATACTCACTGAATATGTAATCTGTTATTCTATTGCCGCATTAGCTTTAGGGTGTGGAAATGTTATTTTATTTTCGCTTTTAAAGATGTAGTCCAGAATATTTAAAAACTTTATACTCATCAGTGGATGAATTCACAAATATAACTCCATCGTGCTTTTTTGCTCGTGTGTTGTGGTAGTATGATTTATCTGGTAATTTTTTTGTTTGTTTGTTTAAACCAGCTACATTGTTATATATAGTTAATTAAGATGTAAACCACGAAAACCTATCAAAATGATATTGCATGTAGAGCTCAAATGTTCAAATCCTATAAGATATTGCTTGTTTTACAAGTAGTATATAAGTTATGAAAAAATTGTATAAGTTACTTTGTTTTATTCTTTGCTATAGATTTCTGCAATCAAGAGAAATCATGTAGTATACTGTCATGTATACTGTCAAAAAGTTTTATAACATGGTTATTGTGAGTTTGAAGTTCACCTTGAATGAATCAACCTGAGACATTCAAACTAAAAGACTTAAAACAATATTTTCACATAATTTTTCATTATGAAATGTTTTTAAAAGAATAAATTAATGCTTTTTTAGTTCGTTTTTTCACAATTTGTTTACAGATATAAATATGTGAATTGGCTAAAATATCTTAATTTTAAATCTTTGAACTAGTAAACTTGTGTATTTTGGGGTGAGCACTATTTTACTATACACCAATATATCAAACTCAGGGAGACCACATCAAATACAAAAAATAAAAGGTTTCATGTAATAGCCATTTACAGTAATATTTAAATATTTGAATGTTTTGTGCTCAAGGTTTAAAAAATCAGGCACAGAGTAGTTGAGGGTTAAAAATATGACTTGATTAAGCTTTTTCTGAAATAGATTGAAAAATCCTATTTAAAATTCTTATATGCTTGTTAAGTTTATTTTTAAGTTTGAATTTTTAAACAACTGGATTTTATGCATTAGTATAAATCTACCTTGGAGGTGCTTGTAGCATAACCGTTATTGTCATAGGAAATGGACAGGGTGATCAAAGTTCAAAACCTGAAGGAGTCTGTTTGCATGTCACATGGTACTAATACCCCTGGGAAAAGTATGAATCTAATTATTTTCCCTTCCCCTATAGGCAAATAGTAGGGTAGACTGGGCTCTTTAGTTTCAGTATGGTGATTGGTCTAGGAGAAAGAAAAATCATAATTTAAACCAGTTGTAGACTTGGAGTACCAGGCTATTTGTGCTCAAGATATGCTACATGGGTAGCATCCCACAACCAAAGTAGCTTACAGAATATGTCTTATTTTAGTAGAAACAAAATTTTTCATTTTTTTTTCTTTAATTTTTTTATTCATCTAATAAATGTTTTTAGAGCAAAGATGTATCATACATCATGATACATCAAGAAATGTTTTCTCTAACCAGCCATTATAAAGTACAGAGAATTGATGATCATTTAAGACAGTTTTCTTTGAACTCTGTCTGTCAGTAATTTTATGGCAAAAATCCTCTGGTGCCTTTTATTGTTGTTATTGTAAGTTGGTGCTTATAATTTACCAAACAACAAAAAGCTATTTTAATCAGTAGGATTGGTAATTTAACTGCTGGAAAAATGCCTTTAAAAATGTTTGTTCATTCTGAAGAGTCTTAGAATGTTTAAAATAAATGACATGTTTGTTTTATTCATTGTTTTATCACTAGATGTACTTTTACTTTTTCAAATGATTTTTAATAAGGTTTCTGTATACAGAAATATTTGCACTCCTCCAACTCAAAACATCCCTGCTGTCTTACTTGCCAGGCTGCCATTTGGGATTCTTTTGGGATACATGTGCAATGCTTATCTTTTTTGTAAGTAGTGCTGATTTGCATGTGAGTGCAACTACCTGCATAAAAAGACTGTGTGCAATGATGAAAGAACAATTTGCAGTTAATAGAGTTGAACACAATGGTATGAGAGGCAAGTAACAGAGGTGAACTGATATTCAACAAGCTATTTCAATAAATAAAAAGTCTGTTTCAAGATGATCATTGAGTTTAATAGGACTGGATTTGTGGTTCAATAGGTCACGATAGAATTGGTATGTGACCTATCAGGAGTGAAATGACACTGCTAGGATTTGCACAGTGACTGGCAACACTGCCATGAATTATGTGCTGGTGACATGTGCACAACCTCTGGACTACAACCTATTGTTTGGCATTGATGTCATTAAGGTACTGGGTGGTGTTTGGATCACACATTCTGGTGGCGTAGAGTTTAAGAAGCAGCAGCTTGTCTGTATGGTGTTTTATGTCAAAGAAACCAATTTTAGTGTGAAATTTGATGAGTTGCAGAGAGTGTTGGTTGCAACCTTGAAGTGGTCTGTAGGTCATGCACAGTAGAAGCTTGGTAGAAGATTTTTGAATATTTGGTACCTGATTAGCTAACGGCAGAGTATGAGTGTGAGCTGCAGACATGGATTGACAATGGCTAGCTGCTGCCCTATACTGATAAGTTTGGCCTACACAAAGTACATCCCATGATGGTCTTTTGGGAACTGAACACCTACATTTACCTCATGGTTAAGTGGCTGGTAAAGGTGATGCATGTATACAGATCCCCTTTGTGTGTACTACTTGGTGACTAATGCTTTCATAGGCAAGTCTCAGTTGAACACTAACACTCAAGATGGCAACTTATGAGGTCGATCATTCTGATGTGTGAGGAGTGTCAGTCAGTGAACCCAGCACCGGTAGAAGAGAGGGCTCACTGTGGGTGAGATGTGGAACCAGTTAAGCATGGACATGATGTACTACAATAGTTACCACGTTTTGACACTGATTAATTGTATCCAAATATGGTTTTCGATCTGATGGCCACTGCTTCAGCATGATACTGCACACATAATCTGACAATTGGGGTCAGTATTCCATGAACATGACGCCCCAGTTGAACCATTTTAGCTGGTTTATATGTGTACGAAAATAATTTGAAAAGATCTTTCCATTTCCATTCTTTAATGAAAAACAGCTGATATCCACAACATTCCATATTGAATTTGTATCTCCTTTTAGAAAGTCTTCATTGCAATTTTATATTTCTGTATATTACCTACCCTTTTACATAGCTACTTCAATTGAAAAAGTATTATTTATTTTGGTATGTTGGAATTTGGGTGGCCATTTTGTTTTTAGTTGTGTGATACAAAAGATATGCCTTCTAAGTAACAAGGCTGCATTAAGTCTAGACTTCGTAGTTTGCCATTGTTCATATATGCCTTAGTCTTCACTAGTTGGCTAATCTGTTGCTCCTACTGATGGGCAAGTCTATAAATATTTGCTAGCAATCTGCAGATAGCTGATACCCATCAACAACCCCCTTCCCAGCAAACAATCCAACACATCCCCTTGTTTGGGAGTATAAGATGGAATTTTCCACCTTTTTATTTTAAAAGAAATGCATATTAAAATAAAAAAATGTGAATAATTTTTTTTTTTAATTATTAATATTAGTACAATTTTTGTTTAATTGACATGAAAACATGATCAGTGATTTATTTTTTTTTTTTTTTGTTTTCGGATTAATTGGCTGGTTTATTGTCATATACTCCAGACATCCTTTGGGGGAATTTTACTCCACTGCTGAGATGCAGTCGATGTATTCTTCTGCCCCAGTCGACTGGGCTTATAATGCCTAATTTACTAAGTTAAGACTCAATTGCCTACTATAATCTTTCTGAAAGTGTTTCTGAAATTTTATTTCTGTCCTTGGCTTTGTAAACACGTCAGCTACATTTTTCTCTGTTTCAACGTGTTTTAAAAGAATGTGGACCCTTTTATTTATTTCATCGCATATAAACTGAAACTTTATATCAATATGTTTTGATCTTTGATGAATGACTGGGTTTTTTGCCAAAACAATACTGGACTGATTATCACAATGAATAGTTGTTAGGTTTTTAAGTGACTCAAGTACCATCTTAGTTCTCAATAGTGCTGTAAGATACAGGGCTTCTCGGCTTGCTAATGAAACAGCGATAAATTCTGCTTTGCATGTTGACAAAGCGGCTGAATTCTGCTTTTTAGACTTTCATGAAATCATTGGGTTATTTTCTGCCAATCTAAAGCAAAATCCGCTCACACGTTTTTTGTTACTTAAATCTGCATCACAAAATCCTTTTAATTTCAAGGGTTTCTGCAATTTCTTGAATATTAGTAACTGATTGATTGTGCCTTTTAAATAATGTAAGACATGTTTTGCCTTCATTAAATGAAAAGATTTGGTTTTGCTAGGTCTTGAGACAACCAAGAAACTGTATAACAAATGTCAGGTCTTGTTGCAACCATTATATATATCAAACTGCCAATAATTTCATGATAATGTTTGCTATCTATTAAATCGACTACATCACTTGTTTTTGTTATATCCATTTCACATGGAGTTGCGCGTGGTTTGAAATTTGCCATACCAAACTTTGATAATATCTTCTCAATATATCTTGATTGATTTATTTTAACAGTATTATTTTTGCATTCAAATTGTATTTCTAAAAACCAGGATAATTTCCCAAGATCAGTCATTTTGAATCTAGAATTCAGTCTTGTCTTAATTTGCATAAGGTGTGCCTCAGTTTTTGAAACTATTAATATTACATCTACCCACAATAAAATAGATATTTATTGTGGACATTTTGCTAGGGTTCACAGGTACCTGCAGAAAATTTTCTTGTCGTTAAATACGTATGGAATGTTTTATTCTAAGTTTGACCGCTCTGTTTTAACCCATATAAGGATGTTTTAAGTTTTCAAACATAATTCCCATTCTTACCTTTTTAAAGCCTTCTGGCAGTTCAATATATTTCATGGTCTAAATGGGCATTTACATATGCACTCTTGACATCCATATGATGGATTAACCAGTAACCTTATGGATGCCATATTTGTCATTGGGGCAAAAGTTTCTATATAATCCTTGCCATATATTTGCAAGTAGCATTTTGGCTAAGAAACAAGCTTAATACTCATGACTTCTGTCACTTTTACTTTTTATAGTAAAAATCCACCTACTACTGACAATATTTTTATTTCTTGGAGCTTTTTGCCATTTAAAAGTATTATTTTCTACTAAGGAATCAAATTCTCTCTTTATTGCTAAAATCCAGTTATTCGAATCTGGAGAGTTTACAGCCTCAGAGTAATTAGCAGGAATTTTATGCTGAGTACAACAGTAATCAACACCTTAAATTCAAAGTTTTTGACCTAAAAAAAATCAGGTCTTTATCTCTGTCGGATGGGATAACGGGTTATTTGCCCCTCCCCTTTGGCGTTTAGGTTGTCTTTCAGTTGTACGTCATATGTGATTAAGTATTCTGGAAATTCAGTATTTTTATCTGGTTTCGATAAGTTGGTGAATTTTACCCACCTAACTTTTTTAATAGCCATTGTTTCCAGAAAATAAATCAAGTAAGCTCAACTTCATTTATCATAGCCTACAAATATACTTTTTCACAACAAGGATCCAATTTTGTTTTATTTTGTACATAACAAAAACAAGTTGTGCCAAAAATATGCATCTTGCTTAAGTTTTATTTTGAACTGGTAAAACTTTCATATGGTGTTTTTCTTGTTACACTGATTTCTAATATATGCTAAAGCCATCAAGTTCTTGTGCAATTTTGACTCAATAAGGAGACACCTTACCATAGAAAATAAAGTTCACCATGACCAATCTGCGGTTCCATTTTTATGTGGAGAATAATTAGAGGTATTGGTTTATTGCAAACTGATTGAAGAGAATAAACATAGATATTGTAATCATGCTTGTATCAGAGCAAATCCTATTCATGAAGTGATTATTGTTGTGGGATTATATCTGCTACATGAAGAATTTGGGTATTTAAAGACCTGATAAGATTGACTGTGAATATTTTTTTTATTTTTAAAGCTATAACATTTCTAAGTGGATTACACTAATAAAAATTTTTCTGTCATATACTGTTTTTCTTAGTTTACAGTCTCACACACACACACAATATATATATATATATATATATATATATATATATACTTTCAAGAAAAAAAAAATTCAGTCACATTAGGATTATAAGTTTATTTCCATCCTGTTAAAAGCATTGATATGAATCAACAACTCCATAAAAAATTTAATAGGACTTCTTCAGATCCAACATTTTTCTTGAAAGAATATTTGTTCTATGATATTATTTCCATTGAGCTCTTTACCAGGAATATTTAAATATTCAAATTTTGAATTATCTAATTGTCCTGACGGAATTGCCTTTCTCTGGATTTACTGGATTGAAGAATATATATATATATATATATATATATATATATATATACACACACATACACACACTTTGTAAGAGATGCAAAAAATATGGGTAGAATTAATGTGCACATAAAATTTATGCTTTTTACTTGGTCATATGGAAATACTGTACTTGAACAGTATTTTACAGTTGAAATGATTGCATCATAAGCCATCTTTTACTTAAGCATCCATTTCTTAGTACAGCTATGTTGTTTTCTAAGGATGAACATGTGTGCATTGTTGAAAATTGTTGCATATAAATTTTTCTTCCTTAGAGGATTTTGGAAAATGTTGTGTTTCAGAACCTCATACACTAGAATTGATTTTTTTTTTATTTGTCTTTTGAGGTATAGTTTTTGAATTATAATAGTTTAAATATGTAATTGATGAGATGGTTATGTGTATGTATCTCCTTTCTATCAGGCCCTTTTTTTTTCTTAACAGTCCACTTTAGAATTCTGGCCTTCTACAAGGAAAACCAATGGAGTAAATCCAAGCTAACCCATGACATGTTGGCAAGGGGTTTACATTCTGAGTTGTCCTTCTAGACTGGTTTCCTTGCCAAGGCTAGAGAGCCAGTCTCCCCTACTATTACTTATAGCTAGATAGAAGGAATGATGGATTCATGTCTTTCTCAAGGACATTTAGTTTAAAGTAAACATAGACTCAACCAAAATTTGAACTTGGCATGTAGATTCCATTTTTACATGCCAATAACTGTTATACCATCTAAACTTCCACGTGTGTGTGTGTGTGTGTGTGTGTGTGTGTGTGTGTGTGTGTGTGTGAGAGAGAGAGAGAGAGAATAAGCAGACAGGTTTTTTGTATTATCTGCCCTCAAAATATCTGATGCTAATATTATGCTATTCATCCATTTGAAATATGTTTCTAATTAAATTCTAAACTTAAGTTTATTTATTTTCACATAATGCTTGGAAAAAACTGTACAGTATTCAATGGCTGGCCTTGTTTTATAGGAAATAATTGTTAGCCACCAGTATCCACATTTAGCAACCATTCCCATGTTAAGTATGTACTTAGCTTGTGCCATTTCCTATTTGTAAAAATGACCAGAATTGAATCTAAGTGCTTTCCCACACTTTGTTACCCTCTTTTCTGGGTGGCCTTGCCTTGTAAGCTATAAAAAAATCTTCAGGTTGAGTAGTAGGATTATATCTCTTTTTCTTTTTTTTCCACAGGTGGTTAAGAAATATGCCACTCATTTAAGCACAATTATTTGATGATTTTAATTTATTTTTTAATGTTTCTATTCTAATTCTGTGCTTTGAGTGTGTATATTTCTGTATGTCTTCATAAATGTGAGTAGAATAGTTTGAATGTCTGCTTATCTGTCCACATTTTTATATGTATACTTTCACGTGAATGTCGTATGTGATATATTTTCCCATTAAGAATGACTTTGCTGAAACATTGACATAACAAATGTATAGTTATGCTTTCACATATAAGTGTGTATGTATATGTCTGCATATAATTTTGTTTGGTGGCCAACAAACCAGTTTATTGGAATTTACTTGTTTTTAAATGTGACTTGTTGTGCAACAGCTTTTAATTTGAATTATCTCAAATATCTTGAATGAATTAAAGTGATTAAATAAGTGATTGAAATATAAGTATATAAAAACTTTCTATTTATTTTAAACAAGAATGTAATTGTGGACCACAAAAACAAGGCTACTCTGAATTTTTCCTGTAAATCAATGATTTTACACATTGGATATATCTATATCAAGATGATCTGATTTTTTTTTTTTTTTTGTTTATCATTCTACTGCAAAAATCTCACATTGTAACCAGCGTTTTGTTCATGCAATAGTGATAAAATAAGAATAAAACAATTCCTCATCCAATTTACAACTTTTTATCATATAGGGTCTGCATTCATGCTCACCCTAATCTCAGCTCAGTTAGCTGGGGCTGTAGAATACACTGACTGCATCTCTGCTGATGGGTAACACTCCCCCCCATGAGTGTCCTGGATATGACATTAATCAATTTGATGGTGAGGCTTCAGTGATCCTGGAGCTCTGGGAAATGCCGAGTATCCCTTCATTGCCATCGCTCCCATGTCCACTATGACCTGGAGTGGTAGCACCTGATAGGATCCTGTCTATGTATCAAATAGAGCTATTTGATATTTAAACAAAGTGCAAACAAATGACTTATGCTAAATTGAATTGTTTGATCATCTGAGTAAATAGATGACTGATGTTTAATTGAATTGTTAATTATACATAGCAATACTTGGAACCATTTAACTTTGTTGACTTATGTTAAACTGAATTGTTGGATCATTTAACTGTATCAACAAAATGTTTGCAAATCATATATTTAATATATTTGTAAAAACAGGATTTGACATTAAATAACCAACAATGGTTGATATGCCATAAAAACAAACCAAATCACCCTGATCTTTAAGCGAGTTATTTTAAAGATTTGAAAAATAGAATAACATTAGTTATCACCCAAATCTTGTTTAAATAACTGAATTCCCTTTGTGTTCTTAATATTGTTACCAAACATTCTAGTAAACCATTTGTCAGTCCTTGCTAGGTGTACAATCTAAAAGGAAAAAGCTCTGTTTTAAGAGTTTTTCTGATAAAAATGAGTTTTTTTCTCTTATTGATTGTACAACTGACAAGTGCTGAAGAATGGATCAGTTAAAATGTTAATAACATCAAGTATTTAAAAAATAGGGTTCAATTGCCCTAAAAAAAATTTGGAATGTAAATGACTCTTAAAATTATTGGCACTATATCATATTATACACTGATTTATTGAAACTGATATCCATTATATTATATATCATATTATACATTGATTTATTGAAACTGTTATAGCCTGAATATTTGAACTATTGTACCTTCTGGTCACTGCCATCTTAAGAATTTTCAACCTAACCCATTAATCTATCAAGACCAGTTGTTCTCATTCCACTGTCCATGATTAGGGATAACATTTATTAATCTTATTCACTAAGCTCAGCATAATTTTGGCACTAGACTATAGCCATGGTGCACTCAGTGAGGATTAAACTCGCTACTCAGTAGTAATGATCTTCAAGATCAGCTTACTAAATGTTATATCACAAAAAGATGACCTGTTTCAAATTATTTCATTCTTGTAATGGTACTTATGTTCCATTGCTTGATCCAATGATAACTATATCAACTAATGCTTATATTCACTCAAACATTGTCTCATAGGATTTGTTTGGAAATTTCTGGAAGGTTATCAAAGGACAAGTATCTAAAGAATGGTGTGCAAAAGTAACATGTTATGACTATAATAACCAAAATAAGGACTCCAGTTTTAATAAATGGGTTTTATTGAGATGATTTGTTATATTAGAAATTATCATTTAAAAAATAATCTTCTGTGCATATATATATATATATATATATATATATATATATATATATATATATAATAATTATTATTATTTTATTTTATTTTATATATTATTATTTTTATTTTATATATATATATTATATATATTTTTATTTTTGATAAGAAGGAACTATTTGACAATGTCCAAAGTTTTTTTTGTTTATATGCCCACCATACTTTTATTTTATCATTCTATGGCGTGGATGTTGGTTTGTGACTTGGTTTTGTGAGGTTAGATATTGAATTTGTATCATTATTTGTTAAGCTTTACATCATAAAATCTCAGAATTATCTAATTTGTCTAGGGTAATGTCCCTACCAAAATTGAAATCCCTTTTCAGGTGGTCATTGTGAAAACAATTTCTCCTTGTAAATACTTTCAGTTTCCCTCCTTTAGTTTTTAAGAAACATCTATGAGTGTACTGGCATGATGAAATGCTGTTTTTAGTAAATAGTATTTTAAGTGTGTTGTGTACAATTTTTTTTTTTTTACATTCAAACTGATTATCTAACGTAGAATATTTTAATTATTGTCACAGATACAGGACATTGATTTTTATTTATTTATTTATTTTTTTGAATTATTACTAAGAACAATACAATAGTTTATAGTGTTTATTAAGATTACATCAAATATGCAATAGATTCACCATTTTGCTCTCCCAGTAATGGATTAAATAGTAGGACTAGTGTCTTACTACAAGTATATTTTTGCCATTAAACAAAGAAACAAAACAAATGCTTGACATGTAAACAAACTCTGAATTTGTGATTCTTGCATTGTCATCGTTACCTCTTCATTTTTAGTGAAGGTTGATCTGTTCATAGAACATCATGTAGGGATTTTGTTTCATCAGGTTTTTTTTTTTTTGATTCATTATTGCAGTCATTGGGGGAGAATATTTGCATAAATGATGTTGAATAAAGCAAGAATTTGCATTTTCTCTTATATATATATATATATATATATATATATATATAAAGAGAGAGAGATTTTACTATCACTTGTCTAAATATATGGCAATAAAAGAAAAAAAATGATTATGTAAACTGTATTTATACAGCTAAAAGATGACAACATTTTCATCATATGATTGGTCAGTATTTTAATTCATTTAAATATCTAGTGATGTTTGGCACACCATGTATTTGTTAAAAATTGTCATGAAATAACTTAATTTCTAGTGATTCAGGAGTAACTTACATCCTTCCTTTAAAAGTATGTGTTCAGCAGATATTGAAATCCAAACTGTTAACCTTCTATTATTATCTTATCTTTCTTGGATTAACACCCAGATACATACATAACATAATTGATGGAGTTAAAAAGATGTGTAAAACTGTAATAAGACTTCATTTGCATGTCTAACCCTTTTGAAGTTATCAAGTCAGATAAAATTAATGTTTTTGTAATTCTTTTGTTTGTAAATAGATTTATATAATTTTTGTATCTTACCATAAAATGGCAAAATAGATCATCATAGCAAATTTTTCTTTTTGTGCTGAATTAAAATGTCTTAAATTTGAGAATATGATAATTCTCAATTCAATCCAGGGTTAATGCTTACTCTGATTTCCTAAAGGAGATAACTTAAATGATAATCATAGAATATTTCCTCATAAAACTTTTTGTTATGATATAAAATCTTTAAATTGCAAGTATGAATAGTTCTTCCTTTCGAGTTCAGTATTTCAGTTTCATTTGTTAGATTTATCATATTTTGTATTATGTGTTAAATCAACAACTTATATTTTTGAGATTCAGATATTACTCTGATAACTCTATTCGGTTTGTAATGCTTGCATTAATTCCTGACTTCTAACAATCCTTTGTTTTTATTTATTTTTTTTTGTTTAATGCACAACATGCAGATTGAGTTTCAGAAACCAATTTAATGTAAATAAATAACTCATCACAAAATTTGATGTTTTAACCATCAAATGTTTCTTTCCTTTCCATCAGAAATATTCGATTTGTTAGGGCAGAAAAATAGCTGAAGTGGAGTAGCAACAAATTTATTGGGAATTAAGGAAAGTTGAAAATTTGCCAGTTCAAATGGTTTAGTGCCAAAAATCCAATGTAATTTTCTTTCTCCACCCTCTAATGCCAGAATTTACTGTGATACTAAATATGTACTAATTAGGGAAAATAAAAAAAATTATGTATTTAAATAAATTCCATTTGTGATATCACAACAGAAATAATTTGAAATAATTCGTTTGTCTGGAAAGTATCCAGCTATTTCATATAAATGAAAAGTAGCTTATCTTGGGTAATGATGCCTTAATCCTTTTCAATGTAAGTAAAGTTGGTGATTGTAGTTGAGGGCAACCTGAAGGCTCCCTTTTCATTAGTTATTACACCAAGGTGTAAGGGAGGGTGCTCCTCTTTTTCTGGATTACTCCACTTTACCCTTGATCTGTACCTTATAATGCTGAGTGCTAAGCGAGGCAGCATCAAGTACCATTTTTCTTTTTGAGTTTTTCATCTAACTCAGCCTGAGATTGAACCCCAGTCTCTAAGGCCATTGGCAGACATGCTACTCACTTAGCCAATCATTCTGGCATTCCTTTTGCTTTTCAGAACTGTCTGTGGAATTCATTTTGGGGGTTCAGCATCAACTGCCTCGTCACATTCTCATTAATGTCATCTACAATTTAAAATTTCTTCATCACGGCTATTTTAACTTTGAGTAAAAACCTTGTCACAGAGTGCCAAATCTGAACTGTTGTAGGGTTTGACAAACTTGAGTGATGAAATGTTTTGTTAAAAAACCCTGTACAAGATATGAAGGTACAGTGTCCTGAAATTTTCAGTCACCTATCGTCACAAGTATTTTCTTAGTTTATCCCTCAAGAAGTTCAATATTGTACTCTTAAATGTCTGACTTAAAGGAGCATACTCCTGATAGACTATCTTCGCATAAGAAAATAAGTCATGATCTTTGCCTACTTAAGTAGGGTTATAACCATAGACCCTGCTCAACCAGTTCTAGATGTTCAGAATGGCTTGATAATTTCTGAACAGTTTGTATGTATAATCTATGAATTTGTTTATAAATTGTCATTTTTCATACAAAATAAGTAGATAAAAGTTAATGATTGTTTCCTTATTATATTCAAATACTAATGATTGTATATTGAGAAAACCCTTTTCTCTTGCAAACATTAGTTTGTGCTTTCAAGTTTTGTTTTTCTTCAAAAACAGTTTTGAATCCTTGATTGATGGGTTGGTTGGTGGGTGGTATTTCATGTCATATCAACCTTTAT
The DNA here is from genome assembly GCA_963585895.1 of Sepioteuthis lessoniana. NCBI lineage: Eukaryota > Metazoa > Mollusca > Cephalopoda > Myopsida > Loliginidae > Sepioteuthis > Sepioteuthis lessoniana. The sequence goes on from OY757915.1 coordinate 51,945,946, forward strand.
TGGTTATTTAGTGCCAAAACCTGTGGGGGGGATTTGGCAGAATTGTCCTGTTTTATAACGGTCCTATAATAAATAGAGAGAAATATGAATGCCTACAGAATCAGAAAACAATCTACATAGGTTTTATCTAACATCCAGTTAGATAAAACCTATGTAGATTGTTTTCTGATTCTGTAGGCATTCATATTTCTCTCTATTTATTATAGGACTGTTATAAAACATTAATTGAATATATATTCAATTAATTTTCTGTAATGGTTCTATAATTCTGATGGTGTGAAAAAACCCAAATGATACAATTTGCAAATAAAAAATGTATTACACAAACTGATATCCGGGAAAAAATTCCATGAAAAAATGAAGACTAAAAACATGTACTACTTGAAAAAAATCAACCAATTATGCATGCCTAGCCAAGAGAAAAAACGGTAAACTATATATGATTTGTAACATTTTTTTTAATGAACCAGAGTTCATTTGTTTGCACATAGTTAAATGGTTTCAAGTATTGCTGTCTTACTTAAATAAGTCTAGGTAACATTATTCATTCATTTGCACACAAATGGTTTCAAGTATAGTAAGTGATTAAATAGTTTTATTTGACCCATAGCTGGAACCCTACCAGGTATTACCACTCTGAGTCAAAGTGGACCTGGGAGTAATAGTAATGAAAGGGTATTCCAAACCCATAAAGCTCCAGAACTGTTCTTACCTCTCTGCAGTAGTTGGCATATTCTACAGCCCCAGCCACCTGGGCTATGAGTGACTATTTTAAAATAATTTATTTTTTAAATTATATTGATGTCTAGTTTGCTCTAATATAAAATCTGGTTTTGTTTTCCTTGGTGAGTTTCTTAACTGCACTTCACATGGAAACTCAAAATTGTAGGCCAACCATACTTGCATCCTTGCTTGTGCTATTACATGTCAAGTGGAATTGCCTATAGGTTAGAGATGATGTATATTTTCTTGAATGCTATCTACTACAGTTCGATTTATAAACCTTAAGGCATTTTTTTTTTTTTTTCTTTTTTTTACAGTTCTATGTAATTAGCCAATCTGCATATCTGAAGTAATAGTGGTGGGAAAACTAGGTCTAAATCTATTTAAACAGAAATGGGTTCATCTACCCAAATGTTTGCTGGAGAATGAATAACCTGCTTCTATAGAGAAATGTATTCATTTTATAATTTTCATTTGAATTTTGCAATATTTCATTGTATACATATTCTTGTTGTGGATTTTTTAAGTGAATGAATTTAGAGAATATAGAAAATACATTGGGAGGTGTGAATTACCTGATATTGAAAAAAGCATGAATTCATTTCTTCCTGCAGTTTTGGGTAAATAACAGTGCAGCTAAAGCTCTTTATCTGAGTACAAAACAATCCTTCTTAGATATTTGATAATAGGTCAGGTATCATTCATTACTGATGGTATAACTTGTCTCTTACTTAGAGAGCGATACCATAAAGTAGTGTTACTTGGCAATGTATTCTGATGACATAATAGTTTATCAGAAATATCCATCCATGTTCTTAGATTCAAAATGATCAACCATCTTGTTAAGAAGTTATGTCTATATAACTGCATGCAGTTTCTTTAATTCTTGCTGTGGCTCTTTTGAAAATCTTGTTGGTAATAGTTGTTCATAAGTTGTTCAACACTTTGAAACCTTAACTTCTTGGCTTACAGATACACTGAACCTAAACTCATAAAATTCAGAAAAACAGTCACATATGAAACATTTAAATTTTGCTCCAGAGCATAGACATCTATTTATTCTATTTAAAAAATGCTGTGAATGATTGCTATATTAAACTTTTTATTAGTAATTTGTGACTTTATCTCTCTGAGCCTGAAATATTAGACTTAAGTTGTCTAGTTAAAATAGTACTCAACCTTAAATATTAGGCTTATAGTGTATTGTAAAATAGCACTTGGTCCAAAATATGGGGTTTATGGGTTCAAAGTAGCTTATTTGGTTTGAAAATTCTAAAATATCTCATGGTGAGATCTATAATTCTAAATTTATATCTGTATGGAGTACACCATATCAACAATAAGTTAGCAAATCTATTTCCTTTCTCTGCTAAAATGCTATTTTTAAACATTCTATACAATCATTCTCTACTTAAAGAGTTCATTTTGCTGTTGTTTTGATTTCCTTTTTGTGAAGTATGCTTAGTAAAGCATCTATTTAATACTTATTATGGAATCATAAACATTATAGTTCCTTTAACGACAAAATCAAATGAGGTAAATTGATTTTTTTTTAAATTCATGCGAGAAATATTATGCTCCGTGATTTATTGACTCTCATTCATCTACACACAATACAATCTCTGAAGTTATATACCTAAAAAGTAATTTAATGTTATTCATATGATTACTACCATTGTTCCTGTCACAGATGATGATTATTATTTATGTATAGATTGGCACTTTTGCTTGTTTATAGGTTTAACTGTGTTGGCAAGTTGAGATGCAGAGACATCAGTTAACTGAAATCTTTTTAAATCATTTAAGTAAATGAAAGAAAAGAAGTATGAGGAAGGAGTGAAGAGTGATTAGTTTAAAAGAAATTGAAAAAGAGAGAATGTAGTGAAACAGAATGGAAGTGTAAGTATAGAAAGTTATAGTAAGAGAAAAAAGTAAAAGGTTAAATAGATTAGTCAATATAGTTACAATTCATGAAAACCTTTGAATTTCTGAAATGCCTTGTGTGAGCATAACAGAATTTTTCATTCTGTAGCAAGTCCAGGTTGTATGACATGTATAGTAGGGTAGGTTGATTTTTCATTTTTTTTTTTTTTAAATATCAAAAAGAACAATGCACCAAAAGTTGTGTATATACCTATTAAATACTCATACCAAAAATTAGATCTGAATCTTCAACGGTTTTTTGCTAATTTGGCATGAAAGATTTTGAATAAATATGTACTGAAAAGTCCTCGATTTTGCCAGATTTGGGCCAAACAATTTCAGTATTTAAACTAGGAAACCTAATTTTATTTTATGGAAATATAATAAATAAATTATAGCAAAACTTCAAATTGAAAATTGAACCCCTACCCCACCCTGCTTTACCTGTGTCGAATCTAAAATGCTATTATTCAAGCAGTAATATTCGAATATATTGAAAAAAAAACTTTTCCTGATACGAATTGAAATACAACAAATAAACAAATATGGAAAAACAAATAATTGTTTAATAATTTTTAATATATAGAATCAAATAGTTCCATATATGAGCCCTTAGATGAAAACGCTGGTCTCAATTGTTGGCACAAAACTTTTGCAAGTATGTGCTGGTGCCTTGCTTCAAAGCCATACACAGATTGAGAAGCCTCCGTTACTAACTTAACTGCCTGTTCCACAACTTGTGAATGTGAAGGGAAATCTGGCAAGTTAATCTTTTCACCAGTTAACAATGAATTCTGTAATTCATTGTCAGAAAAGTCTAGTGTGAGTGGTGGCTCACAGACTCCATTTACTGACAAATCAATTAAATCAGTCCAGTGCACAGCTTTAAAGTTGATCATTGGGATCTTTTAAAATCTTTTCTTGACTGGCTTCCCTCTTCTGAAAGAATATAAAAATAATTTGAGTTTAATTTTTAAATGCAATTTGTTCTGCTTTAATAATATTTGGTGAAATCAGATGTAATCTTTAAAATGTTTCAATAAATTGGCACAAGTACTTCAACCAGTTTTGTATGAATAAATATTAACTTACCTAATGGCCAAAATTCTTTTTATATCCTCTTCTCTCACTTCAGGTTCATCAAATTTCACCATTGAAAATAAAACATTCTCTGGAAGTAATGCAAAGGCCTTATACTGGAGGTTTTTTAATGTAATCCTTTGAACCTTAATTGGATGCTTTTGTATCCTGTCAATCATATTGTAAATATAAATTTGTTGGTGATGGAACATGTTACTTTTTTTTTTTTTTTTTTTTTTTTTTTTTTTATATCAAACCAGCAAATAACATAAACATTCACAATAAAATTTATCAAACTATATAGTTTAGTCGAAAGATTCTGTGGATATGCCCCACGAGTTCATAGACACATGAACCTGATGACCAAAGTTAACCACCTTGCCTGGTTTAATGGACCAATTTTCCACGATGCAAATCTAGGCTCCACCTTACCTCTAGAAATACCAACTGTATATTCATAGAGTAGTCTTTGGTCACTACTAAGGCTATCCATATCTTTCATTCCAAAATGAAACTCCAGAGGATTCTCAACAGCTGAAAAAGAAAATTATTATCATTTGCACATAATTTACCCAATGGACCATTGAATGTAAAAGTAAGTAAAGTTAGCGACCATAGTCGAGGGTGACCCGAAGGCTCCCTTTTCGATAGCTACTACACCAAGGTGTAGGGGAGGGCGCTACTCCATTCCCTGGATTGCTCCACTTTACCCTTGAACCGTACCTTATAATGCTGAGTGTTAAGCAAGGTGGTATCAAGTTCCATTTTTAAAGTCTTTGGTATGACTCGACCTGGGATTGAACCCAGATCTCCCGGGCCATTGGCGAACACTCTAACCGCTGGGCCAGGGGCCTTTTGTGGTGCCATCTAAATGTTTGAATAGAGCTCTAAATGGAAGTTCATTTTGATGTAAGGAGCAACCAATTGTGTGAAGATTTCTTTTTCTAAAAGTGTAACAAGTCGACCTTCACAGCCTGTATATGCATTTGTGTTGTCAACAAGGATAGCTTTAATAGTACACCAGTCGCACCAATATCGGGAAGAACCCTGTGAGTCAAATATATACTCTCATTTGGTGTCTCCTTTGTGATTGTCAAGTGGCATTCAGGTCCTTTGGCTTTTTTCAGAATTTTACTTCCATTTTCCTCCACTGATTCCTTGTAGTGTAGTGTGTCTTTTTCCTCCCATCAACTCCTATACAAAGATTCTCCACATTTTCATTATGCTTTTCATAGGCATTTGTTTTCACTTTACCCTTTGCTCTATTTTACATTTATCCATATAGATATTCTTTGTATCGATATTAGGGATAAAAAAGCCAATAGCCCTCAAATCCAAGAGCAAGGCATGGGCAAGGCTGGCTCCAAGATTAGAAAATATATCACCCCTAACTCAAGAGCATACCTTGGAATTTTTGTGAGATTATAAGGCACTTGGAGAGGACTATCTAGCTGTTTATAATCCTCTGTTTCATCACTTGGAGAAGATGAGTAAGAATGGGAAGAATCACCCTGAACATATAATGTCGAAGCTATTGGTGGGGATATATTCATACTCTTTTGTTGGCTTTTTTGTCATAGGACAAGTGCAGATGATGTGCTTAATCTGGCAATTTTCTTTGGTGCATTTGACATTAATATTGTCACAACTTAAAATGGGCAGGTTGCATGAACATGATTTATCAAACAATATATCCAACTTTTCCTTCCAGAATTTTGTTTGGGCAGCAGGTAGATGTTTCCTACTTATTTGCTTTGCCTTTTGAAAGCATAGAATTTTCACCTTGTTGACAACACTAATTTCCTTTAACAAAGGCAAACGAGGGTTGACAGCCTTCCAAATATCTATCACGTCCTTTGCTATTAATTTAGAAATACCTAAACAAGAAAGGTGGGGATAAGTGTTCATTAAAAAATAGCAGTATTGAATTATTTGTTACAAGTTCATGGCTCCGTTTTATCCAATGGTGATGGTAAACCTGAAAATTTAATTGCACCTTTACTTCGAGTGGAGACTCCAGTGTTTTTTCCTGCCATTTTTTAACTAAAATATCTGTAAAAAGAATATATATATATATATATATATATATATATATATATTGTCTGAAAATACATGAAGATGTTTTGAAAAAAATTGTAAATAAATTTCGAAATTCATTAAAAAAAGTAATGTTTACTTACCAAACAACATTATCGTACTGTTTAGTTCCAAAATTAACTCGTAAACCGACTTTTCACTTAAAAAAACACTAAATTTTAAAATATAAATAAATTACAATAATTATAAAAGGTTTAAATATTTTAATAGTATGTCTACTTTGCGAAATATATATATTTGCGTTAATTATAAGGGTAAAAAACATAAACAAACTGAAGAACTCCAGAGAGATATTTAGCACCAGTGAAAGCCGAAAAAATATCTAGTAAATAAAACGAGGTTTAGTAAGTCGTTATTTGTATTTTAAACTATATATTTTAATGTATTTTATTTTTGTTTTTGGTCATTTAATTAAACATAATTTGAAAATGGATAATAAACTTAAAAATATCAATTATTTAATAAATTTTATTATTTAATTTTCCTTTAGTCTCAGTTTTAATTTTATGGATACAGGTTTCCAGCGTCACCTATATCACGACAAAAATCACAAAATATTATGTCTTTAAATGCGATTTTTGAAAAAAATATTTCGTGGGGTAATTTCTGATGTTATTTCGCAACTTTCACCGCATTTTTCTTTTTACAGTTCCAAAATCGACCTACCCTAGTGTACATATGTAGAAGTGCATAGAACATTGCTTATGAGTTTGTCCTTACTTTTCCAGTAGTGATTAGTATATCTTGTTCATCGTATTTGGATGGTTTGTGAGATTAGAGGTAAGTTTCTATACAGCTGCCATTTTATTGGGTGCTATTTCCAGGATTTATTCAAAACAGCATGCAACATATTTGTGTAGTTCTCATATAGCTTTTTCTCCAGGCATTTTGTTAAAGTGAAAGTGGTGCAACTATACAGTATTACTGACACAGCTACAACTTGGAAGAATTCCTATTTCATTTTATCAAAGAGATTGGATTTTTATGTAGTCATTAACTTGTCGATTGTAGTCCATGCTTTACCTGTGCATACATTGATATCGCTTTCCGTTGATGAGATATTACTACCAACTGGTTTATTAATTTTAGAGGCTTGCTGTTTAATGAGATGTCTCAATCTTAGATTAACACTCATGAACTCTATTTTATCTTAGTTCACAAAGAGAGAAATGCCTCTTGCTGGCTACTTCAGCCTATGCAGCAGAGATTTGGGTTGGGCTGGTGTATTTACAAGAATTATGATTATCTGCATTGTCTATATCAGTAATAGTTTCTGCAGGAAGTCGTATGCTTCTTGCCTTTTGTAGTGAGAAACCACTTTAATTAAAATGAATTATGATACTTTCAATATTAGTTAGAATTAGTTGTTATTTTTAATATTGACATGATCTATATAAAGAAATAATGCTAATAACATCACTCCAATTTTATTTTTATTGCCAGATGTGGAGGAATGATCTTATAAGATATTAGGGGGCAAAAAACAAAAAATCCCAACAGAATAGCATTTATTTTAAAATGTTTCTATTCCAACAGCTTTAGATATAATTACATTATTTCCTTTGATTTATTAGCATTATTTCCTTATATAGGCCATATCATTTTTAATATATATCTGTTGTTTGGGTTCTACATGAAATTATCACTAGGGCTGAACATTGGAGGATTAGATGCCTTAAGGAATCAGCACATATATTGGGCTACAATGACCTGCTGAGTAGACCAAGTATAGAGTTGAATACAATATGGGAACTGATAATTAAGAAGGCTAGATGAAAAAAAAAAATCTGAATATGGACACAGGTAAAAAAAAATCATACATAATAGTAGTAATTCTAGTCAAGTAATAGCATTAAGTTTATAAGTCCCAAAAATTCACTTTGAATTATCCAGCAGGACACATGGCATAACGGTTATAGGCATTGGTCCCCTAAGCTTCTAAGGAGACAATCATCTTGTAACTGGTTATGGCTAACGGAATCAGAACAGGCGACCCCCGTGGTTTCAATAAAGGATGTAGTTTGAAGTTCCGTGAAGGTTCCCGAGTTTGATAAACACCTGAAGAAGGCCAGAGGATATATCGGCCAAAACATTGTGGAAATAACAATAAAGATGAAGACAATAGTTTGAAAACCCTTAATGATAAAAATCAACAAGCTTCGTCTCAGAAATTTAGACAACTTATTTCATTTATTTTTGTTAGGTGTATGTGTTCTGATTAATTAATTAAATCTAAAAAAAAATAATTAACTGTGAATGTTTGAATTTATGCATTCAGTGGAATTTCTACTAGTACAATTAGTTTACTATAAAATATTGTGGTACATAAATTTATAGTTAATGAACTTTTTACCTAGTATTTCCAATTGCTCACTAAAAGAGCAAGACTCCCCCAGTGTCCTGATATGACACTAAACAATCTGATGGTGAGGCTCTTGTAATGCTGGAGCTTTGGGGAATGTGGAGTACTCCTTTATTGCAGTCGCTCCCAGGTCCACTCTGACCTAGAGTGGTAGCACCTGATAGGGTCCTGTCTATGGGTCAAATAGAACTTTTTAACATTTTAAACTAAACTTATTGAATTGTTAGAAATAGAACTGTTTTTAACTGTATAAACAAAAAAACTGTACTTATGCTAAACTAAATTGTTTGAAATTAAGTGAAACCATTTGACTTTGTACAAAAAAAAAATGTGCTTGGGCTTGTTGAAAAATATTATGAAGAAAATGTGTTTAGATTATATATATATATATATATATATATATATATATATATATATATATATATATATATGAATTCTTTAAGAAAAACAACAAACTGGTCACATTAGGATTATAAATTTATTTCCATCTTGTTATGCGTTTTTGAAAATTTCAAAAACACAAAAAAAAATTAACAGGACTTCTTCAGATCCTATGGATAAAATAAATTAAAATAGACACAGAAAAAGGTGGGAGGGGATAGAAGAGGGGTGAAGAATTATCTCCTCATTTAGCCAACTTCTGTTTTTATTTTAATTTCAGTTAGAAATGTAGTAAATTTATTTTTAAAAAATTTTTTAATTTTTATTTTAATTTTTAAATTCTAATTACATTTTGACTTAAACTACAGATCTAATATTAAATTAGATTTTTAACTTTATTCAATAACTTTACGTAATGATACAGTAATAATTACATTTAAACTATAGATAATTAACTTCAAAATTAAAAAAAAAAAAACCATAGAGTTAAACTGAGAATTAATGTAAATGAATAAATGAAATAAAATGTTAGAAAATTGTGAAAAAACATATCATATATACGTACTAATCATAAAAAGTGTAACTGATTAATAGGTTCTAAATAGTTTTGAAATTTTAAAATAATTTAAAATTAATTATATCTTGGGTTTAATTTAATGTAATTATTACTGTATCATTACGTAAAGTTATTGAATAAAGTTAAAAATCTAATTTAATATTAGATCTGTAGTTTAAGTCAGAATGTAATTAGAATTTAAAAATTTTTTAAATAAATTTACTACATTTCTAACCGACATTTCTGTGTCTATTCTAATTTATTTTATCCATAGGATCTGACGAAGTCCTGTTAAATTTTTTTCGTGTTTTTGAAATTTTCAAAAACGCGTAACGGGATGGAAATAAATTTATAATCCTAATGTGACCGGTTTGTTGTTTTTCTTAAAGAATTTAGCTTTGTATTGTCTGTTACATTGAGCTCTTTACCAGGAAAATTTAAATGTTCACTCTTGAATAGTTTTCCTGTCCTGATGGAATTACTCCCAACTCCAGTTTAACTGGACCAAATAATACTAATATATATATATATATATATATATATATATATATTAGGGTAGGTTGATTTTTCACTTTTCTTAAAATATTAACTTAATATTAACTACTCATACAAAAAATAAGATCAAATATTTCAACGATTTTTTTGAGCATTTGGTATCAAAGATTGTAGACAAAAATATACTGAAAATTCCTCGTTTTTGCAAGATTTGGCTTGAATATTAATGTGAAAACCAAATAATGTTAGTATTTAAATCAGGGAATGTCCCTTTATTTTATAAAAATGATATTAAAGAAATGACTAATCTTCAAATTGAAAATCTGCCCCCCTCCCACTTCAGTATCTGCTTCTATAAACTGCCTTTTACCATTATGAATTAAGCAGTAATATAGTACCTTAAAAATTGATTTTTTTTTTCTGTTATAACTGAAAATATAACAAACAAAAAAAATAAGGAAAAACAAACACTATTTTAATAGAGCTTAATATATAGTCAAATTGCTCCACATAAGAGCCCTTAGACAAAAATGCTGTTCTCAATTCCTGACTCAAAACTTCCTGACTTCAAAACCATATACAATTTGTAAAGCTTCCATTGTTAACTTGACTGCCTGTTCTATTGCCTGAGAATGTGAAGGCAAAACTGACAAGTCAAGCTTGGTTCCATTTAACAATGATTCTCAAAGTTCAGATTCAGAAAAATCTTCTGTCATTGGTGGTTCAAAAATGCCACATAATGTTAAATCTATTAATTGTGTCCAATGTATATCATTAAAATTAGTAGTTGGTATTCTTTTTAACCTTTTCCTGGTTGACTCCCCAGTCCTGAAATAATATAAAAATTAATTAATTGAATTATTAAAAAATTCCAATCTTTACTGCTTTAATAATTATGGTGAAATTAGATAAAATCTTTAAAAATGATTCTATAAATTGGAATAATTGAGTCAGTGATATATGAATAAATATTTACTTACCTAATGGCTAAAATTCTTTTTAAAGCTTCTTCTCTTGCTTCAACTTCCTCAGATTTGACCATGACATATAGAAGGTTTTCTGGCAGCAAACAAATGTATTAACTTGTATATTTCTTAATGCTATCTATTGGATTTCATGAGGCTGCTCCTTAATCCTCTGGATCATATTAAAAATGTGCAGTTACTGATTGTGGAATTTATTATTTCTTTTAATTTCAAACCAACAAGTGGCATATACATTTACGATAAAATTTATTAAACTGGAGTTTTGTTGTGAGCCTTCGTGGGTATGCACCAAGAGTCCATAAACACATGAGTCTAATGGCCAAAGTTAACCATCTTGCCTGGTTTAAAGGACCAATTTTTCAGGAGGCATATCTAGAGTCAACTTTACCTCTAGAAATACCTACTGCATATTCATACGATTGTTTAATATCCTTAAAAATAGACAAAAATTATTGGTCTACAACTAAAACATACAAATTTGATCACAACTGAAATCATGTATTTCATCAATTTTCAAAATTGAATCCAGTGGACTGCTAATAGTGGAAAATGATATTTGGGGTAAATCATGGCAATCCTTTGAGCATAATTTCCCCAGGGGTCCACTGAATGCTGTAGGGCCTTTTTCACAACCATCTATACTTTTAAAAAGGGCTCTGAAAGGTATTTCATTATGGTGCAGAGAGGAACCAATTGTGTGAAGATTTAAAAAAAAAAAAAAAATTTTTTTTTCCAAAGTTGCAACCATTCCACCTTCCCAACCTGTGTTGGAATTAGTGTTGTCAACAAGGATAGCCTTGATAGTGTTCTCACTGTTGAATTCATGCAAAACGTCCACCACTTGCTCTGCATGAACAGCACCTGTTGCACCAATATTAGGAAGAACTCTGTATCAGATATTTACTTTCATATGGTGTCTCCTTTGTAAAAGTTAAATGGCGTTCTGGTCCCTTAGTTTTTTCATAGTTTTCTGTCCATTTTCCTCTACAGCAATGTGTCCTTATCCATTCTCCCATCAACTGCAATACATATAAGATTTTCCTTACTTTGATCATGTTTTTGTTTGGCAGCTGTTTTCACTTTAGTCTTTGCTCTGTCAACTTAACATTTATCAATAATAATATTGTTTATATTAATATTGGGTATAAGAAGGCCCATAGCCTTCAAATTCAAGAGGAAGGCTGACTCCAAGATTAGAAGATATGTCTTACCTGACTAACTGGGGGGCATATCTTGGAAATTTGATAAGGCTATAAGGCCCTTTTGGATGACTCTTTGGCTGCAAATATTATTCTTCTGATTCTTCACTTGGAGAAGATAAGTAGGAGGGGGAAGAAACATTACCCTGGAGATTTGATGTTGAAGCTGTTGGTGATTAATGTAAATTTTTACTTGACCCATCTCTTTCCTTTTCCTTTTTTTTTTTTTAGCACTTATCTACCATATCTAGCTCGTAAACAGCTTTTTTTTAATGAATAAACACTACCTTTAAAAATATAAAGAAATCAGAATAATTATATAAGTTGTATTTTTTTAATAGTTGAGTCTATTTTAATGAATAATTCAAAAGATATTCATGATAATTAGTCATATACAGTAAACAAAGAGAAAACGATTGTTTAGGGGGAGGTAATTTTTAAAATATGCAATAAAATGGCATACGTAAATGGTTATTTTTGTATAATATTATAGTGTTTTTATTCCTTTTTTTTAATTTTCATATTTTCATTTAATTTCTAAAGAAAAGGAATACTAAACTTAAAAATATTTATTAAGTGTATTGTATTATTTCATTTTTGTTAAAACTCTGGTTTTATTTAAGCGACGCATGTTGCCAGTGACACCTATACCATGATAGAAATCCCAATTTATTTAGTATTTAAGTTTGATTCCTCAAATAAAAACAAATTTTTGAAGGAAGATATATATATATATAGAGAGAGAGAGCGGATTTAGCATTAAATGACCTACATTGAGTGATATGCCATCAAACTAAACCAAACCAGACTTGCAGATAAATGTTCTAGCCACTTATTTATTAATGAAAATACAATTGTTTAATATCCTTAAAAACAGACAAAAATTGTTCTACAATTGTATGTAACATATAAATTTTCTATGACAATTGTTATAGCTTTTATATACACTAATACAGAAGGAAATTAGCCTACAATCTTTACTATACCCTGAGTAGTTTGTAAATTGAATTAACCCTGGCTAGTTTGTATTGTTAACCTGCTATTGTTATGCTTCTCTATTTATGAGAAAAAGCTTTATAGCATCTCATTTTTCTTGAGACCAATGTCCTTTCTTTATTTTATATATAATGGTTTTAGTCTCTCAAGATATAGATCAAATCATTATGAATAGTTTCCATACACAAAGAGGTCAAACTATGACCAAATTTTCCTTAATCATTTTATTGTGTACATTTACTCATGATGACAAACAATTACAGAGGAAAACGAGTAGTTGAAAATCAGTTTACACCATGCAGTTAATACATGAATGAAGTTATCATATGCACATAAAATTAATCCAATCTAATCCAGTCCAGTTTGATTGTGGATCTAAGTCTCATCATATTGTGTCTGCTTATAAATTCTGCATTTATATACTATAACATAGTCAAGTTGATAAAGAATTTTTTTCTCAAGCACTTTACTATACCCACAATGTTTTGGCTGCTGTACCCTCCTGCTTTCTTCCAGTGTCTACATTCTTTTTGAATATTGCAGGCTTGAGGTTCTAATCCTTAAATTTGCATGATATATACTTCTGTTTTTCTCATTACCATGATCTGATGTTTAGAACTTATATAGCACATCTAAATGTCAAATGATGTGAAGTTAGAAAATTTTGTTAATGTAGGTATGTATCTGTCTGCTTTTTTTGAAAGCAGAGTATGACATAAGATCAAATTAACATATGAATATTGATAAAAATTACTCAGCTTTGGCATTTTCTTTTGAGATATCAGTGATTAATATAAAAATTACTTCTTAGAATTTGTTTATATATATCCTTCTTTAAAAATTGTAGGGATGAAGAGCATGGATTACCCATGATGAAGTGGCTACTGCTGTGGCCACTCACACCTGCTTTGTCCTGGATAAGCCATGCTCTTTGTTACTACAAAAATATCAAAATACCTAACTCTTAAGATAATAGTTAAAGTAATTGCAATATATATATATATATATATATATATATATATATATATATATATATAAAGTGTATGGTTGTAACTGTCTCACTTGGTGGGTTTGTAGCAGACCAAATGCGGTATAATTCAGAGAGTGCTTAATATCTGTGATAGACCTATTATATAATATAATAATAAATAGATATATATTAATTTTCATATATATTTAAAAGCATGGATGCTTATCTGTGACTACTGGTTTCAAGGCATGTTTATATGACAATCAACAGGAAGAAAAAGCTATGCTAAATATATAATTCAATTAGAAGAAAACTCAAACCTGGTTAATTTGTCATTATAAATTTATTTTGGCAAAGAATATCATACTCTTTGTTGCATCAGATGACTTCATGTGTTAAATTTGAGGTTGAAAAATAGCAAATATGGATTGCAGTCTATATATGTGGTGGGGAGAAAGGAAGAAGAAAGAAAAAAACTATATAAATTTAAATTCTTAGGCAAAAGTAAAGGAGGTCAAAACAATAAAGCATAAGAAAAATCAAGAAACCAGGAAAAAGGTGTTCCTATAAATTAACCCATCCTAATTTGAACATATGCTAGATTTTTCATAGCAGGTGGAATCTTATGAATAAATAAGCTTGTAAATTAAATGATTATCTTCATATGTTTTTTCTGTTTACTCCTTTTACTTATGTTAAATCCCTCAGATAATGGGGCCATCATACTCCTTAAAAAAAGAAAAAACTTTCAGCAGCCACCAGCTGCCTTTAATTAACCAAAAAATGGTCAAAGGGAATTAACTACTCCAGAAATTAAAAACCCTGATTATGAATTAATATCTAAAGTTCCAAGAATCTCCTTCCTACATAAATCCCCTTGTCGTATAATACTAGTAATTACTGAAATAAATGTTATTTCCAATAAAAATCATCCAAAATCAATAGCCTTGTTTTTATCTAGAGTAGGAGCCTTGGTGGTCCCCCTAGTCGGGATAATTTAAATTTACTTTTATGTCTGCATTTAAACCTAAGTTAGTTACGATCATTAAGCAGTAGTCTGCAATCTTTAAATTATACTAATTTTTTCATCAATACACAAGTTACATCTGCCAGTGAAGCCATTTGCGGTTGAAGACAGCCTGACTATTTTCCGCTTTATTTGGTGGGGTTAGCCTCTGATCCTTAAGGTTTCAAAAATATTTAGATAGAGTAGTTTAGTTTCTTACCCATGGATTGGAGAAAGAATGTCTGGTTATACAATTTTTGTATCCAATTTCCTGCAGAGATACCTATATAAACCCTCTTCCCATCATTATTATGTTCCATGGGGGAAATGCATGCTTGGTATACAATGTTCTTCAAGTTGCATAGTCTGTCCAAGGGTCATTCCCCTTTTCTTCTACAGTTATAGGACATCTCATCTGGTCCCCATTATTCCTATTTAATTCATCTAGTAACCTCCTGTTGTGGTTGTTTAAGATACTATGCATATTGTTTGTACAATAGTAACTAATTTTTACAGTGTTCTATTAAAAAATTTTCTTGAATAGATTGTCCACATTGAAGTGCCTATCCAGGAGATTTAGGAAGTATTTACCTATGTTGGAAAGTTAGAGAGAGATTTTTGAATTCTAAATTTTAGCTTTTGTTAAGATGACACGATTTAATTTTTGTTTTATTTTGAAATGTTGGCTAACTTTAGCATCAAACCTTGGTCATATAACTACACTTTTTATCTAATTTGAAGTTTGTCTATTGTCTTATACAGATACTTGAAATACTTTTGGTTTGCATATTTAGATCACCCTTGGGCAATGTGTGACACCAGTTAGCCGATTTGTATCCTGTTATAATTTGCAGTATTGTCTGTTGAACCTTGAATGGTTTATGCATAAACTGCAGATGGCTGCAAAATTCTTTAGTATAAACATTAGTCCACATTGGTTTTAAGATGCTCATAAATAAACCACAATCTGGTACTCATGTATATTAAAAAATTTTCCCTCTAAAAATGTATGAAATTTACTTAAATAAGTGCTATTAAACTTTTTATACATGTATGTGTTATAACTAATTGGTGTAGAAAATGGAAGTAAGCTAAATTCAAATGTTGACTAAGGCTGTTTAGTTTCATTTTACAACTTTGCACGAATACTCTTGGAAAAGACATGAACCTTTCTCTTCCCCTTCACCTCAACTATAGGTCCAATAGTGGTGCAAGGTGGGTTCTGTAGACATGCTTGGTAACCAATATAGAAGAACTTGGAATATAAAACCAGGAACTGGAGTCACTGTGGTAGTATGACATTGTCTTCAGACTTTTTTCCAGCAACTCTTATGGCAGCACTAGTGCCAAAAGCTTTTACTTTGGACAACTTTGGTGGTGGAAAGAAGGGAGTCTTGCTGCCTGACAATTGCCATTTTTTTAATACAACTTTTCTCTGGCAGATCAGTTGTTGATCCATGATCTTAGAAGACTAATAAATGTTATTATGCGTGTATGGGTGCACATTACAAATACAGATTGTAATTGAGGCATTTATCTAAATGACACTAAGTTTGTATTATTTAGATAAAACTGATTTAGCTATTCTAATTTTTTTAATGACAGCACACACTAACCTTTTGATTTATTTATACTTCCTTTTTGTATCTGGTCTACAATTTTGCAATGGTTGCCCTAATTACAATTGAGTATTGGTAGTTGGAAATTTGTATTTGTCTTGTCACCTTGAAGGAAGATGCACTTCTAACCTACAAGATGATAACAATCCCAGCTGTTTGTTCTTTGCTAATGACTTAATAATTGAAAACTAGAGAATCTGTTAAAAATGGTACCATCATTATTATTATTGAGGAGTGAATTTGATTCTCATTGGTTGCCTTACATTTTTGGCCTTGTGCCAACACTAATCTAAGCTTATTGAATAATTAGATGATATTTTATGTACAATTAAAATCTTATTTTGAATGCTGATTATATATGTGCTCTTATAAATTTCTTTAGCATAAGATGTGTATTTTATATACAAGGATTTCAGTAGGCCATTATAATGAATTTATCATTATGATGCATGGATTTTATATTTCTGTCCAAATTTCAGAAATGTGGAGTTTTTATATACATATTTCAGAACATTATCTTCATCTTGGTTGTTACGCTCACAAGTTGCTGTACCATTCTGTTTCCTTCAAGTGTATTTTGTCATAGTTGGATTTTATAAGAAGTGTAATGATTACTAGCAGTACTTACTCTAATTACATGTATCTTTTAAGATGGTCACTGATGTTCATAACCTGAATAAGTATGCCAGAGGATGAACAAACCAGATCAAAACAAAAATGTTAACATATATCTCTTGAACTTGTACTTACATAGAGATTATTTCTTTACAAAACTCCTTAGAAATTTTTCACAAAAGAATAACTTCATAATATAAAAGATATGATTGGTAAATCTTATGCAGATTTCTCTTTTATAACAATTAGCATTTGCAACAATAGGTATGTGTAAATTTTTCATTCACAAAAAACAAAACTTTTAAAGAAAAAGTAACAGATTAGTTTGCTTACTAAAATATTATTCACATTTAATTAAACATGACAACTGAAATTCATTATTTAATTTGCAAGGATGGTAAACACCATGGGTTTATATGCAGCTGCGCAGTCCGGATTGTCCAATTTGTGATGAGCAACAGCAGAAGATGAGTTTTGATTGCCTGGTGCTTCAATATAGCCTGAAGTATTTGTGTGGATATTCAAGGAAATATGCTGGTTTATTTATCTAATCTCTGAGTGGTGCAACCAAAGTAGCAAACATCGCATTTGCATTAAAATTTGTAGATAAGATTGCTTTTTTTTTTTAAAACAGTCACAGTGTCTTTGAGATTACAGGAAAACAACACATCGGATATAAGAATGACTCGCAACTTAACAGAATTAAAACAATGATTAATGGATTATTTAATTTGCTCTAGCAGTTGTATGGAGGTGTTGCTGATCCATAGTAATCTTAGATATATCCTGTATGTCTAAGATTATCATATAATCCTATGATGTTTACCATCCTTGCAAATTCAAATGATGAATTTCAGTTGTAAATACTGGAAGCCTTACTTATAATGAGGCATAAACCAGTTATGTATCCAAAAACTATTTTAAACACCATTACTTTTCAACAATACTGTTGGACCATGTGAAGAAAACATTGTTAACTGTGTCAACTCTTCAGGTTTACAGTAATTTTTTTATCAGATTTCTTCCCCACTTCAGGCTTTTTTAATTGACAATATCCCATGTTTGCTTCTTCTGCTGTAAACTTTGTTGTCACTGATATAATTCTCTGAAGAGGAGTGAAGTGACCGAAATAAAGGGTCTTCTTTTTTTAGGATTTAAAAATATTTAAATTGTTTTCAAAATATTTCATTATTCACACGCTTTTAAAAACAATATCTAAATTTTGTACCTATTGCAAGATCTTTGTGTGTGTGTGTGTTATTGCTTAGAATATTTGGACTATTCACCTCATCTTTATTGTTGATATATCCGCATTTCTTTTTTTCTTTTTAACATGGAGTCCTTTTGATTAATGGTTCCCAAATCCTATTCATCTCTATACTTAGTCTACTCAGCAGGTCACTGTAGCCCAACATGTGTGCTTCGCCCTGTTGGGGCTGTAAAATGTGCCAACTACACCTCTGCAGAGGGTAAACTGCCCTCTCCCCAATGAGGCTACCTGTTGGCTGTGAGTGGTGACTCATAATGCTTGAGGACAGGATCCTAGTGGCTGAGCAGTCCATGATCCAGCAACTAAAGAGGTCATGTGATTTGCAACACTCCACTTCGCCTGTCTAGCCCAGTAAGGACTAGTCAGAGAGGCTCGATCTGATCAATTGGCTGGTCTTGTCAGCCCTCTTTGAGATTTTTTCAAAAATCTGAATTAGGACAATGGCTGTAGTGTCAATCATGTTGAGGAAGGTCCTATATACCCCTTTCTGCCTCTGGGTGAGTAATTATCTTGGGAATGAAAACCCAGGGACAAAAATTTGAATTGTCAATCATCAGCATGAGTATATTGACTATGTAGTCCTGATGTTACTTGGTGAATGGGTTTTCCCTTAGGCGCATCCCCTTATGGGGCTCTGAGGTGGGTGGGGGAGCATAGTCAATGAAACTCAGACTTTATTTATGGCACCTGATAATAAAACCCAAGCAAATACAAATAAAATTATGAAACTCTCCAAGAAACCACATCCAGACTCGCACATACATACTCAGACTCAGACAGTAAAATAGAAGAGTTAACCACCTACTTTCCAACCTACATAGTTCTTGAGTTGGTGGAAGACCAACCCATGACACAACTCTCACCTTTCATAATAGAAAAATTTCTCTCTGCAAATGTGGCTCCAAAATCAGTTAAAGCAACACACAACAATGCCCTGACAGTGGAAGTTAAAAACAAAAAATATGCTGAGCTATTGTTAAGAACCACCACTCTACACAATATGAAAATAAAAGCATACTCTCATAGATCCCTCAACACTTCCAAGGGAGTGGTGAGAAGCCCAGAACTAGCTACTTGCATAATAGAAGAAATAAAACAAAACTTGAAAAAGCAACTTGTAACAGACGTCAAAAGAATCTCGATAAAGAAAAACGATCAAGTTGTCAGTACCAGCACCTACATCCTCATGTTCAATTCTCCTAAACCACCACCAAAACTTAAGATCGGATATATGATAGCGAAAGTGGATATCTATATCCCTAATCCACTTCGATGCTATAACTGCCAAAAGTTTGGGCACCACAAGAGCCAGTGCACCAGAAGAAAAATGTGTAAAAATTGTGGAATGGACAGATCTGACCATCAGGAAGCCATTTGTCAGTGGCTGAAATGTGTGAACTGCCAAGGAGAACATTCAGCTGATTCAAGATTCTGTGAAGCATGGAAGAAAGAAAAAGATATAATTAAGATTAAATACACCCAGAACATCTCCTTCCCAAAAGCCCCCAAAATTGCCATGACTACTTACCCAGCCTGGTCTTACTCAAGAGTAACTCAACCAATACAAACCACTTCCACTTCTGAATGCCAAAAATGTAACCTCCTCATAAGAAAACTAGCAAGTATGAACCCAAAATGAACTAACCTTCATAAAAAGCTATGGACCTCCACACAATAATCTAAACAAATTTCACCCCAGAACCCTATCTACACAACAAAAGATATTCCAGAAACAATTTTTCCTCCTGAGACCCTTGTGATGGTGTTAATTATCTCAAAATACCCAAGTCCCTCTAAAATCAAAACCATCAAGATCTCCAAGAAAACAACCTTATTGTATGAAAACCACACCAGCACATAAAAATAAAACCAGTCATTACCCAAATGTCAAGACAAACCATGTCAACCATCCCAATCCAAACACAAACAAGAAACAGAATCTCTGACTGAAATACCTGAATTAAGCAACAAATATAGTACACTAGAAAAAAACATATCCTATAAAAGAGAAAATACACAAGACCTGACACTAAATCATGAGTCAAATGGGACCTGAAAAAACAAAACAAAACATAATACTATGGAACTGCAGAGGCATAAAACCAAACTATGGAAAATAAAATGCATAATTGACAAACTACACTCCTAACATAATTTGCTTGCAAGAAACTCTCCTCAAAGAAAAACACAACATTACTTTCAAAGGACACAATACCTATAACCAAACAAACAAATCAGCAAGAGACAACCAACCTATTGGTGTAATATTACAGACGGGTGCTGTTGTTGAGAACGCGCGAGCACATCGGCTGTCATCAATCAGTGAAAATGTCACGAACCTAGCGCGTGTGGGCAGAATGACCTGCAGAGTTCAGGCATGATTTTAATATGACCTTTCATGTGTTTCACTATCGTTTTCACTAGTGTCACCGAACATTCTGGAACCTTCGAATTGTTCCAAAAAAATCTCTATATAAGAAATCAAGTCACAAGATTTCGGGGAGTTCAAGGCAGGTTTCTAAACAGATGCGTCAGAGGTTCAGGAGACTCCGACCTGTGCATACCCAGCCTGCCACGATATGACTGACAGGAACGTATCAACAAGCCAACAACACCGCCATTGCCACCAAGAAGAGAAGGGAGGAAGAACGCTATGAAACAAACTTTTCTAGCTGCAACTCGCCGTAGTCCAAGTGTATAAAAACAACTACTATTTTTCTTCCAGATTTTCTTTCAGATATAACATTTTGGTCCTATGTTACATTGGTGGCACATCAATTATAATCAAAAACCAAATACCCCATGCTGTACTACCACTACAAACAAACTTCCAGGCAATAGCAATAAAAGCTTCACTTCAATGAACAATAAGCATTTGCTCAATTTACATCCCACCAGAACAAACTAAATAAAAATGAAATTGAAAACTTGATTGATCAACTCCCCACCCCTATCATACTAATGGGGGACTTTAATGCCCACAGCAAAATGTGGGAATACAATAACACCAACCTAACTGGAAAAATCCTTGAATCCATATTGGAATCACCCGAACTATGTATCCTTAAAGATACTTACTTTATGTTCTCCCTTGATCTTCATGGACTTCCACTGGGGAGTCCATGATGATCAATGTGGCAGCGACCACTCACCAATACTCCTCAAATCAAAGAATTCTACACCAGAGGAAACAAATCCAAAATGGCTAATCCACAAAGCTGATTGGATCAAATTCAACAAACTCTGTTCAACTCTAATTGATGAAGAAATATTCAATAAACCCGACCCAATGTCAGCCTTCACCAATACCCTAATCAAAATAGCAAAACAAACAATCGCTAAATCCTCCAATAAAACAAACCCCTGGTTTACAGTAGAATGCAGAAAAGCAGTAAAAGCTAGGAAAAAAATGCACAACCCTACCAGAATCAATCTTCAAAAATACCAACAAGCTTAAGCAAAAGCACACTATATCATCAAAAAAGCTAAAAAAGAAACCTGAAGAAATTAGATCTCCAAACTAAATAACAAAACTCCAATAAATAAAACATGGTAAATCATAGGGAAAATAAGTGGGGAAAAACTCCGAACAACTATAACCATTCTAGATACATCAAACAGGAAAAGCCACCGATATTTATTTATTTTTATTTTTTTTAATAAAATAGCCAGCCAAATAGCAGCAGAATTCAGCCAAAACTCGAACCACTACTCCTCCAAATTCCAAAAATATAAAAATATTGCAGAGAAGAAAAACTCAACTTCACATCAAACAGGGAAAACTACAACTACTCTTTCTCTCTCACAGAACTAAAAAACTCAATAAACAAAGGAAAAAACACAGCTACTGGCCCAGATGAAATCCCCTATCAATTCCTGAAACATCTGCCAGAAACATCCCTCACAATCCTTTTGAAAATTTTCAATGACATATTATGGTCAAACAATTTCCCTAAACACTGGCTTGAAGCTATTATCATCCCAATCCCCAAACCAGGAAAAGATTACTCTAACCAAACAAACTACTGCCCTATTGCCTTAATGAGCTGTATTTGAAAGACAATGGAAAGAATGGTCAATGCACAACTGATCTGGTATCTGGAAAAACATAACATCTAATCCCGATACCAAAGTGGATTTGAACAAAATCAAGGTACCAATGACTGACTCATAAGGCTTGAAACATACATCTTTAATGGCCTAATCAAAAACCATCATATAGTTTCAATCTTTTTTGACCTTGAAAAAGGATATGATACAACATGGAGGTACGGAATCCTAAAAGACCTTTACAAATTTGAAATCAAAGGAAACATGACCGCATTCATTAAAAATTTCCTTTCACACTGAACCTTTACAGCACAACATGGAAACGCAAGTTCAGGCATATATAAACAAGAAACAGGAGTTCCTCAAGGCAGTATTCTGTCACACTATTCATCCTGAAAATCGATAGCATCACAGAATCTATTAGCACAGGAATTGAAAAATTCCTGTATGAAGATGACTTTGCCACAGCATACTCATCACCAAATATGCCTACAGTTGAAAGACAACTACAAAACTACCTTAACAAGATAGAGAAATGGACCAATAAAAACGGCTTCTAATTCTCAAAAACAAAAACTATCTGCATATACTTCTGCAAAAGGCGCACATATCACTTCAATCCAGAAATAAATATAAGCGTACATATAATACCTTTAGGCGCTAGGACAGATCCCTAGTGGTTGACCGCCCTGTCGGCTGGGGCTGTAGAATACGCCGACTGCACCTCTGCTGAGGAGTAAGACTCCCCAATGAGGCCACTTGTTGGCCGTGGGTGGCGACCCATAAGGCACTAGGACGGAACCCTGGTGGTTGAGTGGTCAATTGCTTGCAACACATCACTTTGGCCCTTACTTAGTCTGATGGGCGGTCAAATTGGGCCCGATCCAATCAATCGGCTGGTCCTAACATTTTTTTTTTTTTTCCCCCGATCGTATTGTACAATCTGCTCTTGTGGAACTATTCGATCTACTTTTGCGGAACTATTCCCAAACCTTTATCCCATACGTGCTAGTTGGCGGGGGCTGAGGGTCAATTGTGCTGAGGTAGGACTTATGACCGCTGAGAGATTGTTTTTTAAAAGCATAATTTAGCAGAGGCTTAGAATCATACTCTTTACATGAGTATACTGGTATTGTATCCCCGTCTCAGCCAAGGTGAATGTGTTGCCCTCTTGGTTTATTCCCAACATAAGCTGGACTCCATGGTGAGTGGTGGAGCATAGGACCAGCGAATAACAATTAGCAACCATGGCTTTTTCTTCATCAAAAAAGCTGAAACATACCCTAACGGAAACTCAATAGGACTACAAAGGTGTGGCAAGTTTCCCCAGATTCATGATAATTGAATCCATGGAAATGCCAATAACAAACCTATTGCCATTTTTAATTGAAAAAGTAATATCTAGTAATATGACCCCCGTTAATGTAAAAAAACTAAAATATCAAACTTTGCTCGTTGAAGTAGTTAAAAGGAAAAATGCCAATTTCCTACTGAAAATGACTAAATTCTATACTATAAATGTAAAAATTTACCCTCACAAATCCTTGAATATAAGTAAAGGGGTTGTAAGATGTAAGGAATTGTCATTATGCCCAATTGAAGAAATAAAAAAAGAAATGAAGAAATAAGGTGTAACAGAAGTAAAGAGAGTTACAATGAAAAAAGAGAGTAAACTCATTGAAACTAACACCTACATAATGACATTTGACCAACCCAAAATACCAGAGAAGATAAAAGTAGGCTACACAATGGAGAAAGTTGAGCAATTCATACCCAATCCATTGTGTTGCTACAATTGTCAGAAATATGGCCATCACGAGCATAATTGTAGAGGTCGACAAGTATGTGGCAAATGTGCTCAACAAGATCCTGACCACCACATTGACAACTGTAACAATTCGTAAGGTGTGCGAATTGCAGAGGTGATCATCCCGTCTATGCAAGATCTTGTGAGAGTTGGAAACTGGAAAAGGAAATATTGGGAATTAAATACAGGAATAACATTCCATACAATGAAGCGCGGAAAATGATAGTAGGATCTAAGATCACAACCTACTCTCAAGCCATTCAGCGCAATAAAACCCAATATAACTATGAGAGGATAGTAAAATAAATTGATTCAGCTGGAGCTGGGCGACTGGAAAGGCTATATCAATGAAATAAGAGCCTCCCTTGATACCAATAAAATTTCAGAGACACCAACTTCAAAGGCAGACAAAGTGAAGACACCTGCACAAACTTACACCTCCATGGTTAAGACCGATCAAGAAAAAAGCATGGAGATATCACCACCACACAACCAATTAAATGTGTAACGGAGAAATCTCCTTCCAAAACAAGACCAAAAGATTGGAGATCCCCACTAAGACCACCCACTTCTACAGATACCTCCCCAAACAAGAAACTACAAAAGGACAAGACAAAAATTATTCTAAAACAAAAAACCGTTGAAAGTGAAAATGTTGACTCGAGTAACAAATTCAAAATCTTTGAAAAGCTGGAGATAGAAAACAGCCCCCATGTACATAAACATAAAGACCATAAAAATAAACGATCAAACAGTTCAGTTCTAAGGCTTAACAATGAACCACAAAATAATTCAGTGGTGTCTTAATCCTAATTAGGAATGACATACCTCAAAGCAAAATAACTCTGAAGAATACAATAAGCCATTTACTCTAACTGAACTAGTAGACTCCATAAAAAAATCCAACCACTCAGCTGTCGGTCCTGATAAAGTACACAACGAGTTCCTCAAACAGCTACCAGATGAATCAGTCAAGTGCCTACTAAAGCTATATAATAATATTTGGGTGAATGGTACTTTCCCAGAAACATAGAGACAATCAATAATTGTCCCGATCCCTAAATCAGGCAAAGATACATCGAATCTGCAGAATTATCAACCCATCACATTGACTAGTTGCCTTTGTAAAATGATGGAGTGTATGATAAACAGTTGACTGACGTGGTATCTCAAGACAAATGGTCTAATAACAAATATGCAAACGGGATTTCAGAAAAAGAGAGGAATCATAGATCATGTGATACGACTAGAAACCTTCATCAGAGAAGCCTTCATAACAAAACAATATCTGAAGGTAGTATTTATTGACTTAGAGAAGCCTTATGACACTATGTGGAAGTATGGTATTATGCGGGATTTATTTGATTTAGGCTTAAGAGGAAGACTGCCAATGTTCATAAAAACTTTGTCTTTGAAAGAACATTTAGGGTACCTGTGGGATCCACCTTTTCAGACTGACAACATCAAGAGGAGTGTGTTCCGCAAGGCAGCATCCTCTCTGTTACTCTCTTCTCCATCAAAATCAATAATATTGTAAAATATATATATAAAATGTCTAACCCCCTAAATCGAATATACTTTGTACATCGACGACTTCATCATATGCTATCGGGCCACTCATATGAACATAGTAGAGCGACAACTCCAACTAAACTTAAACAAAGTAAATAAATGGGCAAGAGAAAATGGATTTAAATTCTTCAAGTCTAAAACTAAATGCATACATTTTTGCTCTCTAAGGAAAATGCACAATGACCCTGTTTTAAAAATTGATGAATCTGAAATACCAGTCGTTAATGAATAAAAATTCCTCGGCGTAATATTCAATAAAAAACTCTCATTCATCCCACACGTAAAATACCTAAAAAACAAATCAACCTGTGCCCAACAACTCTAGCAAGTTGTTGCCCATATTGAGTGGGTAGCTGACCGTCTAACTCTAATTAAGTTATGTAGAACTCTTCTCTGCTCTCAACTTGACTATGGCATTTTTGTATATAGATCTGCCAGGAAATTTTATCTGAAACAACTTGACCCTATTCACCATGAAAGCTTAAGACTGGTATTAGGAGCATTTAGAACTTCTTCAATTGACAGCCTATATGTCGAAGCTCACGAAGCACCTTTACAGATCAGAAGGGAAAAATTAGCCCTTCAGTATTATATCAAACTTAAATCTTCTTTATCTAAGCCAGCATATGACTGCGCTTTTCATCCAAAATACAGGCAATATTTCGACCAAAAAGAAAAATCAATTAGACCATTTGGCCTCCGCATGGAGCCTATTCTCAAAGAATCCA
Organism: Sepioteuthis lessoniana; assembly: GCA_963585895.1. Taxonomy (NCBI): domain Eukaryota; kingdom Metazoa; phylum Mollusca; class Cephalopoda; order Myopsida; family Loliginidae; genus Sepioteuthis; species Sepioteuthis lessoniana. Next base: position 51,972,381 of record OY757915.1, read on the forward strand.
CCATTCCTCTAAATAATATCCATAAAAGCATCTTGCCGCAAATACCACCTTCGATTATTAAAAATCCAAAAGTTAACCTCCAACTGAATCAATTCCATAAAACAAAGACGCATCCCTTCACCTACCAGGAAAAACATCAAAATATCCTCCAACAGCATCCCAACTACCTACGTATCTATACAGATGGATGCAAAGACAACAATAAAACAGCATGTGCAGCAATCTTAAACAAAATAATAAAAACAAAAGCTCTTCCAATGGAAAGTTCTATTTTCACAGCTGAAGCCTGTGCAATAGACTTGGCTCTCGACATTATCGTGAAAGAAAAACAGAAAAGATTCATCATATTCTCTGACTCAATCTCTGTCCTATTATCATTAAACAATAAAAAACTAGAGCACCCATTTATTATTAAACTACTTTGCAGACTACATGCAGCATCAAACAAAAGAATTGTTTTTTAGTATGGTATCATTAAATTATGTGTTTACAAACCATACATATGTGTCAGCATTAAATAACCTATAGAGGTTGATATGCCATTAAACCCAACCAACCAACGTAGTGGTTGAGCAGTCGTTGATCCGGAAGCAGATTGGTCAATGACTTGCAACACACCAGCTTGGCCCTTACTTGGTTCGCCCTGTCAGCTTGGGCTGTAGAATACGCCAACTGCACCTCTGCTGAGGGGTAAGACCACCCCCCTAAAGTGGCCGCCTGTTGGCTGTGGGCGGCGACCTGTTAGGCACTAGGATGGGATCCTGGTGGTTGAGCAGTCATTGATCCAGCAACAGAGTGGTCAATGGCTTGCAACACGCTACTTTGGCCCTTACTTGGTCTGATGGGCGGTCGGATTGGGTCTGATCTGATCAATCGGCTGGTCTCGTCATGCCCTAGCACCCGCATGTTTTTTCTCCTTAATGTACTAATCAATCTGCATCTGTGGAACAATTCCCAACCCTTTTTTTATAGGTGCTAGAAGGCGGGGCTGAGGGTGAATTGTATTGAGAGAAGAGTTTTGACCTCTGTTAAAATTCCGGGCACTAAAATCAGGAATTAGCAGATACTCGGAATTTCACTCTTGATACGAGTATACTGGTAATGTATCCCCGTCTCAGCCCGGGCGAATGGGTTTCCCTCCTGGCTTATTCCCAACACAAGTTGGACTAATGAAAAACATACACCAATCATGGCTTCTTCTTTTAAAAAATCCAAAAGATATTTATCCGACTCTGACTCAGAAACAGAAAATGACTTGCCCAGATTTATCATTATTGAATCATTACAAGATACAAAATTAGATCTACTGTAACCTTTTTTGATTGAAAAAATAATATGCAGTAGATCCAACCCAAAAACTGAAGAAACTCCAAACTGGAAACCTGCTTGTAGAAGTGGAAAGCAAAAAACATGCTGATAACCTACTGAAAATGGAAAAATTTCATAATCTTAAGTGTCATGCCTATCCTCACGCCAAATTAAATACCTCCAAAAGTGTTGTGAGAAGTAATGAACTCTCACTAGCAAGACCGGAAAGATCGAAACAGCTTTCAAAAAACAATGAATAAAAGAATACAAAAGATCACTATTCGCCGAAATGATGAAACAATACAGACCCATACATACATTCTGACTTTTGAGAAACCATCAATAGCAAAAGAAATCAGAATTGGCTACACAATAGAAAGGGTAGAGCAGTATATACCAGCTCCACTGCGATGTTTTAAGTGGCAAAAATTCAGACACCACAAAGAAATATGTAGAGGACGCCAGGTATGTGGCAAATGTGACCCAGAACATATGGAAAATGAATGCAAGAGTATAAAATGTGCAAACTGCCATGAGGAACACCCTGCCTTTTCAAGAAGCTGTGCCATTTATAAGAAAGAAAAAGAGATAATGTTTATCAAGCACACAAAAGACATACCTATCAATATGTGACCCTTCCTTATTTCTCGATTAGAACTGAAAAGTACATGACGACACCTGTGGAAGTGACCACTTTCCGATTCTATTAGAAAACACCACTGATGAATTGAATAAAAAAACTCCAAGCTGGAACCTAGAAAAGGCTAACTGGGATGGTTTTAAAACTTCATGCCTTGCTCAACTAACCCCAGAAGCCAATAAAAGCAATGAAGAAAACATTTTATATTTTACGAACACACTCTTAAACATAGCTGAAGAACATATACCTAAAAGTTCTACCTCTACAAAGTACAATAGGCCATGGTTCAACGAAGAATGTAAAAAAGCTGTCAGATTACGGAAAGCAACTTTGAAAAAATGTAAAATAAACCCAACACGAGAAAATTTAAACGCTTATAAAAACAGCCGAGCCAAAGCCTTAAAAATCGTCAAAAACTCCAAAAGAAGTCCATGGAGAAATCATGTTGCCAATATAAATAGTAACACAAAGCCAAAAAAAGTATGGCAGATGATTTTGAAAATAACTGGCCCAAATAGCAATACTCCTATAAAACACCTCACTCAAAATAATCTGAAAATCACAGATGAGAAAGATATAGCAAATCATCTCGCCGAAACTTTCTCACAAAATTCATCCGCCAAATACAAAAGCAAAAGTTTTCAAATTATCAAAAAAAAAGTAGAGAAAGTTGAAATCAAATTTCAAAGCAAAAACACTGAAACTTACACAACCAACCTTTATAGCAGAACTAAAAGAATTCCTCAACAAGGCACACAATACAGCAGTCAGACCCAACAAAATACATTATCAGTTCCTGAAAGAATTATCTGAAGCATCTACAAATTTCCTTCTACAAATCTTCAATGATTTATGAAACAGCGGTGACATACCTAAAATATGGAAAGAAACCACAGTTATACCAATACCTAAACCTTTCAAAGACAATACAAACGCCAAAAACTACAGACCCATTACTCTTAGCAGTTGTGTCTGCAAAACACTAGAAAGAATAGTAGATGCCAGATTGATCTGGTACTTAGAAACCAATAAATCAATAACAGAATACCAATCTGGTTTCAGAAGCCAAAGAAGCCCTATGGATCATCTGATTCGATTAGAAACATTCATCAGAGAGGCTTCTATTAAAAAAGAACATCTAGTGGCAGTTGTCTTCGATCTCGAAAAAGCATACAACACAACCTGGAAGTACGGCATTGTAAAAGATCTGAAAAACTCAGATTAGAAGGCAGAATGCCAATATTTATCCAAAACTTTCTTCAAGATAGCTTATTTAGAGTAAGAATGGGAGAGGTTTTATCTGAAGAAAAACAACAAGAAATGGGTGTACCTCAAGGTAGTGTATTGTCTGTCAGGCTGTTCAATATAAAAATTAATAATATTGAGAAAAACATAAATAGCAGAACAAACTGTGCATTGTATGTGGATGACTTCCTGATCCTATTTACCCAACCCCTCCACTCGGGCAGGATATGACACACGGTCAATTTTTAAAGCGGAGTTTAGCAGGTTTGAATTCAGAGTTTTCGTTCTCCTAGACTAGTTGCCTCACCAAGGCTGAAGAACCTAGTCTGCCCTACTATTTACCAATAGCTGGAGGGAGAATAATTGGATTCATACCTTTCCCAAGGGTATTAGTGCTATGTGAAATGCAATCAGTCTTGTCCAGGAATTGAACTCGTATCGCCGTGTCCATATCCGGTGACGATAACCATTACACCACGGGCACCTCAGACTTCCTGATCTGCTACAGAGCAAGAAACATGAATCATATTGAAAGACAACTTCAAATATGCCTTGATAGGTTCCACAAATGGACCATGGAGAATGGATTAAAATTTTCCAAAGAAAAAACAAAATGCATTCACTTCTGCAACCAACGTAAGCTCCACCTAGATCCAGCACTGAAAATTGACCACACCAAAATACCAATTGTTGAACACTACAAATATCTAGGAATCATTTTTGACCGCAAACTCTCCTTCATTCCACATATCAAATACTTGAGAACAAAATGCAACAAAACCATACAGTTACTTAGAACTATAGCACACACTAACTGGGGAGGAAGCAAAGAACCATTATTAAAATTATATCGCTCATTAATCAAGACTCGATTATGGCTGCTTTATATATGGGGCAGCCAGAAAGACATACTTGAAAGAACTAAACACTATACACCACCAAGGACTTAGATTAGCCCTTGGAGCATATAGCACTTCTCCTATTGAAAGCCTATATACAGAAGCAGATGAACCACCTCTTACACTAAGACGTGAAAAACTGGCTCTCCAATACTCTACAAAGCTGAAATCTTGCCCATCCAACCCAGCTTATAACTGCACCTTCAACCCGAAATACAAACAACACTTTGAAAGAAAAGAAAAAACAATAAAACCTTTTAGCCTTTGGATGATGTCGACCCTACAAGAATCAAAAATACCACTAAATAATATACATTAAGGCATTTTTCCACAAACACCACCCTGGATCATTAAAACTCCCAAAGTGATTCTCGAACTGAATGAACATTCCAAAACTAAGACCCACCCCAGCACTTATCAAGAGAAATTTTACAATATTCTCCAACACCACCCTGATCACCTCTGTCTTTACGGATGGATCCAAGGACAATGGTAAGGCAGTGTGCACGGGTGTTTTGAACAAAACAGTTCTTAAGAAAGCTCTTCCAAGGTAAAGCTCTATCTTCACAGCAGAAACCCATGCAATAGACCTAGCTCTCAACATCATCTCAAAGAGTAAGCATAAGCAATTAAATCAGTATAGTGAAAGAAGCACGGTTTAGTTCTATTTAACCCATAGATAGGGCCCTTATCAGGTGCTACCACTCCGGGCCAGAGGGGACCTGGGAGCGATGGCAATGAAGGGGTACTCCACATTCCCCAAAGCTCCAGCACTGCTGGAACCTCACCATCAGATTATTTAGTGTCATATCCAGGACACTCGTTGGGGGGGTTTACTCCTCTGTAGAGAAGCAGTTGGTGTATTCTACAGCCCCAACCGACTGGGCAATCAACCTGTCTGGGTTAATTCGAAGTCTAGAGATTAGGGAATAAGATACTTTGTACATTTACAAGTACAATTTTGTACTTAATGGTTTTGATGATATGCTAGAATCTTCAAGAATCATGTTGTGGCACTACTTTAAATTATACTGATCAGATTTACGTTTATATTTTTTGGTATAATTTTGTTTCTCTCAAAGAAGACTGAATTTCATCTGTGATGATATTTTCAAATAGATCTTTCATATTATTTGCATTGAAAGAGTGTTTTCTGATGTGAGAGAAAGTTTTACATTCTATGTAAAAGTTTGAATCTTGTTTAATGGCATATCTAACTCTGTGGGTTATAATGTCAGAAGGGTTAGATTGGTTTTGTCATTTATGCATGGTTTTAGTGTATGGTTTTTTTTTATGTTTTATTATATTTGGTAAGATTTTGATGAAGAGGTTGGTTTCTTTTTAGAAAGCTCAAGATTAACTCTGATACGGTGTTTTTGAAAAGGTCCTTTAAGTTGCTTGTCTGGTAGCATGTGAGACAAATTTGTCTAAACCTGCTACAGTTCATGAGAATATGTTTGACTGAAAGGGGTACTTTGCACATTGAACATATTTGGGAGTCTTCTCTTCTTAGGTGTAAGTGAGCAATGTGGGTATGGCCAAGTTTGGTGTGTATTACTTCCTCTTTTTTATTCCTTCTGTAACCCGTCGGCCACTTACCTATGGTATTTCGGATATAATGGAGCTTGTTCGGTGTTTGATTTGGTTTGGTTTGATGGCATATCAACCATTGTGGGTTATTTAATGCCAAATCCGTTTTTATATGTATAAATATTTCTGAGAAAAAAAATTTTTTTTTTATTGCGGAATTTTTGTCCTCATCTTGGTAGTTTTTGTATTGTTTCTTCTTTCACTACGTTTCAGCCAAATTTCACCTCTAGCCTTCTTCAGGTGATTAACTGCGGCCTTGAATAGGAATGCTGAGTCTTGTAACCGTATCCCCAGTAATTACTGCCTTCCATAATTGTTGTATATCGCACCACGTTTTTGACCAAGTAAACCTCTGGCTAACTTGGGTAGGATTTGAAACGTCTATCTTCTGACAATGCTCACCTGGAACCGTAGAGACTCAACACTGCGGATAGAGGCGTTGAGTCTCTACGGTTCTATTCAATCAATAGATAAAGCCCTATCAGGTGCTGCTATGCCGGGCCAGAGTGGACCTGGGAGCAAAAGCAATGAAGAGGTGCTCCGCATTACCCAAAGCTCCAGCGTCACTGGAATCTCACCATCAGTGTCATATCCAGGACACTCATGTGGAGGGGGGGGTCTTTCCCTCTGCAGAGGTGCAGTCAGTGCATTCTACAGCCCATGCCGACTGGGCAGTACACAGGTTAGACATCAAAACAGTTCTATTTCGAGCAATTTAGTTTAGCATAAGCACACAGTTTAAATCTCAAAACAGTTCTATTCTAAACAATTCAGTTTAGCACAAATATGCAGTTTAAATGCAAAAATCAGTATTGTGAAAGAAGCACGGTTATTTCTATTTAACCCATAGATAGGACTCTTATAAGGTGCTACAACTCTGGGTCAGAGTGGACCTGGGAGCAATGGCAATAAAGAGGTACTCCGCATTCCCTAAAGCTCCAGCATTACTGGAACCTCACTATCAGATTGTTTAGTGTCATACACAGGACACTGTTTGCATATTTGTTATTAGACCATTTGTCTCAAGATACCACATCAGTCTACTGTTTATCATCCGCTCCATCATCTTATAAAGGCAGCTGGTCAATGTGATGGATCGATAATTTTTTGGATTGGAAGTATCTTTGCTTGATTTGGGGATCGGGACAATTATTGATTGTTTCTATGTTTCTGGGAATGTACTGCTCGTCCAAATATTTTTATATATGTTTAGCAGGCATTTGACCGATTCATCTGGCAGCTGCTTGAGAAACTCATGTATATCATCAGGACTGACAGCTGACGTGTTGGATTTTTTTATGGAATCCACTAATTCAGTCAGGGTGAATGGTTTGTTGAATGTTTCGGAATTAGCTGAAATAAAATTTATTTTTTTCTTTTTGAGGGTGTATTTGATTTTATTGAATTGTGCGTTGAACTGGCTGGAGGAGTATTTGGAGAACGTTTCCGCTAGAAGATCTGCAATGGCCTTTTTTCAGTTATTTTCTGGTTTGACATGGAAAGGTGTTTTAGTGGGGTTGGTTGTTTGTCACCAGCTATTTTCCAAATCAAGAGCCAAACTGTTTTAATGTTAGAGAAGGTATTTAACTTGCTCACATAATTTTGCCAGGATTTCTTCTAAGCTTTTTAAAGAGTCTGAATTTGTTACTAGATTCAACATTTTCAGTTTCATGTATTTTTTGTTTTGATGTAGTCTTTTGTTTGTCTTTAAGAACGTTCTTGTTTGGGGAGGTATCTGTAGAAGTGGGTGGTCTTAGTGGGGATCTTCTATCTTTTGATCTCGTTTTGGAAGGAGATTTCTCCGTTACACATTTAAATGGTTGTGTGGTAGGTGTTATCTCCATTTTCTTCTCTTGATTGATTTTTCCGGTAGAAGTTTGAATTTGTGCGGATGTTTTCACTTTGTCTGCTGTAAGATCTCCCAATGTAGTTGGTGCCTCTGGATCTCTGGTGGTATCAAGTTAGGCTCTTATTTCATTAATATAGCTTTCCCAGTTACCCAGCTCCAGCTGAATTAATTTTTTCACCATCCTCTCATAATTGTTATAATATTGGGTTTTATTGCACTGGACTGCTTGAGAGTAGGTTGCGGTCTTAGATCCTACTACCATTTTCCACACTTTGTTATATGGGATTTTATTCTTATGTTCCATTCCCAATATTTCCCTTTCTAATCTCCAATCCTTGCAAGATCTTGCATAGGCAGGATGATCACCTCCATAGTTGGCACATTTATATTGATAATCACACTTATCATTATGATGGTCTGCTTCCCACATACTTGTCGACCTCTACAATTATCCCCGTGATGGCCAAATTTCTGACAATTTCAGCATTGCAGTGGATTGTGTGGACCATGGATTGCTGGACCATATCCATTGTATAGCCTATTTTTATCTTTTCCAGTATTTTGGGATGGTTGAATGTCATTATATAGGTGTTCGTTTCGATTATTTTCCCTTCTTTTTTGATAGACGCTCTCTTCACTTCTGTTATATCTAGTTTTCTCATCTTACTTTTTATCTCTTCAATTGTACATAATGACAATTCCTTACTTCTTACAACCCTTTATCTATGTTCAGAGATTTGTGAGGGTAAGTCTTGACAGTTATGTTATGAAATCTTGTCATTTTCAATAAGAAATCCACATTTCTTTTTTCCACTTCCACTAGCAGGGTTTGGTTCTTAAGTTTGTTTTTTTTTACTGTGATAGGTTTATTGTTACTTGAGATTATTTTTTCCATTACAAATGGTGACAGGTTTGTTACTAGTGTTTCCGTAGATTCAATTACCATAAATCTAGGGAATCATGCCTCTGTTTCATAGTCAGAATCAGTTTCCGTAAGTTTCTTGAGGAAGAAAGAGCCATGAGTGTTACTTATTATTCACTGGTCCTATGCTCCACCACCGATTCCAACTTGTGTTAGGAATGAACCAAAGGGGAAACCCATTTGCCCCTGCTGAGATGGGGATACATTACCAGTATACTCATGTTAAGAGTAAGATTAAGAGCCTCCACTAAATTCGGGGTTTTATGGCTTTGTAATCCAAAAGTGGTCTAAAGTCTTTTTTTCTTAACACAATTGACCCTCAGTCCCGCCTTCTAGCACATACAAGTTAAGGGGTAGGGAAAAATGTTCCACATGAGCAGATTGAAATATATGATCAGAACAAAAAAATTTCATGTGAGCTAGGACATGATAGGACCAGCCGATTGATCAGATCAGGCCTATCCAACCGCCTGTCAGACCAAGTAAGGGTTGGTTGGTTGGTTGGGTTTTATGGCACATCAACCTTTGTAGGTCATTCAACGCCAAATTCTGTCTATATATACATACATATTCAACCAAAGATTTCAAAACGAATATTACGGTAGGTAGAATTTTCTATTAGCAGGATTTCATTTGTTTGCACAAGATTAACCAGTTTTAAGTTGTCATATTTTTTGGTACAACTCTGTCTCTCTCAAGAAGGACAGAATGTCATCTATTTTGATGTTCTCGAACAGATCGGTTAAGTTATTTACTTTGAAAAATCGCTTTCTGATAACAGCGAAAGTTCTGCATTCTATAAGAATGTGTTTAACCGTGCAAGTTGTCTGGCAGGTTAAACACAGTGGTTGTGGTTCCTGTTTCAAAATGAAAGAGTGAGTAAGCCTTCTATGACCAATTCGCAATCGGGATATAACAACTTGTTTTCTTCTTGATTTTCTCGATGCTGGTCTCCACTCTCCTAAGGTGGGCTGAATTTGGAAGAGTTTATTGTGGATGTTATTGCTCGATTGTTGTTGCCATTTTGTGTGAAGGAATCTATTAATTGTTGGTTTCAGCTCAGTATATGGGATCCTGGATTTATCGGGTGTCAGATCTAAGGCCGATTTGGCTGCTGAGGCTGCTCTTTCATTCCCTCTCACTCCAAGGTGGCTTGGGGTCCAGCATATAATTATTTCTTTTCTATTTGACATTGAGTCTAATCTACTCAACAGTTTGATGATAAGAGGGTTCTCAAAGACAGAGAGTGAGTATACTTAGGTATAATATTTGATAACAAACTAAATTTCAAGGCACATATAGAATATTTACTGCAAAAATGCCTAAAGAATATAAAACTGCTAAAAGTAATATCAAAAATGAACTGGGGTGCTGACCCTAAGGTCATGCTTAGAATTGACAGATCACATATCAGAACCAAACTTGATTACATGTCTTCCATCTACAGTGCCATATGCAAATCCTACCTAAAAAAATTTTAAAAAAAAAAAAATTGCAAACTGTACTAAACCAAGGCCTTAGATAAAACCTTGGTGCTTTCCGTACC